>JAODKN010000104.1:17501372-17511792 GCA_026774425.1 Petrocephalus zakoni | reverse complement strand
CATAAATCCTTAGTATCACAGTCACTCCTGCTACAATGTTACTAATGTTCCTGAAAAACCTCGTATTCACTAAAATCGTATACTAAAATACACAAATTCAATAGGAGAAATAAGGTTAGGGGTGACATAGTGACTTACAGCAAACAAAATTAATTAAATATCAAAAACAGTGATACCAGTGGCCAACAACGTAATCATACGCATTTTAAATAAGAAATAATAGTAATACATTAATAACCTACATCAAAAACATCTCCTATGGGTCTTATGAGTCCCACGTGAACTGTCTAGTAACCACTTCAACTAAATGTGGCTCTGAACTTGTCGATTGCCCAGAGTTGGGACCAAACAATGCTTCATTAACCATTTGCTGTATACTCTGACCCCACTAGATAGTGCTCTTGGTTTACTTTGGGGCAGGCTTTTGAGCCCTTTTATGAACAGAGAGCACCATCTAGTGGGGTCAGAATATACAGCAAATGGTTCATGAACCATCATTTTGGCCATCATTAGAAGGGAGAAGTGACCTATGGTATGCGGAGGGGCACTGAAGGCAACATGGCTACAGTCTACAAAAAGCAAATATAAAAGTGAATAAAAAAAACACTGATATGCTTTTATATGATAATTTGTCAAATATTTTTAGATCTTTAGAATCTAAGACTTTGACCTTTGCAATGTTTTCGTGCACGCAGGGATGGGGTAGGGACGGTTTAGATGTTTGCAGAGACGAAAGGGGACAGATATCACCCCCGTGCAACTCTCTACCTCCAGACTTATCTGTTCCCAAATGAACGATCAGCCTCCCACAATGCTGGAATTCACTTATTTTTTTTCCACAGGCTGCCAAAAACAGTAAAGCATGGCCACGCTACATGAATTGGGTCTAGGTGCCATGTGACACTGGGCAATCACTAATATAACCAAAAGCTAGTTAACTCGAAGCAGGTATGGGTAAATAATTGGAACATCAATGACTGGAGTTACTGTAGTGCACCTTAAAAATACAGTCAATGAAACCTATAAGCTTCTTTTAGATGTGTCACCCTCAAAACATCATTAGAAGTGGTCCTAAGTATTATCATTTATCAATCGAAATATTCCAGAACCAGCTAAGAATTAACACACAAAAGACAAACAGGAAATTAAGTCTCAGTAACAGCTAACCAGTCCGAACTTTTACTCAGCTCATTTTACTCAAGTGAGTTACCACTTTACTTCTAAAAGATTCATGTCACACAAACAGTACACAAAACATACTTACTGCTTACCTGATTCTCTTCAGAGCTTACCAATGTCTCACTCAGAAATACCATTAAATACAGAAAACCCGACTCCTTTTCAGGAAATGAGGAAATGTCCTCATCAGGAATGCAGGCAAAAAAAACTGTTAGTAAATTGGTATCAGCGCCTCATATATGGTATGATGCAAGAACAACCCTGTAGCCATTTTTCCATCAAGCCTATAATTATTTCTATAGGAAAACAAAAGTTCTCTCTGCACTAAGTAATTTCCAGTGTGGATATCAGGGCTGCTAAAGCTAGCAAAATGGGACTGGTAGGTAACAGTCCACCCCTATGAATTTTGTGACCATGCATTCATATCTATTTAATAAGCCATTAACATCTGGTCACACATTTTATTATAAATTCAACAAAAATTCAAACAATTCAAAACAATTTGATTAAGCAGAACTTTGATTCAGCAATTCAATATGAAGACTAATACATAATACACTTCAAATAAACATGAATCCCTTAATATTTCTTGGGCAATGTTATGAACTTGATACACTGAATTCTTTCAACAAAGATGTTTACTTCAGCATAATTCTTCAACAAACGGAAACAGTCATGCCTCAACTAGAACATAAACCTTGTTTATGTTTGGAAAGAGAGAAGTTGCTGTATATCAATTTTTACCTTCAAGATCAGCACTAATTTTCTTTCAGTTTTATAAAGAAAATTTACAAGTGCAGTCTACAGTGGGATCTTGAACAGAAAGCGACAAATGATTACTGAGTCGAGTCCAGTTATTATAGCTGAACCTACTCTGTCTCCTTGAGTTTTTTTTCCCAAGAATATGAAAATATGATCAACATGGCCTGGCTGGTTCACCTGACAGTTCCTGCTCCCTCCTTGCTGACCCCTTGGCGATACGGTGCTACATTCCAGACTACATAAATTTCAATTTTAAAAATCATAACAAAATTTCCAAAAATACTTTATTACAGTAATACAAAAGTGTCCAAACATTTAAAAAATTATCCAGTCATAACTCACTTTAATAAAAAACATTAATAAAATTTGTTAGCATTTCATAGCATACTATGCCTTTCCCGTTTGATTACTTGAATAACCAGACGCTCACCGCACAAAGTACGCTGATCTCAGCCTACCCCCATAAGGGTCCAATCTTCGATATCCATTATAGTCCTTTAGCCTAAAAACTAGCTAAAATGGCCGAACACAGTAAAAACTGGGTTTTTATATACACAGGATTTACAATGTTCAATACGCAGCTCTTAGCCTACTGAACAAAACAATCCATCAAATAGGCCAACATGTTCAGATCACTGAATGACAAGGGTTCTCAGCCAACCATCTCAGGGGACCACCAACCCTCACTTTAAACAGACTTCTCTACGACCCAATAACCTGCAGTCTTTGAAACAGGAAGAAACTAATAGTTAGCAAAAAAAGACAAGTTCGACAGCATATTACAAGTCCCACCATATGTTAAAGCTATGCTGCACAACAGCTTCATGGCATTAGTCACTGTAGTGGCAGTAATAGGTGGCCACTCAGTGGGAACACCAAAACACCACTTTCTATTCAATTTTAAAAAAGGTAAACTGAATTTTGAGCAACTTTAACAATTCAAGATCACTTTGACAAAAAAAAGTTATCCAAGCCAGCCAGACCCATTTAACAAGTTTTAAAATGTAATTTTGAGATTAATGCAGTTGAATCTACAGGATTGCTGCTCAATGCAATGAGTAAATGGCAAATGAGATATAGTGCGTTAAACTGTCAAGATTCTAGAGTAAAAATTAGAAATCGCAGAGATTCATATTACTGTCCCTTCACTCACTATTTCTACTGCGTCACAAACATGGGATGTCAGTGGGTACTACAGAGAGATACAGCACAAACCTGTCATGAATTCAGAGGGCCTGGTAATGATGTGGAGAGGCTTGCAGAAGCAGTGAGTCACAATCATCACCACACCCAAATGCATTCCAACCTTTTTTTTAAATTTTATTTTGATATACTTTATTGATCCCCATAGGGAAATAGTCCCTGCTCCCTGCTTTAGATTAATAGTCACAGCTCTACATTAATTTAGTTATTAGTATTATTTTAGATCTGAACAGAACGTGTGAACATGATAGGTCACAATGTCGGTTCCCTGACAATAAAACTTGTCAAGCTGGGGGTGGGGGTTCCCCAACAATAAAATTTGCCCGGCTGGGGAGGAGGGCAGGAAATGCGTACAAAAATAAGGACAAACCATGTATTTTTGTGGATCAATATGGGACAATCCCATAATATATGGGACAGTGGTGGCACTGACACCAGTTACGAATCTGGAGGATGCGGAAGTATGTAGCTGAATTTGGTACATGAGTGTTGTCATTTTTAAGGGGATAGCACAATTAAATAGCAAGGAACAAAAATGCAGAGCATGCTGACATTAGTAAATTCAGTCAGTATTGGTAAATTCTTGCAACACTGCACTGTAATAGCCATGTTTATAAAGTAGGAAATCTCGGCGCGAAAGCTGAACTGAAATCCAGACAAACAATCCTTCTATTATCTTGCTTTCTGTGCAGCCTACTACCCCAACAAAGGCGATGCTTGCCGCTTAATTGCTGTCAGATATCTACACCTGGTTACTCGTCTGATACTGTCATTACCAATATCGTCATCGTCACTGAGCCCTAGTATTGAAATAAGACTTTTATTTCACTTTAGGATCTGTCAATTTCTTCTCATACTACATAGAAATTGGAACTTTTTGAGATTTGGGAATATCCGTTTCTTGAAAATAGGGTACATTGTACATGCGGTGCAATCTTTTATCTGCAGCTTTCAAGTTGTATGCCTAAACTCTACCTCCCCCATCGGTGAGGTTTACCGCCTCGCAGCAATCCTCAAAAGTGATGTTACACGCTGCACAGTTGCTGGCTAAGCTAGCTCCTTCTAACAAGGTAATGTATTTATAGATCTGTGTATGATCGCGGCTTAACGGCAATGCATTCTGCCTCAGCCTAATAACAAGGTCACAGGGTGTACCTCCAATTCGATTATTAAAGTCATTCGACCCGAGTATGACAGTTACTAGGCAACTGCTGTCTGTTTCAAAGAGTGCACTTTATTTCTTTGGTGGTAGCCTTTTCAGGTAAAGTCACTTTCCATTTCAAAACAATCACGGCCTTATACAGTCGGACAGTTTCAGATTTATTTTCATACTGCGCTATTAATGACCAGTGACAGCAAATAGACAGTCAGGACAATAGTTTTAATAATATATAAAGAGTTATGCTTTTATTCAGTGTGACTATATATTTAAGGCCAATTTCAAAAAGCCCATTTGATGATCCATAAAATTCAAAGAAAGAAGAAATGGTGATATGAACATAGTACAGAATAAGTATGTTAATTATAAAGGTAATCTGTAGTACTGTTTGTAGTTTTTGATTTTTGATATGTGTTCCCGGAGATTAACTTAATAATATTGGTATCTATTGCAAATATTTTTTGCCACATCTAATAAACTAGTCGTTAAACTACTTGGTGGTAAGGAATGACTTTGTTATCAGAGATGACAAAGAACATCCAAAGCCTTGGGTTGTATGGCTAAAACTGGCATGACTTTAATAACATGTACAAACCACAGAGGGCACAAGATGATAAAAATAAGATTTAAAGCAAGTTTAACAGATGACTGAAAAATCAAGATTTTTTTTCTTTCACAAATAATGCAAAAAACAAACACTCCAAAACATCCAGAGAAATTTTTCTTTCATAACACATGCAAAAAACTATGGACTGTTTTAGTATTCATACCTCTTCTACTAGTACTGGAGGTGACCTTCCAAGCATCTGTTGTTTTGAATAAAGTAAATATTCCGGTGGAATAAAAATATACAAAAGCTCACTGTAATCTCTTGGCCGCTGTAAATTCTTATTTAACAAAAAGTAAGAAGCACTGCTGTAAGAAGCAGCTCCTTCAAACTGGCTGGATTATTAACAATCGCCAAAAATAGTTTATTGCTATCAACTCATGGGGCTTGACTGCCACACCCTTAAGGCAACCTGGCAGCAATATGTACGCGCTGCTAAACACACAAGACCAGTCCATATTAAAAAGTAATATGCATTTCTGTGATTGGCTGGCAGGTCTAAAAAATGTGCTGCAAGTGCAATCAGCTATTTTTTATTTGGGGGGGGGGGAGAACCCAAATATGGAAAACATCCTTTTAGGCAAAGATCCCTTAATGGTGTCCTAAAACGTGTACCATATGACTTAAATTCCTAACAAGTTTCTAGTTTCTGTCCCAGGCAGAAGAATACAATGCAAAACTCAGGTCAAACGATCAGAAAAATAAGCATTCACCTAACCCAGGTGCAAATCTATAAATCTGTTTGCGGCTCGAATGACACTGTACGTAAACACTGGTATATAGCAAATGGTTCATGAATAGTATGTGGAACGGCACTGAAATTAAAATGTTGTACCAAAAATTGTTGCAGTGTTAATATATCACAATTTGTCAAATATTTTTTGGTTTTTAGAAAAAAAAGTCCAAAAGAAAATATCCTTCACTTGGATACCGGTTTTATCGCGTGCAAGTAGTGTTTTTTACTAAGACCATGTTGCAGTGGGTAGTGCTTCTCTCTCCAACTAAAAATTGTGCAAATACAAATGTGGTTCCATGTTGAATTGGATTTAGCTAATAATATAACAATTGCAAAACAACTAGGGGTGGGCGATGTGGCAAAAATATTAGATCATGATTTTTTTTGTTAAATCACGATCACGAGTTTATCACGATATTTACATGTATTTGTAACTACTGATTTTTGATAATGAATAACTTAAAATCTAAGTCTGACACCGAGCTTACAGGTATGTAGAAAATATTTTAAGATACCCCGCTTGAGCTTAAAAGGCTCATTCCAGTATTTACAGCTAATAGTTCTCTTTTAACAACGGGATAGACGGGATGATAGGATGCAGTCCAATACAGATGATCAATGGCAGCAGTGATGAATTTTAAATACAGTAATTCTACCACGATACTTTATTCATCGCCATGCAAATATATGGGTGGAAAACCCATTTTGAAATATAATGCGTAAACACATTTTCCAATCAGCTCTGAATATAAGTGCATTAAATCCTTCTGCATTGGTTCTCTTTTGATAGCCTTACCCTCACACATAAAACGTTTCCTTTACATTTTTGTAATTTTTGTTTTCTTGGTTAAACCTCAATCACTTACAAACTATTTTTTTATTAGCAGTACTATTTTAAAATACTTTATTGTGCAGTATTTTACCAAGGATAATCAGTGTCACCATCACCTGAGATTTTCAATTCAAGACAAGTCTGCACACACATTAACATGTATGTAACCATTTTATTACCTTGTAAATAGTGCTTTGATGTAACAAATTTTAGGTTTATAATGGAATAATGTTGATTTGCCGTAAGATGTCTTGCATGAGCGTGAAAGTTGGCAACCCTGGGATAATAATAATAAAAAAAGTTTTTCTTAAAATGCTAAATAATGATAAAAAAGGTGTCGCTGCCTTCTTGCTCATTTTATAAAAAAAAAAACCTGAATATTTGCAGCTCTTCAATACAATATCACTGTTTTGTTTTCAGGCTATAGACAATACTACGATCTCTCTACTTTGGCAGATCATCAACACGTTCTACTCCTTCACGATCCAATATCGTCATATGACACACCTCTAGTTGGAACTGATTGGCAGTTTAATATTACGCGTTGTAGCAGGACTGACTATACTGTCAAATTGGCATCCCATCAATCTATCTACCCAGCTTATCTTGAGCAGGGTCATAGTGGGGCTTGGAGCATATCCAAGTAGGACAGACTGTAGGACAGAGCACAAGAAAAGCTATAATCCTTTTCAAACCTCTGACAATATTTGTCATATTTTACAAACTGACCATGTACACTTGATGTCTTTACTGATTCCATCGGAATAAGGCCAATGTCTGATTACAGCCCCCTGTTCTTAAGGATGGTCCCAGAAAGCATATGACCAATGGAAACTGAATGACAGCGTGCATTGAGATAGCCCTAAGCAGCCTATCATTAACAAGGGGATTCCTCAGATTCATCAGCCAGTGCAGCCAAAAGGCCAAATGGCTCCGTAATTTGTTATCAATGTGTGGTTATCGCAATATGGTGTTTTCAAATTACTGCAAAAAACCTAAATTACCTGTTTATTGATGGACTACATTGAACAGGTACTTATGTTTACGTTTATTTTCTGGGCATCTGAAAATAATGAAAACATGTTTGATTTGTGAAAGGTAGGTAGAGGTAAGGAGGCATGCGCTGATACAGCGCGCTGAAGTGCCCACCACATGACAAACTACCTCAGGGATGAGAAACTGAGTGCAGCTGGGGATACCTCAGCACCACGCTACTTTGAATGGAGTGGATGTTTTTCCCAGTGGCTGGAGTGCCAATCCTGCCACATTTTATCCAGCGCAAATTACATTACCCAATTACAGGGAATTACAGTCTCCCAGGAGCAACTTGGGGTTAAGGGTATAGCTCTGGGACCAAAAGGTGGTGGTGCGGCAACACGATGGAGTTTGAACCGGCGACCGCTTGGTCCATTACCCCTAGTCTCATACCACTAGGCCACTACCATTCTCCAAGGATTCCATGAACGCTGCAGGGCCAGATGTAGGTTAATGTCATACCCAAAATGAAGCAGTTACGGGTTAAGGGCCTTGCTCAAGGGCCCAATGGGGTAGAATCACTCCTGGCATTCCTAGGATTTGAGCCAGCAACCTTCCAATTGCCCTCACAGATACCTAGGCTCAGAGACACCACACCACAAATGAATCCATTTGAATCCATATACATGGAGACAGACCATCTCCCATATTAGACCCAAGTGCACAGAACACTTGTGAAGAGCAGCCAAGGGTAATATGGTGTGTTTGGCATGAGATCTGAAATCCTTCAAAAATCCAAAGCATTTTTAATAGAGTAATGAGTTCATTTCTCTGAAAGCCCAGTCGGCTAATTTCATTAAGCTTTTACTTGATGGCCAGGATGTATCATTTTAGTTAAAGCGATCTGGCTTATATGAAAAAAGATGAAAACAATTAGTATGGTAATTACGAAAAATTACATTATTGCAGATTAACTTTACTAATGTTATTACTATCATTATTATTCTCCTGTATTTTACTTTTCCTTCCTTTTATCCTAACACGTCACAATGCAAAGTGCTACATGCCCAGCAAATCCCACTGAGCCCACTTAAGCCTGTGACGTCTATATCATGCTCAAGCCAGGGGTTTGATCCGCTTCCTGAGCTGGGATCCATTTTCTTGTGAATGCAGAATTCAGCTTTTATGAATGCTGGTAATGACCCTTCTTACAACAACAGCCATCCCGTTATATACTTTGAGAGCCCCCAGCAGCCAAGATAGTGTGGAACGCCTCCTTTGTTTACCTGGGCTTCCTCCAGCTTTCAGGGTCTGTTCAGGTCACTTTAAATGCCCTTACAGTGGGATTCTGTGAGAGTCCTGCAATGGTCTGTTGCTCCATTTAAGGCATTCCTTGCCTCACTCGTCGATTTCTGCAGAACAAGTTATGGATTCCTGCTACCCTAATTGGCTAAGACCAGCTGTCTATATGTATGCATGAATGAATTATATATTCTTTGCAAAATACACCGCATTCAGCATTCTGAAACAGCAAAGTGGCAGCGGCTAGGAGGGATGGAGTAGCCAATATCTGAGCCCCCAACTTCACCTCCTTGACAGAGACACCTTCACTATGGCCATATATACATACTTATTCCACCTCCCAATAGCATATTATATTGTTTATTGTAATTCTTTTTAAACTGTTAATTTGTTCCTCCTCCTAATGTGCATATGCTGGCTTGCTCCAAACAGCATCTCACTGTACTTCTGACAATGACAAAGATTCTATCTATCTATAGTTCTATTCTATGGCAACACCGAAGGTGTCTTCAGGAAGCTGCTGCCCCAACAACTCATGGTCTCTATTTCTGGGGGCTGCAAACTAGGAGGAAAAACTGTATTTAAGTAACAGTCTAGTACTCATGAGTGTGGGCACAAACAAAGGGTTTTCAGCTGAGAAACAGTCAAGCTATAGTGAACTGGCTTCCCCCAATTTCCCAAATGACCACATAATGAAGACAACCCAGGAAAAAAACAAACCCATTCCAAGAATAAACACCATACCTTGAATTTACATCCCAAACTCCCAGATTCCTTAAATGCAAAATACACTGCATTACGGCAATAGTTAAACACACCGGATTGATCAAGGGATAACTGTCTATGAGAAATGATACGCTATTCTGCAGGCTCAATACGGTATGAGGAGTGCAGAAAGTGGATCAATATTGCAGCACATCAGGTCCATAATGCACTGTCTGAGCCTTTCTGTAAAACACAAAACAAGTCCTGTTGCCTGACGCAGTCGTCGTACAGGGGGTGTGGCCTTGGAGCTGAGCAATTTGGACTCTATATTAAAACAATCCTTCATAGAGTGTGCCAAGGCAAAGGAATGGACGGCAATTTGCAGGCATTGACCAACATGTGATTCATGTGTGAGAGAATCAAACCCCAGCCCCCCTTCTAATTCGCTCCATTTAGCCTCTGCATAAAAGACTTTGGACTCATTTTACATAATGTGTAGTGATGGCACAGTGAAAGCTGGAAATTGCATTAGGAGAAAGTCGATAGTTATTTAATTAAATGACACCAAGAGAACAACACGGGACAGGGGGAAAAAATAGTGTGCTGAAAGAAAGGGTGGAGGGAAGGAAGGAGCTCTGGCAGGGGAAGACGCTGGTGCCGGGATGTTGCTTTTCTGAAAGATGTGACGTATGAACCCAGCTGGCAAAGCACAACTTCTGTGCATCCAGGCTACGCCTCCCTGTCTAGAACATGAACATTACAGTACGTGCCACATATAACTGTCTGACTTGTATCGCAGAGGCACATATCACCCTGTAAAAAAAAAAAGCTGTCCTTTTACAATAGTTCATCTGATGAAGCATAAAAAAATCTGATCATTTAAAGCAGTGGTTCCCAACCTTTTTTTGCCTGAGACCCCCTTTTCCCCCGGAAAATATTGTAAGGCCCCCCTCTACATTT
>JAODKN010000104.1:17488742-17501272 GCA_026774425.1 Petrocephalus zakoni | reverse complement strand
GCCGGGGACTAACGAGTGATTCGACATAGGGAGGTTTTCGACTTAAGGAGGGTCGACTTAGCGAGGTCCGACTGTATATGGTTAAACATTTGCACCACAATAGCACTGCTGCTGTAAAATTGGTCACATCAGTTGCTTGAATATGTGGCTTGAACATTAACATGACTAAGATTCTTAACAATAGTTGATTTGTCACATTTGGGGAAACGTTTGCGGTGTTCATGGATGACCTGAAGAACAAACTGTGTCTGTTCCTCATCTTTGGTCAGCATGCCGCATGAGTGCAATGCCTCGCACTGCAGTATCATTCCCAACGCGGAGATGATGGATAATGTGTTCGCCGATCAGGTAGTCCTGATTAGCTATATTAATATTAAATAAGAAAATGGAACTCATTAATCTGCTAGAGAAAGGCTTATGTATGTTTTACAGTTCTTGAATTCAGTTATTGAAATAAAAGTGAGTTGCGCACACCATAAATGCAAACCAAACTGAAGAAAAATAGGAATTTCTTCTTGGAGTGGATTTGTTTTTTGAGCCCGTATAAGGGACACCCTAGTGTACATAGCAGTAATAGGTGAACAAGGCTTTTAATTTGCTGTTAAAAAAGGCCAGACTTAAGGAGTAGACTATGAAGCTTCTGTACTTGAGCTTCTTAGAAAGATTACATTAAATACTCCCTCTTGGGGAGCCGGGAATCCAGTCTATCCAGATTATACTTCAATTACTTAACAATGTACAGTTATATCATAAAATGACTTATTACGGGTGTCATTAAGACACCATCTAAGGAGACACCAGAAGTAGTTCAGCATTCTTCAAGTAATAAGGGCTGAGTCCTACCATTGTCCTAAATGGTATTAACACGTTAAATCATTATTATCAATCATTAGCAAGCCAGCATCAAGAAACCTGGTAATGTCATACATTATAACCGAATCGCAGCTTCATCCACACTGGGCAAACACTAACTGCTCCCAAACAAAATAGCTGAAGACATTTTCAAAGAAAAATCCAACTTGCCAGGTAGTTTGCCGCAGTCAGACCCGGGTATGTAAGATCAAAACGGGTGACCAGTGAGGGCTGCGGGTAAGAAACAAGAAACACCGTCACCAGCAAGTATATCTGAATATGAAGCAGAGATGGCATAAGGAAGAATGATGAAATCCCAGTCATACTGCATGCGCCACAGTGGCGGGGTCAGAGCGAGGGAGGGGGGGTTGAGGGCAGGGCTGGATGGGGATGTAGAGGAGGAGTCTGACTTCCTGCATTGCACAGATGAGGAAGAGCCTCTGTGAAAAGCCTTAATGACAAAAGCAATTTTGAGATCACCACAGGGACAGAACAAATATTACTGTGGAATCTAGTTCTCCCACACAACTAGAGACACTGGAAACAATATGTGAGTTCTTATCCCAATAAGTGTAGTGAGGAAACGTATGCTGTAACCATCTTGCTTTTTTCTGTTAACCGCTCCACTGGGTTCCGGACTGCTGACTGCTAGTAAATTCATACACAGTACAGTTTTTTTTAATTTTATTTTTAAATGAGCAGGTGGCATGGCCCGTGCAATAAAAAATTGTAGATGCCAACAACCCATGAGGAATAAAGCTAGGTCACAAACCAAACAGAACAAACACATGGTTAAAAAGTTCTTAAGTAAAGGCATGCCTCTGGTTTAATGGTAACATCATTTTATTTTCGTGTCTAAGATGGTAGCACTTTAGTTGACGGGGCACAAATACTTCGTGCAAATACTTTTTAACGCACTATTTAAGTACGAATTATAAACAAATATAGTCGCCACTTCAGATAAAAGATGCATCACGATTCATTAATGATGCACAAACATGAGATCTGCAGTATTTCACTAGTGTTAATCATTGCTTGTTCTTTCAGTAGTGTACTTAGTAGTGTTCTCAGGTTTGCAGAATTACCAGATATAGTAACAAATATAACAACTGCTCGAGATTAAACATGCGTCACGATTCATTAATGATGAATTAACATGAGATCAGTACGTAACTAAGACTAAGAGTTTGTGGTTAATTAATACATAAGGAATAGCATACTATATTATTTGAGACCTGTAGAGTAAAATGTTACCGAGGTTATCTAACAATCTAATATTTAAACGAAATGATTCAGCAGCTGCTATAATTACCTGAACATTTTTAGCTGCTTAGGTAGTCAAGCTAATTTCACATTTGCAGCATTTGGCAGACGCCATTAGCCAGAGCGCTCAGAGGTCTCTATCAGTGAATATATTGATATTTACCTGTGTTGATAACGACAGGGACACAAAGGAAGTGGCCATTAGCACCAATTTTAGAACAAACATCTGTATATCTTATTTCCACCCCCAATTACGGGTTATTCAAGGTACTGAATAAATATAACAACTTTTACCGCTTTGGGCTCTATACTGTAAATGAGGGAAACTTACAACAGTAAGTACCTTAAAATAAATATACAGATGTAAAGGTTTAGAACCCCAGGGGGAGTTGCTGTTGTTAAGGATTACGTTAGACCCAGAAAATAAAATTAAAGTTCCCTGTCAGATATTTTGGCGGCATGTTCTCCTCGAGGGCCAGTAATTAAATAGGCGCGTAGTTTTCACTAACCCAACAAACCGCGACATCCTGAGGGAGAGCGAATCCCAAATGTCTGATCTACAAAGGGCGCCTGACCTCTGAAGAGTGAAAATTAATATAAATGGATTTAAATAAAACTTACTTATTGCATTTTTTTTTTTGGTGTATAGAATTCTTTGAAGGTGGCACCGGTTTGTCGGCGCGCGCCTTCGAGTTCCCGCCCGCGAGGAAGGGGCGTCCTCGCGCTCGCGCGCCAACGTCTCTGAGGCGACCGGAGGACAGGGGCCGGCGCGGAGGGGGGCGCCAACGGGCATTGCTTTCGGGACCATAAGCCATCTCTCATGGTGAAATAACCCCGGACCAAGCACCCCGAGTGGTGGGATCCTTGGGAGTTTGTCTTGCAGCAGGACGCAGCTCAGGTATTACGCTTAACGCAATTTCGATGGTAAATTTGCCGTAAGTGCGATGCACTTGGGCCCTGAGAGGTTGGGTACTGACTGCAGCTGTAGCTCTGGCCCGGGGTACAGACGTCACCTTCATGACCCGGTCCAGAATAGTAGTTGGCATAATATATAGAGAAATCATTTGTGAGCCATATGGTTCTTAGAAAGGAGACATATGGAATTATGCACCTTATGTAGGGTATATAAAATACCATACAGGACAAGAGACGCTCAATACACTCTATAAACAAGGCCAGATACTGCCTGTTTTTAATATTAGTCATGTTGGTTATAACAATACATCTACATGCCAACACTATATATGCCAACTTTACCTTATAGACCTACTTAAGACAAAGGCATAGATTTGGGTATGGATGGCAGGAGCATGTCCCCACCAGTATTGTGGGAGTAGCATTTGGTTTTATTGGAGCATGGGGCTCATGGCTGATTTGGTTCCTACCAATGTTGAAGCCAAACCTAAACCTTGGCTTAAGATATCTGTATGCACCATTAAGTTTGTATATTTTAAGATTAGTCTACAACAAAAAATAGTCAACAAAAATACAACTGCAGCTTTCTTTTAGAGGTTTTAGGGAGTTCCCATCATTGTTCTAGGTTTTCTTTAACCAATCTTGCTAAAATTATGAATGAATGAATGAATAAATAAATAAATATTCTAATATAGCCAGCAATTACTCTTAATATTAAATACCTCAAGTTAACTAAATGGGTATAAGGAAGTGCCTGTCTTTATGTGTAGGTGCATGAAAAGCAGTCTTAATTAAACACTTTATTATCATTAAAAGAAAAACAGATGGACTGCATTTTTTTAACTTATATTAAAATGCTGAGAAACAGGAACTGAACTGACTGATCAACACAAAAAGTAGCGAAAAAATAAATAAATAATAATAAATCACAGTGAATATATAAACACCAGACCAGCTGTCTGAATGATATAAAATGTCACTGGTTGATGGATATGAAAAACAAGTATACAATTTTAAAGCCAAAAATGTAATATTATAATTCCAGGAAATGTTTTCCCTTTTTGGTGAAGGGCAGAGAAATATTAATGCTGCCTTAGCAAAGCAACAAAATCTTGGCTGTCTACCAAAGCATTTCTGCTGAATGATTTTGTCCTGAAAAAATTAGATGCAATATACAGGCTTATAAATTCATATATATTTTTTCATATAAAGATTTTGTATAAATATCTCCATTTTCCATAATGCAGTAAACATTGTTGCTCTTTTTAAAATATAGAATAATTAATATTCCATTTATGTGAAAATATGACCTTTTCTACTGAATAAACAGTTTTTAACTTCTCAATTTAAACCTAGAACCCCACTTGGTCCTTTTTCTATACTTTCATCTCTGGCTTCCATCTTTGACTACTGGTCTTTGCAAACTGGTGTACCTCAAGGACGAGTCTATGGCTTGTAGCTGACCCCTGTGTAGCTCTTGTCCCCTGGAACAGTTTGGGTATGGTGTACCCCCACCCACAAAGCAAAAACCTAAATATAACAATGATCAACATAACTGGCATTTACCAGAAGGGGACATCTGAAGGTTATACCTTGTAATCAGCAGCTGCCCTCAAGGTATACTTTCCCATGAGACCTTGCCTGGCAGCTCGCTAGTGGCAGTGCCTCTCTGACCCATCCAATCCACCCCAGGCCCTGTGGCTCAGCAGGCCTTAGCAAACTGAATATTCTTCCTCTCCCTTTGCTGGCTACCCTTCAGAAAGCTCTTTCCACAGTGTTAGCCTGTCCAGCCTACAAAGGTTCTCACCTTACTTACCCGGCAGCATATCGGTATCGCTGGCCACCTGTCTGCCGGCGCCCTCTGCAAACCCTTGGCAAAGTCGCAATCCTTGTCATCTGTGGCCTCTTAGGAGCTTGGCTGAGTCATAGCCAAGCAGGGCAAATATCTACCAGAAATTTGTATCTGTATTCAAGTTGTAATGAATAAATATGATTTTAAATTATATAAGTCTGCTCTGTATAGAATGTCCTTGGAACTAATCTTTTAAAACATTGTTGCTTATTATGATAATAATGTAGAAATCTTATAATAATGATCAGAAAATGCCTACACTTATGATTTTAAACTTAATACTGTATATAGTCTTAATGTAATTTCCTTGGAAGTCTTAAATATAAAAACAAAAGATGTCATTTTCATTATATAATTTATTACGTTCTGTAGAGGATTTGTGTAGTATAATGCTTTAGCAATTTACCTAATGTGTGGAAAGACCGCCACCTAGTGCTGGTTTGATTCACTGCAACCTGTAATACCAAGTCACTAGCTGAGAGAAACCTTTAGTAATTTCATTTGATGAATTTAATAAAGTCCTTTCTTGTCTGGTGGTTTTGTAAAATGAATAAGGAGAGAACTGTCTAAACAATCAAAAGGGAAAATATTCATATTCTTATGTAAAGAACTTTTTAATGACCATGTACCCGGCTGTCTCAATCAGTTTCAATCCTAAATCAAGTTCAATAAATAATTATTCAAAAATTAAATACACAGATGAAAAAATCATGTTGCTTCAGGCTTTCACACAGCCCCAGGCTGACAGCCAGGCACCTTTACCTTTGCACTCTGCAGACAAATGCCCTTGTAATCTTGGGTTTGACCTGACAGTCAAAACACAATTGCCAGCTATGCTTGTTCAAGCATGTACAGTGGCAACAGACCACTTCCCAGCATTACTGCTGTTCTTAGGTTTATCTTGGGTTTAGAATGACCAAACTACTTATCTGAAGTCAACAGTAGATGGGAAACAGACTGGACATAAAGCCACACTAACAAAAACACTTAGGAGTTATTTTCCATATATATATTCCATTACATTCCATTATATATAATATCTATAAATAAGAAACATAGAATATCTCAAATGCTGACTTAGAGGATGTCTGAGAGGTACCAACCTCTCTCAGGTACATAGGTCCTGAACACCGTGTACATTTCTATATTTTACTGCCTGGTGCTATTTTTATCTGATATGTATCTTGAACGACTCTGGTATTTATTTATTTTTTTGGAATTTTACTTAGGCTGTTGCATCTACATGCAAACTGATTAAGAGAGGCTTGCTGGAGACTCAAGAGTGGAAATACAATGGCATTGTGGGAATGAAAGAGATACGAATGGGCGATCCAGTAACCTGAGGTGAAAAGTCCAGGTCCAGAAAGTTGAAGTCCAGATCAAGATTTTGTTTCAACCAACCAGTTGAACATAGTCATAGTCACAGTGTACTCAACTTATTGGTTGAAACAGAATTTTGGTCTGGATTTCTACTTTCTGGACCTGAGCCTTCCACCTCTGCCAGTAACATCCTGCACGGGTAGAGGGGGGGCGCCATGCGACAGTCACACCGCAGGCCACACGCCGCCGGATGACCCCACTGACCTTGAGGGGGGAGATGTGCGAGTGGGACACGTAGCCATGCACGTTCTCGATCTCCGACAAGTTCTTCTCCGACACATGCACAAGCTCTGGGGCTCGCGCCTCATTGGTCAGCCGGGGGAAGCCGTGGTCTTGGGTGGGCGAGTCTTCATCCTGATACCGGTACTGCCCAGGGGGTAACAGGATGGGGAGGGGTTAGAAAGTATGGAGGAATACAAAGAAAGGACTGTGTAAAGGGTTTGCCCCTATAATACAGACTTATAAATAGTTCCGTTCGGAACAACAGACAATGGACAATGCATACACAAAAACACAGAAATGGGACATTCCGTTACATCAGACACAGTCACACAATGTGACACCCTCAGTAGGGGTGTTGGAGGGGCATGGATACCCTGGCAAAATCAAGGGGCCCAACCCTTCATTGGGGCCTCAAATTTAACCATGGCCTCCTCTCAGCTCGACATAATCTACCGTGGGAGACCCATATTTTTTCAGATTGAAAGTATCTAGAGTAGAGGAGGCCTCAAGGTGACATTTTGTTGGAGGGCCCATAATGTTCAGGTACTGTACATCCAAGATCCTGAGACGGCGATTTCAGTAACATCACCCTGAAAACTCTCGGCTGCAGCTGCAACCTCTCCTCGCAGACTCGCGACAATGAAGATCCAATGAGCGGAGAGCAAGTGAATTCAGACACTTTGGATGGAAAAGAAGCCAGAAGATGAGCCATGAAAGCCTGATATCCCCCCCCCATTCAAACCCCTCTTTACACTTCAGCTCTCAGTATGAATGTATCTCGTTGCCTGTGATGCGTCCCAGGTTGGGAAAAAATAGCTGTAAGGGGAAAAAAATGGCAAGAAGGAGCTTCTAAGCTGCAGGATTCAACAGCTGCGCCCAGCCTTCCCCCAACTCCCCCCAGAGGATCTGGGTCTAAACCTGCCTTTTGCATTCAGTAGAACGCGGATTATTGCCTAAATCAATATTAGCAAGGCTGAAAATTCAAGCTTCAAACCTAAACGACTTTAGCTGACGCAAATCTGAAACATGACAGAAAAATATGCTGCTGTAAAACTTCTTAAAACATTATATCATCAGTTAAAAAGAATAAAAGGTAATGCTTTACATTAACTGCATGTTCATGCCATTATATACATCTGTAGAACATGAATATCGAGCACACCTTCGTAATGCATTCATGGACCATTGATAAGCAGTGTGTACTGTATGTATTCCTTAACATTCTAACATACCTTCATAGTTTTAATATAATTACTAACAAACATTACATGATTATACAATTATGTTTGTTGCAAATGTATATTACAGCTGTCATTTCTTGTTCACTGGAAGTATTATGAATGCAGTGCTTAAAGACATGCTAAGGTAAGCAGAATCTCACAAAAGTGAGTACATATTTGTAAATATTTTATTATATATTTTCATGGGACAACACTGAAGATATGACACTTTGATACAATGTAAAGTAGTCAGTGTACAGCTTGTAGAACAGTGTAAATGTGCTGTCCCCTCAAAATAACTAAACACATAGCCATTAATGTCTAAACCACTGGCAACACAAGTGAGTACACCCCTATGTGAAAATGTCCAAATTGTGCTCAATTAGCCATTTTCCCTCCCCGGTGTCATGTGATTTGTTAGTGTTACAAGGTCTCAGGTGTGAATGGGGAGCAGGTGTGTTAAACTTGGTGTTATCACTCTCACACTCTCTCATACTGGTCAGTGGAAGTTCAACATGAGGGGTGTACTCACTTTTGTAAACTACTGTACTTACATGCTGCTTATAAACGTTCTTAGAATGCAATGAAGTGGCAGTTAATGTAAAGCACTACCAGACAAAATCTGGAACAGCAGACCGGGAAACTAGAGAGCTGATGATCATTCATATATCTGTACTTTTTAAATATTAGTTTAGGTTCAAAAGTTATGTCAATCCCTTCATATAATACTTTGTATATCTGGATCCTGTCTCATTAAAAACAGGTAAGATCAGATGGGCTTTAAATGAAAGCTGATTCTCACAGCTTCTGAGACTAAAGGTGAGATATGAGAAGGTGATGTCTTGAAAATGTGCTGATTATGTGCAGAGTGAACCCGAGGGGTGGGGAGGATATAAAGTCTTGTCCTCATGTGGCCAACCACTGCTTTATGTTGGATGAGCATGATGGCAGTGGAATGGATGAGGCAGGGACGGCATTGTGGGGGGAAAGGCCCTCCCCCAAGCAATCTCACCCAGGGAGCGCTCATCAGGGCCGGATTCATACATGCTGGTGGAGGCTGGGCGGTGTGTGGAGACCCCTGAACCGCAGCCGGCCTGTTCTGTGGACGAGAGAAAGCATCCAACATGGTGACTATGTGGCATGGCACCCACACCAGTCAGACCCCACACCCCACACAGACAGACGGACTAAAACAGGTGCTACTTCAGAGAATCAGGCACGGACATCCAAAACAACAAGCATTTAGAAGCCACAAGATAGATATGAAAATGACAGACTCAGGATGTCAACAGAAAAACTACAATAACAGCACAGTACAGTTTCAGGAGAACAGATACATATGGAATGAGCCTCCAGGGTGACAGCAGTAAACTGGACCTGACTCCATTACAATGTGGAACAACTTGCATATACCCATCCGTCCATCCATTATCTATCAGAGAGACTAGGCAGGGCCTAGGCAGCATAGGGCACAAGGCAAGGGACACCCTGTGTGGGATACTAATCCATTGCAGAGTGCACACACACAGACACTTTCCATCCATTTTCTGTAATAGATTATCCAGCTCAAGGTGCCGCAAAGCCTGGAGCCCATCCCAGGAAACCCTGGGCACAAGGCAGAGGATCACCCTGGAAGGGATGCCTCCACCTCACAGGGCAATTACACGCTATGGGCGATTCAGAGGCACCGATCTACATCTGCTGCGTATTTCTGGACCGTTGGAGGAAAGCGGTGTGAACTTGGAGAGAGTATGCGAACTCCACAGCAGAGAGCCGCCCACTGTGGTGTGTTAGATCTGAACTGCAGGCGAGGCTCACAGAGCCATATTACTGAACTGCACTAAGCAGTGTTTCATAATCATTGCTGAAGACAGCAAATATCTAAGAATAAAACCTAAAATGTATATTTAAAAGAAAAAATATAGGGGAATTAACAAACGTGTGAATCACAAAGAACAACTTCAGGCTGAAAATGGCCTTTTTCGATTCGATTAAAAAAAAAAAATCAGAAGACCATCAGCTGCCCACTTTATTGGCTCGTTAACTCCCAGGTGCCACCTCCCACACAGAAAACTCCGTCCCCTTCTAAATGTCACACAGACTCTGGAGCTCTAAGCACAAGCCCATTGCCGTATGTCTCTTCTGATTCCTCCAAATAGGCCTCTGTGCTTCAAGAAGCGGGCAGATATCGCACCTCCTCATCGCAGACATCCGGCCCCATATGTACCGTTTAATTATATGCATGAAAGGTCTGTTCCACTGCGCCCGTGACGACGCTCCCTGATTACTCACCGTGTTAATTACAGACGCGCAAAAAAGGACACCGCTATTTTGGATAATCCCTCACGACGTTCTGCGGGGCTGAATATAACATCCTCTATTAGCCCTCCGACGGGAACGTGGAGGTGTGGGGGTCACGAGAATCCCTCTCTTTCTTCTGCCCCCCTCCCTTCACATTGCAAAGAAAGCCCTGCTAAGAAAGCCCCAGACAGCACAGTGTTCAGGCTACTTCCAAGTTTGGAAAGGAAGTTCTTGGGCCCACCGTGCCTTGATTTGATGTTACGGGGGATCTCCAAATGTGCTGAAAGTAGCCAATATGCGACAGCCAATACAGTCCTACGGCTGAGAACTAATTTCAGCGGTCACATGATGTAGAGAGTGAGAAAGCAGCATACCCCAGCACAGCACAAGAGAGTTCTGACAGGTTCCAGAACCTCAGTTACATTACATTTACAGTATAATATATTCCAGTAATATATATCCAGTAGAGGTCTCCTTTCAGATGGCAGGTGTGCAGTATCTGCACATCCGTCCTCGTAGGGGAGCCTGTATTTATATCATATGCTCCAGCAGAATTTTTATCCTTGCAGAAGGAATGAAACATCAGCATGTCTCCTGGCTGACAGTTAAGCGGTTTCTAGGCCGGCGGTGAAATGGAGACTACTTCTTCCTCAGAGCCCCTCGGAGCTCGTCGCCAAGCGTTTGCAAACTCATGGCACAAAGCCGAACCCAGGACCCTGATCCATTGCATCTGTTAGCGAGCACATGTATGCAGATGCCAGTCAACCCAGTAATTCAAACACATGGCCACCGTCTTCAAAAAGGGCATTGACTTAGAAAGCACGTGAGGAGCAAGTCTGAGACGTAGTGAATTTGGACTTCAACCAGCACTGCCTGGCAGCTATACAGCAGCCCTGTAAATAGTGAATGGACACATCTAAGGCCAAGCAGAGACAATGGGATTAACAGCCAATGATCGCCTTTGGAGACCCCAAATAATAAAATCCCCTTGATGGGCAATAATCTAGGTCAGTACTTCTGAACCCAGTCCTCAGGGACCCCGAGATGATCCACATTTTTGCTCCCTCCCAGCTCCCTACCAAAATGCTGACATGCAAAAACATGGAACATCTGGAGGTCCCAAAGGACTGAGTTGAGAAACACTGATCTAGGTGAACCTGAATGGTTAAAAGACAAATGGATAAAGTGACAGATGGGTAGAGTGCTGTGTGTCTTTGGGATTCAGGACACATTCCCCTGCAACCAAGTGTGAATTGTACATGCAAAATAATTCATAATAAAGAAACAAACTGAATTGGGAGTGTGGCTGGTTTCCAGAGTGGAGCAAGCAGTAGGCGTGAGATCCTTGCCCCTCCATGGCAACCCCCCACCCCGCCAACCTGCGAGGAAGGAGCAGCACACTCCTCACCCAGGCATCAATGACAAATAGGAGGCGCTGGCTGTTTGACAGGTGGCTACACCCTGGCTCTGCCGGTCCACCTCGACGGCTCCGGTAATCCCACTATGTCAGGCAAATAGATCGCCGATGATATCTAAGGCTGAATTATGGCTTAATTAGCAGAAAATTGCACTGAGGCTCTAATACTACAGAATCAGAGAAAGCTCATTTTAATCTGACGTTACCCGAGTTCTTCTGGGAATGACCGCATCTTGAACTAGAAAGAATTTGAAAGCGCTGGAATTTACATTAGCTCTGTTTCCCACTTTTTATGCAGAGAGTAATGTTAAATACTGTAATATATAACTTTAATTATTCTTTTCAGCAACATGTTCCTGGCAGAATGGGACACAGAACAATGTAACATCATGATGAGAGGAAGGAATAGGACCTTCAAAAACAAAAACAAAATGGGATGGTGTGGGGACTTGCAGCCTGGCCTCTCCCTTCTTCAGGATCCTCTCCATATTATAATGCTTTGTTCAAAGAGTCCCGGGTGACTACTTGTTATCTCCATGGTGGTAAGCAGTCGGTAACTTGGTAAGATTGTATGTAATCTGTTCTCTAATCCAATAGAAGGTTACAAGCATCCATTTCCACTCTGTCATGCTGCCATTTATTTTTTTCTGTCATCACTTGATGACCCGCCGCGAATTTGCCACCACAAGGTGCACTGCCGCCCTGGAGGAACGCAAACGAGATGCGGCTAGCAGACGTTAATTGCCTTGTCCGGAGGGCAGGATCACCATAAAGTTCATGCCAAGGAAATGTACAGCAAGAATGTCCACCGTAAGCAAACTACAGCCCAGGAGACATCATCCCAGGGGGTAACCTCCCTATCAACGCACCAATAGCAACCCGGTCCCGTCCACTCTCAATTTCAGAGTACCAATTCGGCGCGTCCTAGCTGATGTCGGGTGACCCGGTCCTATCCGCTGTCCCTATCATTATGCCTACGCTGGGTGACCCGGTCCTGTCCGCTCTCCCTATCATTACGCCGATACTGGGTAACCCGGTCCTGTCCGCTCTCCCTATCATTACGGCGATGCTGGGTGACCCGGTCCTGTCCGCTCTCCCTATCATTACG
>JAODKN010000104.1:17452186-17474385 GCA_026774425.1 Petrocephalus zakoni | reverse complement strand
CCCCCCCCCCCCCCCCCCCGCTTCACATAGTTGACAGGAACTGAATGTGGGTCAGGGTCACCAAGACAAGCAGAATAATCAGTTGTCCCTGGAGACATTTTGGTTTTGCTTTGTTGGTGTAGAAGATAGATGTTGGTAGATGTAGCTCCTGCTCCAGTGTTGCTTACACTTGTAACCGGACATTCACTGAAAGCTCAGCCTAGCTGCATGTATGCCTAGTTGACTCTAAGCAGCATGTTTGTTTATAAAGAGCGATTTACCTCACTTCTACTTTGCTTTGAAAAAAAAAAGTGTCTGCTAAAGAAAATATTAGGTACAAATTGAGAAGACCTACCTGTACCATGCGTTATGGGCCTAGCTTAAAACAGAAATGACGTCATTAAGATAAGTGGGGACGACGTGTGGCTGTTCCTGTGATTGGAAGGTGTCCGGCAGAATGATTTTGCTGTTCGGCCCATGAGCAAGGCTCTTAACCTCCACGGACTGTCTCACCCTGCTTTCGGAAAATACATTTCACTTTGGATAAAAGCATAGCTAAATAAAATATAAAAAAATGTAAATGAGTTTACCAGTAGGTTACCCTGTTTCCTACTGATTGAAGTTCTCCTTATCGTTTATGGAACAGCAGTACCTTGTCACATAATTGCATCTGAAACACGTGTCCATCGTTAAAAAAATCTGCTGGGAGCAAAAAGCATTCAAAGCAACCTGTTAATAGGTAGAAAATTAAAGAAGAATAAGGACGTCTGTTTTGCACTTCGGGGTGGGGGTCGAAAAGGTTGTCCAAGTTAGAACATCTCCAGCAACTGCCATTGCACGTTACTTGACAATGTGGTGGGAGTGGGGGATGTAAACAGAGTTAATGCTGCCAGGGTAAAAGCACAGCATTGTGTAAATCTTCCAGACAACCAATTACAATGGAGCCCCACACTCCCACACAATGGCGAAAGAATTACTGCACAGGCTTCAGCTGCCTGTGCCTTAAACACTAGATATTGCCATGCCATTTGGATTTACGAGAGATTCCCAGCACAGAATGTTTCCTCCATTATGTTAATGGTATATACAAGTTGTCAGGGAAGTGACCATGCATCACGTCCCCCCCCCCCCACCTTTCCCATCACTAGAGCGACCCACTTCTTCTTGTTGAGCTCTGCTTGACTTATCATCCGCATAGATATGCATACTAAAAAACACAGATGTTTCAGTATTCAATAAAGTCAATCAGTCATTCATTATGCACTTATGCCCTCAAGGGGCCAAAAACCCTTTTCGCTTTCAGTATCCATCCAAATTAGCCCCTGTGAAGAAATATCGATAATCGAGAGAGGGCTGGGGGAATTAAATCACACTTGTTCACGAGTGACACGCAGATTGCTACAGAGCTGCAGAGCCAATGGTGTGGTTTGTGCCACTCGCCTTGCTAGGAAAACCCTCTCCTTTGCCTAGACTCTAAACTCAGTACTCATTAATATGTTATGCTGTACCAGTCTCCTCTGCAGGCGTACATTAACATTAACTCTAGTCCTTGTAGAGTTCATACAGAAACTGACTTTTTTTTTTTTTTACATTTTTGAGTGCTGAAGGTATATACATGTAGAATGTCCCGTGAATAAGCTTGTGCTTAGAAATGCCTTGGGTAAGCCCCCCCCCCCACACACACACACACACACAGCCTCCCAAAGAGATTGCACACCTGCTCAGGGATGAGTGCTTTCCCTTACAAGTTTAAAAAGACATCATTTACTGAACTGGTCTCTTGCCAAACTAACCAAAATGAAGGCTTAGCTGCAGCATGCCATGTGACAGTGAAGCTAAACAAAAGAGAGAATGCTCTGTCCAGAAAGAGCATTATAGACCTTAGCACTGGAAGATAGGGGTTTTCATCCTGGGGGTCCACACAACTATTTGGGAGGGGGGTGTCTAGAGAGATGTTTCACTTTTGTAGTGAAGCTACACTACTTTTGTAGTGTTGCATAATACAGTTGGCATGGTGGTAGTCGGAGCCAGATCTAAAGAACAAAAATTTCACATTGCCCTCATAGTCCCAGACTGTGCATCGGATCTTGCTCCACGTCTCGGTACATGTGAGTGATGTCAGACCTGCTGAGGCTGTTTCACTGCATGCAGAGATGGGTTCTTGGCCAGGATCACACTGAACTCGTCCCCCAGTGCAGATGTCCCCATCAACCGAGCTCTCTGACTCATTTTCGGGGGGGGGGGGGGTGAGAAAAGCTAAAAGTAAGTCACAGAGAGGAACAAGACCCGTGTCTGTTAGCAAGTCATGTTTGCTTATCTCCTTGGCCAAAGAGGATGTAACACAAGCCTTCGCTTCTTGTGTCTGACCACGAAGTGCGTCAGGAAAGCCGGAAACATGAGAGGGTCCCGCTTAACAATGGTTGTATTCTGTAATCTGCCAGGACAGGGAGCCTGATTTCTGCGGACAATGGGGCAGACCAGGCAGCGCATGATGTGAACATCTAAACCACCCCTTCCATCCACCGCGCCCCGGCGTCTCTCTGAAACTTGGCACGGTAATTAGACTGAAGGGGTGGTCCAACTGGGCCTAACAGGTTTCTGTATGGAATATAAATATAAAAATAAAAAAAAGAAAACAGTGACCAGGAGAAGTCTCCTTTAAGAAGCGTTGACCCCCATCTCGAACCCAAGCCCAGCACTGCCCTGCTCCAAATGAATCGGCCTCTGGCATACTGCCCCCTCCCCAGCGTGCCTGTGTGCGGTGTGCTACTGCCCCCGTGAACAGTCCGTGCTCTACTGCAGGAGGCTTTCTTCTGAAACGTATGAGGATGTATATGACAGTGGAGTGACACAAAGCAGAGAAAAGGCACAAAGAGAAAGCGCCTGAGAGGCTGAGAGAGGGAGAGTGAGAGAGAAGCTGGGTGAAGTACTTTCCTACAGTTTTTTTCCTTAAGAGTTTAGCGGGATGTTACGGAAGAAGGTCCCTCAGAAAAAGGGACAGACCCGACGTCTTAAACACCAGGTAGCGCATACCGAACTGAACACTGTAAATCAAGGTTTAATCACCACCTTTCCAAAGAACTTTCCAGAACTCCGCTTCACCCTCAAGTCAGAGGAGCTCCTGCAATTTGCTGAGCACTTCCTTACCTCCACGCTCTTCCCCTCCTCGCACTGCATTTCCATGCCACCAGCTCCCTTTATTTTTATCTCACACAGCCTAAGGAGATGTCGGCGTGGCCAAGTTTCTGCAGTCCTCCAGACGGTCCTCAGAGTGTGTGCTCATCATTCCCCGGTCCGGCGTGAGCCAGGGTGCAGCCTGGATGTGGGACAGCTACGAATGGCTTCCCCATCGCTGCACCCTCCACTCTGCGGCAGAGAGATTCTCCCCCCCTTCACACTCCCCCCCCCCCCCCGGCAGGGAGTGCAGCCAAGCTGGAACTAAGATGCGTGAGGTGCTGCGGCAGCCCGGTCGGCTTTTGCCGCTGCAACGGACTCCCTTTTGGGGGGGGGGGGGTAAGGAGGAACAGTGTGGCTTGGACAGCAGAGCACCGATGCTCGCCACCCGAAACAGGCTCCAGAGGTAAGGAGGCCAACCCAGGGCCACACTTTCACAGTCGCCGACAGCACCACAGCAGGAGCCCGATCTGAGGGCTGCGGAACCACTGGCCAGGGATGACAGTGAGCTGATGGGTTCTGCTGCAATGGCACCTAAGGGCTGCAGTTCATCAGTAGGGAGCTTCCCGCTTGGCGATAGCTGTGTGGGTGTGGGTGGGGCCTGGGGGAGGGCTGGACATCTGACATAAAACGACAGGAGGGGAGGGGGTGAGAGGGCGCTGAAACAACTCAGTCCGATATTCAGTATCGATCCACTTAATTCAGTCTCTGGTAAGACGAGGAATGCAGCTTGAGATCTGCTCTATGGGGAGTGGAGCTCCATGTTCTCGATCGCTTACCAGCAGAATAAATCTCTTGACCCCACAAAGTGACTGCGCCCCCCCCCCCGGCTCTGCTGTAGGTTTTTATTATGACGGAGTCAGCAAGTGGCCCTAAGGTACCAGTCCCTTCCACAGGCTGGGAGACAGGGAGGGGGGTGACAGATTAACAGCTTGCGGATGAATGCGGTGGCTCAAAGCGGACATCACCCCCCCCCCTTACTCCATGACGCTGGGGCTGTCTACTCCATTACAGGACGTCCACCCCATGCAGATGCCCAGAAACGATTCGACAACTCCATCAGAAAGCCCCAAAGCTGAATCATTAAAAACCGACTTGCGTTTGGAGTCAGACGCCGACGCTTGAGGCAGCCCCTGCTATTATCACTGCGGCACGGCCAGCCAAAGAACATTTTCTCCCTGCTGCACATGCTGGAACATTTACACAGCCGTCTCAAACTGGGCTGGAACAGCGAGCGCCATGACATCGATGGCGGCGTATTATTAGCGTTTCGTTTCCCCCTACTTCGAGGCTTAGCTCTACCCGCAGTCGATCTGGAGATCTTGGTGCGATTTCAAAACTTGCACGGCTCGGCTAGGCTACTTCTTGTTCACAAAGATGCGCTCATCCGTGTACGGAGATGAAAAAATGCATAAAACACACTATGCAGTAACCAGAATGACAGAGGAATCAATTATACTGCAATATCAAATTACTAGCCTATGTATAAAATTACATGGTGGACTCTGTTTATAATCAAAGCAAAGCAAGTCAAGGTAAGTAAGAGGACATTAGAGACCAGGGGTCATTTAAAAAGCATATGGTCTTGCCCCATTAAATTACCTTCAACTTTCAAATATTAAAGAACAATTATGGAGAGCTGATTATGTGAATGCATATAGGACAGATGTTCTTGGTTCTGCATTCCACAGGAACCACATGGCCTCTCATTACAAACACTGCCAGCTGAGAACCTCCATGACTCTATACAGCACATAAGTTGGTCTCTGAGCTGTTCTCTTTCCTACCATGGGTGGATATCCACCTGGCTAACTTGACATTACATACCATTACATTTAACTTGATACTTTAAATCAAAAACCACATACAATCCCCCCCCCCCAATAACACAGCAGGATGATCTTGCTCATGGATACTTCAACAGAGCTCCTCTAGGCTAATACAACCCATCAAGTCAAGCTTATGTAAATGCTAATTAATGCATTAATATACTTGTCTACAGTATATTAAAATAACATACTAGATTGCAAAAAAAATATGATAGATCATATCAACTGTGGCAAAATCGGAAACCCGGGCTTTCACTTGCAAATCTGGAAGCGCTACTTAGAGTATAACACGGTCCGACTGTCTAGAAGGAGTAAATATCAAAGACATTCTGTGTGCTGTCTAAAGAAGTCTGAGACATGGCTTTTCATGCCGTATGGACAGGCGGTGATGCTGAATTCCAGTCTGCCAGATGGAATTCCTTGAGGAGCTGTGGAAGGCAGAATGCAAAATGGGCTAAATCTTGCCTGCTCCACTCTCATTATGATTTGGTGCCGTTAGACACTACCTCCAGTGTCCTCACTGTAACAGGAAGGAGGAACTACAGTCTGATCCTCTTAGTCCATAAATGCACCACAATGCCAAACCTAACATTTAGGAACAGACACTTTAGGTTGCCTGATCGTCAAGGGTGTCATCGGTGCCTCCTTTTTCCATCACTGTCAACTCCCACTGGGTGTGGGGGTGATGTGTGGCTCTGCAGGTTAGGAGTCTGTGGCTGTGTCTGACAGTCGTTGGTTGAATCCAGTGGACAGGACAGTAATAGTACTGGACCCTTGAGCAAGGCTCTTTACTTCAAAAACTGCTCCAGGGACACTGGAAAATGGCTGGCCTTGCAATCTAACCCCAAGCATAGACATGGGAAAACTAAAGAATTCCAATATACTTGTGCAAATAGAAAATTAAGGTAACATTTTCACCCACTGATCATAACAAAGGCTTTGCCCTGTCTAGCATGACATGGTTCAAAGTCAAGAGGCCATTTCCAGACATAACCCTTAGGCCGGCCCAAACCGAACTGTCTAAGGAGATCTCATCTGCAGGGAAGTAGTCTCTCTGCAGGTGTATCGAGTGCATGACTACGAGGCTCAGGCTAACATGAACTGTGGGTCCATGGCAGTCATGAGTCAAGCTAATTAGCTGACACCTCCACCTCTGCCTGATGCTCCCCTCACCCCATCCTCTCACCCTGTACAAGCTCCCCCCTGGCATGACTATGGTACCACAGGCTGCTTAGCCACCATCACCACCCACACCAAAGCTTCACCCTCACTCTGGCGGGTGGCTGTGTGTGTAGAGACAAATGCAGCTCCCCATGATTCCTCGCACAAATACGATCAGTCTTGCCCTTCAAAGCCACATTACTTGAGATTTTTATCAATTTAACCAGAAACAAAAGGATTCTACAACACTACCAGTAATAAATTTCACAGGGTTGCCATTGAGGAATTCACTAATGTGCTAGAAATCTTTATTGTCCTTCACATTTGCAAACACCAGTGGAAACATCAAAAAGTATTACACAGCAGATCACATATCAATATCTCCAGACAGTCTGTGCTCTGGGCAGATTTTCTCCTGAACACCGCAGAAACATGTAGGACAGGGCAAAGCCACATGCCCCTGGGAGAAGGCACCTATCAGCTTACATTCATGCCGGTGTGTATTTGGGATGATGGAAATGTCTACTGCCAGGTCTCGATCTCCACATTGCAGTGTGTGGAAGCACCAGTACTGAGCACAGTTTGGTTTTCCATTTACAATCCAATCAATCATTAACATTTGGTGAGGTTACGGAAATTTTTAAAGCTTGCAGCCCACACACTGAGCCTCTCTCTGCCACAGTATCTCCCCCCAACTCCCTGGGGGTTACATAAGGGGGCGATTCGCAGAACAGCGGCAGCGAAATCACCAAGATCTTCCCAAGATGCTCCAAAGCACCCTGAATGCCGGCATTTCGTTCAGACGGAGGTACCAGACTCGCACACCTGATCCAAAAGCTAATGCTATGCTTCGAGGGTTCACTGCAGGACAAGAGCTGCATTGTGCAAGCTGCATGCGCATTTCTTCCCAAACTCAAAGCGCAGGTGTCATCGGGACACAGCATATAGGTATGCGGCTGCGAGTACTGACACCCTCCAGCACACACTTCTGCAGCAAGTGCCGTCCTCTGGCTGGGAACGACGAGCGAAGCCTAGGCACAAAAGCTGCACGCACTGAAGCTGAGAGAGAAGTATATTCTCAATGCTGAGACTAAGAGCTATGAAGCAGCGCTTATTAGGATTATGTGAATTCATTAGTGATAGTGTAGCATTTTAATCTTAAAACATATCATTCTTAAAGAATATCTTCTAACGTTCAATCTTTTTGTAAAACTGCCACTCAAAAAACACTGGTTATCCATCGTCTAGGTTATCCTGGTTAGGGTTGTGGGGGGAGCCTATCCCAGGTAGCACAAGGCTAAGGTACACCCTGGATGGGGGATGCCAGGCCATCACTGGGCACATACACTATGAGAAGACAATTAGCCTAACGACATGTCTTTAAACTGTAAGAGGACCCGGAGGAAAACCCACACAACACGGGGAGAACAAGTAAACTCCACAGACTCAGAGCGGAGGCAGAATCCAAACCCCCACCCTTAGAATGTACAACAGTGCTACCAATTAAGCCACCATGGCACCCCCTTATAAACTGCACTATAATGAAATGTTTATCGAATACTCTGTCCTGTATCCCATCACAAAGAAAAAAGCAACAGCAAAGGCAGTATTAATTGTGCCCAAATACGTGACCCCTTCTGGACAAACCAGAAGGGCTGAAACTTGTACATGAGCTGTCCTCAGCCCCCAACCATTTCACATCTACATCACAGAGCCAAAAATTCACCAGTCAGGTGGTGTTTTCTGCCTTTGCTTTGGACAAACCTACATGGAATAGATTCCTGCCCCACACACCCCACTGACCCTAGATGACCAGGCGAGCTCTCATGTAGTGTAGTCTTTGGGACAAAATTGGCAACAGAAGCAGCTGAGGGGGGCGGGCGTACCACGCAAGTCACCACGAGCACGCCACTCCATTTGTGCGGCACGACGGCGTGGCTCTCAGCAAGCTTCTCCACAATTCCCATCACTGGGGAAAAGGAGGCCGGAATTTACACACATGCTGCAAAAGCCTTTTGTTACCGAGGCTGAATGGACCCATACTCTGCTGCATGCTTCCTCCTCGCAACAGGAATGCATACATTATCTTGGCTGCCTGTCGAAAAGGTAAAAACACGGCTTTCACTAATCTTTTTTTAACGGCTACAAAAAAAAAGCACGACACAAAGCTTTAAGATGCCATTCATGTGAAACATCATTGTTGGTTATGATCATTTTTAGAACTATTTGTCCAGCAGCCGGCAACAGTTCTAAGCAAAGAGACGATGGCGTGAAGAGCCCCCCCCCATGATGGGGCACCGGGCACATGTCGCCAAGATGCAAACCACCTGTGCACCCCACATGCCCCGCAAGTCAGGAATTAATGCACACAAACGACTGACTTCCTCCCGGTCCTCGCTCACTCCCAAAAAACACACGCGCGCACGCACACACACACACGCGCAAGCATGCCGCTATCGATGCAGTCGTCGTCTTACCTTAACATTTGTCCTCAGTGCACAGTAACATGCAAAAAACATCGCAAGGAATAAAAAAGCATAAGGAGCACCGTAATGTTTGATCTTCTGGGGGGAGGGGGGAGGAGGGGGTGAAGATAAAAAAAAAAAAGATAACAATCACATTACATCCCTGGGCATGTCCTTCCAGCAGCAGCAGGGCTGAGGTTCACCGTGCTATTGATGCTTGGCTATGTGACTTTCAGAGAGCAGCATGGCGAGAAGGCATCGGGAGAGTGCTACGCTGGGCTTTATTGCTACGGGGAGCATTTCCACAAACAGTCAGAGAGTTCAGCTGCGGAGAGGGAAGAAATCCGCGCCTAGGTCCTTATCCTCGTGCGGGAGGAAGGAGGGGAAGGCTGAGCATGTGTGAGAGAATGTGTGCGCGCATGTGTGTGGGGAGGACCGCAATTAAAATGCAACTTGTTCCTCTGCATGATAGCAAAGACTGGAGCTTCTAAATTTCAGTTAAACGACACAAGTGGGGTGGGGGGTAGTGGCAGCTTGCACTTCGCTAACCACCATCTCATGCCGTTGAAAATGGAACAGCCTCTTTTCACAGAGCTCAGAAGGCTGAAAGGTTATATAATATTGCTGTCCGGCGCTCTAATTGGGGTTGTTTCTGCTGTGGATAATCCACCTCATGAGTCTTATTTTTAAATACCAATGTTATCAGTTATCAGCCTAAATTGGCATTACTAATGTGTACCGGCGATTTGTGTTTGCAACTGCGCACAGCAGGTGTTGATAAAATTACGTCTCCTGTCTCTCAGAGGTGGTTATAAAGGTTCCGATGTATCGTGCTTATACACCATAAGGTAAAAATTGCCAGGCTTGCACCTTGCAGCAGCAGCACACAGTCAGAAATGAAAATGGACTGGCAGGTGACTGAGACAGAGCCGCATCTCCAGGACAGCCAGCCAGCCGCGACGTGCCGACTTACACATGCCACCTTTTAGTGCTGGCTACTGCAGCACAGGAAGAAAAATACATTTCTACCGTTATCAACAACACTGTACAGTGAAGCACATTTGTCACGACTAACAGCAGTGGGGTGTGGGATCTGCCACACGACGAGTCAGAGAGGAATTCGGCACAAAGAGCAAAAAGACTCAAGGAAAGAAAAAAGACGCAGTGGGAGTTGGGATTGCTAGTTTCTAGGGAGTGGAGACTCACAAAAAATTACCACCAGGGGGCACCGTGTGTGTGCGTCAGTCCAAAGCAACGACACTTCCCCCCAAAAATATATATATCATCTTAAATTGAGCTACAAATTAAGTCCTGGTTCAACTAATTCAAACCTTTAATACTGGCTGATATATCTTGACAGCTGAAGCCCCAAGGAAACTAGTCTCTCACTCAAGCGAGCTTACCTGTCATATGAACATTATCAGTAGCCAGTGTCTTCACAGCTGAATGACACATTGACCATTTCAATGAGATAGTTACATGGACATTATTTTGAAGAAAAGTTTGTCTGATGCACTAGGTTGCAGAAATAATTGTATGGGTATTCTTGGAGCTTATATGACTTGCATGTTATTTGGATGTCTGTCCATCCATCCATTTCTCCTACCCGCTTGTCCTGTTTCGGGTAGCGGGGGTCCAGAGCCTGTCCCGGAAGCTATGGGCACAAGCCTGGAAATAACCCAGGATGGGCCACCAACCCATCACAGGGCACACTCACCATTCACAACTACAGGCACTCTGGAAACTCCAATTCACTTTTGTATGTTTTTGAAGTGTGGGGGAAACCAGAGTACCCAGAGAATACTCCACAATGACACGGGGGGAACATGCAAACCCCACACACATGAAGCCATGGTAGAGGCCACAGTGCTAACCACTGCGCCAGTGTGCAGTTATTTCAATGTATGTAATAAATAAAACGTAAGATCATTTAGGTTTTTTAGTAAAACAAAGTGCAGAACCATCACGAGAATCCTTCTGAGAAGCATAATATGAGTCTTTCTAGATTTATGTTAATTTAACTTTTTCATAGTCAGGATCCATCCATGATCCTGGCTCTAAATTAAATGAGGAATGTATGGAATGTATGTATTCTTTTTATAAATACGTGTGAAATTAATCAGATTACTTTGGCACAGTAATACCAATTAATTCACATTTAAAGGATGACCTATAGTAATTCTTATAGTACTGTTTAAAACATTTGAAGATGGTGCAGTACATGCCCCCCACCCCAAAGTGAGATAAATAAGGGAAGGACTCCATGGACAGGAATTGCCACAACATAACAGACTACATTAGCTTGAAGGAAATGTAAATTCACCAAAGTAAGAAAAAAACCCCAACATGATCCTTTGGATCATAAAGGGTGTGTATAATCTTCCCACGCCACCCCCCGTTTCAGGGAAAGATCTGCACATCAGCCCCTTTACACGTTTTACAAATTCTGATGCGTGCAGTTGAAGGCAGAATGCGGTGGGAGGTTTAAAAGATGCTTTACAGAATATATTTTTGGTGCGAGCCTCCCTGTTACCGTGGTAACGCGCGGTTCGGCAGCTCTGCCGTACAGATGAGAAAGATCCCCTTTGGTTTTGCAGCGAAGGAGAGCAAACTAGAGTGAGTGGGAAGGGACAGTGTGGGAAGGAAAAGATTGGGGGGGGGGGCGAGGCAGAAGTGAGAAAGCTCTGCGAGGAGGAAGAGGCGGAGGAGGAGGATGAGGAGGAAGAAGTGTGGGAGTATCAGCCAAGCCAGAAGAGAACAAAGTCCAGCACGGAAAATGGACGGCGAGGAGCCCAATGCTGAGCACAGCTGGGGAGTGCAACAGTATCCTGGATGCCCTGTTCTCATATTTCAACACTGGATTCTTCTCAGCAAGCTCAATCCACCCCCCCCCCCACACACACACACAAAAGAAGAGAAAAAAACTCTGCTGGGTCTTACGGTTCCTGGATGGTGAAGCAAGCTCAACTACCAGTCAGGTACAGCGATCTCATTGGCAAGCTGTATTCACAGAGCGACATTAGAGTCCTTACGAAACCTACTGCAGCAGACACCGCGCAAGACAAGTGAAGCTCCATATTTAGTAAGGAAGCAATGACGGGGGGCGATTATGAAGTGGAACTGAATCCTTAGTGAGATGGACGACCACTCTGCTTGGCTGTTTAACAAGTGCAAAGAATAAGTAAATATAAGGGTTATAGGACGGTAAGCTGATCCTAAATCAGTTATTAAGGGCGTAATATGTACAGATCTGCATAAAGCTCAGCCCGGGAGGGAGGCCAAGTCCTCACGCTCAGCAGCAATCTGGTGGAGGTGACCTACATGCTCCAGCCATAGCAGTGGAGGGATCAGTGACAGATGTTGGGATGCTGCCTCGTCCTCCTGAGATTCACACAAATCTGTCACTGGATGGCCCGACACTGACTGGGAAAATCACTGGATGTGGCATCATTGCTGTCTGCCAGTCAAACCAAAAAACAATTGAACCAAACACTGCATAATCTACCCTACACAGCCTTAACGTAATACGGATTGCACTGTAAAATAACGAATAACCCAAGTGCTGCCAAAATGGGAATCTCAGACACTGATGTACTTTCTGTGGACCCCACGGTAACTGATTTATAACAAGCATAAATATAATCTTCTCCCAACAGCATCACATGGCGTGTGGATGAGTCACACACACGGACAGACACATAAATGCAAGAATATAGGTCCACAGAAGAAAACATGGGGTCAGGAGATGGATTCAGCAAACACCAGCCACAAGTGCTCAGTTTGACCGTCATGACCATCAACGTTGGCAACTGTTGGTCACCGATCGCCTTGTTATCTAAAGGGCTGTAGCCCCTGCATCCCGACCATCCTGCTCTGTACAGGTACAGCTGGCTGTTAGAATCCTTGCCATCCATAACTGCTCCTCCAGAGCTCATTCATTCTGTCCCCACATTCAGGAGGAATAAGCTCCAAACATCTGCTAGAACAGCTGAGCAAATCTCCCCATTTCCGTGCAAATTAAACATTTAACTTTTTCAGTCTCTCTTTCAACCCCTAAAATTAGGATGCATCACTTGAATAACATATTACACCTGCTCAATGCTAATTGTTCATATGCTCATTATATAGCACTTTTGCTACTTTAGCTACGATTGATGCAAAATACATTAATTGTACAGGTTCCACCAGGAATGGAGTCTAACCCACATAATCAGATTCTGGGCTGTTTGCCTACAATCCTTAACTATGAACGCAAAGTTAGAAATCTATGCATTACATTCCTCATGACAGGTATGTCGAGGAACAGCGTAGAACGGTCCAGTAAGGTTTCAGCTGGTCTGCACTCGCGACAGTGCAAGTGTCCCAATGCCCCACGTTAAACCAAGTGGAGAAGGGAGAGAGTTTTCCATGGGTACACAGTTAATTATTTCACCTGACTGAATAAAATCAGACCATTTCCAGCAAGGTAAGAGAAAACATGAGGATTTAAAGGCTGAAATAGGGCATAGATGTAACACAGAACTGTTTAATCGTAAGTTAATGCCAGCTCAGGTAATTACAAACTCTTCACACCCCAGAAGCAGGTGATTAGTTGGCTATCGATCCATCCATTTCCTGAAACTGCTTATCCTTCCGGGTTGCGGGAGGTCCAGAGCCTATCCCGGAAGCTATGCGCACGAGGCGGGGAACAACCCAGGATGGGGCGCCAGCCCATCGCAGGGCACGCTCACACACCAGCTGATTAGTTGGCCATTTAATTAAAAAAAATTATTGTGAGATCATGTATTTTATAGTGACAGCAGTTACAAACTAGTAACAGCTTAATGCTATAGGACTGTGTTCAAAAAGCCATACGGAATTTGGCACTGTTAGTAATGGCACTGCTAGTTTCCATAATGTACTGAATTCTGACACTGTACTTTTACAGACAGTTCTTTCAAGATCGAAAACAGTACAACATTCATTCCCTTTGACCTAAATTTACATAAGTACCTGGACGAAAATTATAGACCAAATTCTATATATTCCAAAAATACCGAGTGCATTCTACATTTATGCCAGTGGTTGGCAGCAATACACTGGGCTGATGTTCAGCATTACACTCTGAGCTCTAAGAATCAGTATTTCTTTCAACGGAATAAAATATCTTTTTTTTTACTATAAAATAAATATAAAATGAGGAAGATCTATCCTCAAAACTAGTGATCACTCAAAAATTACCCAATAAAACAGTATCCAATAGCAACACTGCATCACACCCATTCATAAAACATCAAACATTTTAATGAAGACCCTTTTACAGGACCATTTAATGGGCGTTTTTATTAAGTACCTTACCAGCAGATTATTACAAGAGTCTGTCTGAACTTCTTCAAAGCAGCTTGTTTCGGAACCAAGGCAAAGCGAACAATTATGTCCAATTAGTTTCAGCATCTTACAGGAGGATGTGGGTATGTTGTGTGACCTCTGAGCAAACAGCCGAATCCTGGGCCATATTAAATTAAACTTATTAACTCATTAAATGAAAATACAAAGCTCCTCATGTTTTATCAGTCATAGCTGGGTTTTCCAAACTCCCATTGTGACGCCATATTAAATAAGGCTCATTAAAAAGTCACATATCTTACAGCGGGTTTAAAGTATTAATGGGTGGAGAGGAATGGGCAAACGTGGTCATCATTCCCAGGACGACGACTAAGTAAATGCAGAGTTAGTGACGGGAGGCTGTTATCCATCGGCTGAAGCCTCTAATAGGCATAAAGCTTGACATTGCCCAATGACCCTTAAAGTGTTACTCTGAGTCAGAACGTCTCTAGGCAATGTGCCCAGGATACCTGGCCTTACAGACTTGTAACTCTCACCTGGAATGGGTCACCTAAGTCGCAGAGCTCTGCCACAACAGGGATGGGCGATAATCCTTTGGCAAGCAGCTGTTGCAGGAGGACATTGAGCTTCTGTATAGTACAAAAACACTGAGATGCTCTCACCAAAAATAACAATGCTCTCCTATTAACCAGACAGCGGTGCGTGCTGGAGAGGGGTTGGTAAGCCAAGCTGATCCACAGAAGTCCTATCTATCAGCCTAACAAAGCAAATCTGTGTGCGATTGTGGCCCCGAGGAAGTGCAATAAAATTATATCAGCACCGGAAATCTGCAAGAGGGAAGGAATTCCCTTTATAGAGAAGTTCTTACCTCCCCATTTTCCTAACACTTTATTTATTTAGCAGACACTTTTGTCCAAAGCGACATAAAAATGAGGCAGACGGTACATCAAAGACACCCGCGTCATATAAGTGCAGCAAGAGCTACACATCACATCACAGAACATTGCAGGAGATCATAGTCATGCAGGAGAGTAAGAATGAGTGTGGTCATCTGGCATGGCTATGAAAGAGACCAGCACTGGCTGAAGCCGAGCCTTGCTGGGGCAGATGGGGTGCAGGGGGAGATTCTCTTACTGGTTGCATATAGCATCCTTAAGGATTCCTTCTCTCAGCAACCGCAGTATGACAGCATTAATCCTCTTACTTTAATTTAGGCAGAATTCCTGGGAGCACCAAAGCCGTTTTGAAAGCCAGCTTCAGAAACTGTTCATGGCTTGTCAGAAGGCAGGGCAGAGGGGTAACGAGGGAATGTGTAAAACTGCTGTGCCGATGCTCTACTATCATCAGACCTGCTGCCCAAAGTATATTCTTCCAAAATAAAAAAAAGGCTTCCAAGCAATAAAACTTACTGTTTGTCAAAATGAAATCATTTTTTCTAGTTACTATGTTAAGACTATTACTTATTATTATGTTTGTCATGCATATGAATAAAAATGGGGAAATATGGGGAAATAGCCAGTGAAGACTAACATGAGAGGATCTTCAAGTCAGGAAAGACAAGAACATGTGTCACAGGAGATTTGACCTTAATAAGGGGGTTAATTATACTGCTCCTTCCAGGCGTGGCCAAAGAAGATTCCCCGCCAATCAGAATTTATATTTACATTCTCTAGTGTCGAGTCTGCAGAAACGGGCAGGAAACGGGATATTTGCAGAGGCAAACAGTGTCGCTTGCAGATGGCCCTCTCTGTGCTCCGCTTCATAAGAGTATGGAATTGGCAATCAAAATCAAATCAAAGTGCCAAGTCCCCACGTGGCTGTGAAAACAGCCCATTAAACTTCCTGTTCCTTCATCTTGAGAAGGCAATCCACCTGTCTCACACCAGCTGAACAGGGCTTCTCACAGTGTGCCGCACTGGGAGAAAATTGAACTACACAAATTCCCCCTCACAAATGACTAAAAAGCAGTAACCTCTCCATAATTTATTCCAACTGCATATTCAGAATATCTTTGCATTAAACGTAAGACTACTGACAATGACTGATTTGCTAAGATCCAAACGTTTACTATTTAACCATGGTATTGTATTTTCAGTCATCACTGCAATAAACCTCATGTGTGATGTTTTAATTTCACTCTTCTGCCAAGAATAATCACATATTATTGTTATCCATTAGCCTAGTGTTGCAGTTTACCATGCCTATTCCCCCCAAATACCACTAAATGCTCAGTTCTCTGTTAATTAGACTTAGTATTACTCTCACAGTATCTTTAAATACAACTTTCAAGCACCAATACAAGCCTTCAGTAATCTTTAACAAAAATTTGCTAAAAAATCTCTTAACCTCCTGCTTTGTTCTGATCAAGCAAAGGGGAGGGGGGAGGACAACAACCAAAGATGTTACTTGAGCTCATTGCTGCCAAATGGGTCTTTTCACAGGCTGTAGGAACACTACAGAGCCTTAGCGTTTAAGGAAATGCACAAAGTGGCTCTCCATCCTGTGAGTCTCGCTCATCCACGGACCCGGCGGAGACGGCGATCTCCAACAATCCCCACCAACTGTAACCAGTTATGCGCCAAAACACGGCCCAGAGCAATTCCCATATAGCCAAAGAGGACCTTCACAAACCTTTTGATGCTATTAGCAGTAAACTGCTCGTGCCATCGGCTCCACGCGAGAGCGAGGGAAAAGAAAGAGGCTGAGTAACATGACACCTCTGTGTTAGAGGCAAAGGAAAACGACATGTGCAATACGGCGTGGTCGCAGTGTCTGTGTGCAGAGATCTGAGTCACTTTCGGTCAACAGACCGCAAGAAGGTGCTTCGGGGTTTGTAGGATCTCACGGGAGTGGCTGCAAGAGCACAGTCCAAGAATGAGTGAGTCTCAAGGATCCCGCAGCCCTGGAGAGACTCTCTCAAGGCAGGTCATGATGCTGCCTATCAATCTTACCAATTGTAGTCAAGAACACCATTTTAATCCATCATGTGGAAATGGCAGAGCCAAGTGTCCATGCTATGTGTAGATACTAGAGGAGCACAGATCCGATATTCGGGATTGGTATCGGCACCCATCCTTATCTATTAGACGGATCAGGTATGGGCCGTATGTGACCGATCCTCGTCCGATACTTACTTATTTAGTTTCCACCTGCAGTGACGTCATGTGCATACCCTTTGCAATAGGAGGAATTTAATAACATCAGATAAGAGGGTGACGATCGGAAAGTATCTAACACTTGAAACAACTACTAGTAGCACAACGATTTGCAATCTTTTTAAAAATAAAGTTTTGAGAGGTGTTTAGAGGAAAATCCAACTAAACAAAGCACACACAATTGTGCAACAACAAGAGTACTATGAAATAAGCAATGGATGTTTTGGGAGTCACTAGCCTGGCCTGTTTTGTGCACTCACTATAGCTTGTGATACACGCGGGCTGCTATCGCAAATAAGTGTAAGTGACACTGTTGCCAGTGGGAGAGAAATTATGCGGCATTTTTTATGCAAATATTGGAGAAGCAAGAGAAAATTAAACTGAAGCATTATTTATATCCAGCACTAAATAACGTATTTAAAGTTAGATATAAATAACACCTCAGTTTCAGTCACCAGTGTAAGTACATCTGGGATTCATTCAAAAACCAACAAATGCACCCAAACGGACCAATCACAGTGCAGTCTGCATGGCCGCAATGTGTAGCTACGTTTCTGGGAAGGTACGTCAGGCGATGGCGTAGGGTCCACAGCTAAAGCCCACATATTAAGCCCAGTCCAGGTATCGTTGTCGGACAGAAAAAGTCGGATTGGTGCATCCCTAGCAAATACAAACATTTTTAGATCCAGACACAATTTCTCTCAAATTCTGTTGTTCCAAATATTTCAGCTCATACCATAGCCTAAATTGAACAAAAACAGACATGCATTAATCTATATCTGTGACAAACCTCTTTAGTTTGGGTGCTTTAGGCATAAAAATGCCTGATGGTAATTATTTGCAGCAATAAAAATAGCAGTGAGCCTTGGAGCGTCAGTGCTGGTCCCCTGCTGCCCCTACCCTGCAGGATGCACTCTGACTCCAGCTGCTTCTGGAACAAGCAGCAAGCATCGGACCTACCTCAAATGACCAGCTAGTCAGCTGCTTGCAGAACAACTAATATATTTCCACAGAAGACCATAACTCTCAGACTATTACTTACTGTTACTCCAGGTAAAGAACTGTCCTGTTCCCAGATACAAGATAGAAAGAACACAAGGATCTTATGCTGTTCGGTGGACCAGCCATCACCCTTACAGACAGCAAAAGTTTTAATGAAACTGTTTCCAACTGCTTAAAATTCAGAGGGGTGGCACAGAGATGCAGTGGTTAGCACTTTAGCACTGCCTCACACCCCTGGCACCTGGGTTCAAGTCTCTGCCAGGGTTCTGTGTGTGTGGAATTTGTATGTTCTCCCCTATAGGCTCTGGACCTCCTGAGAAACTGAACAGCACAAGCGGTTGCAGAAAATGGATTTATGGAAGCTCCATTTAATGACCAGAGAATTTGTTCTAAAAGTTCTGTGGCAGATATCTGCAGGTGGACCCCTATTATGTGAAGGTTGCATTACGTTAAATACAACCCCTGGCCCACATGGTGTAACCAAAAGAAACATTCAAGATATACCACTGTCTACCTTTAAGCATTTTATCAAAGAATCCAATTTGGTAAGCCAGCATCTTATAATTTTTTCATGCAGTAGGTGACACTGTGGTCCCGTCTAAAATTTATTGTTGTAGTAATGCTGCTAATTTTTTTGTTCTCCAAACACATACTCCTAACCATTTCACTCTGTTGGGCTGTCAAAGACAATCCCACAATCAAAACAAACATTTACTCCAGACAACAATAAAACAAGACATTGTATTACATAACTCTGCACACAAAAAGGTAGTTGATATAAAATCTTCATTTCAGGGGGAAAGAAAAAAAAAATCGATAATATACAGGCAAAAGGGAATATTCAGAAACCATTTACCACATGAGTGGTCATGGGGGGTCACTGTCGATTTATATGGCTCATACCTGATGACAGTTATTACTTTAGCCTCAGTATATAGGGCTGTTATAATAGGCATGTATGTAACCGTATCACGGTGGCTCACAAGGTAGCATTATTGTCTCATACCTCCATGACTGAGGGTTCAAATCCCCGTTATTCATCTGCATGTTCTCCCTCTGTCATATGGGTTTCCTCCCACAGTCCAAACACATGCAGTTAGGCTAAATGGTGTCAGTAGTGTGTCTATATGGTGATCTGAGGAAGACTGAGTTCAATGTTGGTTCCTTGAGCAAAGCCATTAACTCTTACCTTGCTCTCTCAAGAATGAGATGATGTCGACTAAATGAGCAAAATGTAAATATGAGGTGGGCAATTCAGGTCCAAAGAGTAAAAATTTAGACCAGGATTCTGTTTCAACCAACCAGTTGAATATTAAGAGTCTCAGTCACAGAGAGCTCAACTACTGTAGTTGGTTGAAACAAAATCCTAGTCTGGATTTTTACTCTTTGGACCTGAATTACCCACCTCTGAATGTATGCTATGTGATGGACTGGTCTCCCGTCCAGGGTGAACATATTAATGCTACCATCGTGCCCCAAATAAACAGATTTTCAAGGATAGGTAGATAATGATAAACATTAATGTTAGTGTGTATTACAAGAGAAGCAAACACACATGAAGATTCATCTTTCTGAGGCACTAGGTAAATGTAATGGAGAGAATTAATATGTGGTCAGAATAAGTTCCTGGAAGGGCTGCAGGGTAGGAGTTGAAGTATCTGGTCTCCTCTCCGTCTGGAGCACGAGGCACCACGGAATGCCTGAGTCGCTCGGGGGGAAAAGCAACGTCACTTCTCATTCCCAGCCGAGTTCCGAAACTGCTGCCAATTTCACTGCGAGTCTGAGAAAGCAGCCATATTTTACCACAGATATTAGTAGGTTAAGACTAGCCAGTAAATGGTTTTTCCATCTACAGAGCAGCCTTTAATGTCATTACAGTGTTGCTATCGATGAAGCACAGCTCACAGAGTATATAACGAAAGAAAACTTACTGATGAGGCTAAACGAAAGAAATATCTGTCATGCTTGCAGGATATTACACTGCAAACAGCCACTGCCATGCATTAGGGTAACTTTAATAAAGCCTCTTGTGCTCAAGCTCTTAAAGGCTATTTCAAAGCAGTACTATGAGTGTGTTTGAGTGTGCGGATTATGCATATATTACATTGTGGGGACCAAATGTCCCCAAAATGTGATTAAAAAAAACCTTTTACTTTGCCATTGTGGGGACCACCTTTTCGATCCCAGGCCAGGTCGGGGAGAATGCACTGGTACAACACGATGCCACACCCACCACATAACAAAAACACCTCAAGATCCCGGTTGGCGACTCCCCCCCAGGGTGACATGCGGTCCAGTCCAACCCTCCGGAAATGACCATCTATCTGCTGCAGCCAGGTGTTATGTGGGCGTCCCCTTGGTCTGGTCCAGCCAATCAGGTCCTCAGCAATGAGTATCCTGCAAACTGGATCACCTTCAGGGAATCACACCACATGCCTGTAGTGCCTGGCACTCCCTAACAATGCAGGAAATGAGCCTCATTCGGGACTCCCTGCGCACCTGGCACTCCCTTACAATGCAGGTAATGTGCCTCATTCGGGACTCCCTGCGCACCTGGCACTCCCTTACAATGCAGGTAATGTGCCTCATTCGGGACTCCCTGAGCACCTGGTGCTCCCTCACAATGCAGGTAATGTGCCTCATTCGGGACTTCCTGCGCACCTGGCACTCCCTCACAATGCAGGTAATGTGCCTCATTCGGGACTCCCTGCGCACCTGGCACTCCCTCACAATGCAGGTAATGTGCCTCATTCGGGACTCCCTGCGCACCTGGCACTCCCTCACAATGCAGGAAATGAGCCTCATTCGGGACTCCCTACGCAATCACTTGTTTGACACAAAGTCAAACCAGCAGTAACTAAGGACTCTCTGAAAAGACAGGGTACCAAGGGAGTCCAGTCTTCGTCGTAGGTTATTGGATAACATCCATATAGCAAAACAGGAAGCACCAGGACTCTAAAGACTTGGACCTTTGTCTTCACATAAGGATATCGCGAGCAGCACACACCCCTCTCCAGCAACCCCATGGCCCCCCCATGCTCTCCCAATCCGTCTACTGACTTCATAAGAAGAGTCACCAGAGACATGAATGTAAGTGAACCTCCCGATGCGGTCGACAGTCTCTCCACAGACAGACACACTGCTGATGGTTGTGCCCCAGAGGTCATTAGAGGCCTGGATCTTGGTTTTTATCCAGGACACTCACAAACCCAGACACTCAGACTCCTCGCTCAGTCTCTCGAGGGCCTCCATTGACTTCGCGAAGATCACAGCATCGTCAGCAAAGTCAAGATCAGTGAACTTTTTTCACCGACAGATGCCCCACACTCGCTGGACCCCACAACCCTGCGCAACACCCTACTGAGGATGAGTCTAGCAAGGACCTTGCCGCAATCCAGTCGATCACCCTTCCCTTTCCAGACAGGGACAACAAGTCCTGTTGTCATTTAGCCTGTCTTCCAAATGGTAGCAAAGATTGCTTGCAATGCCAGGAGAACAGCCTTACTATCAGCCTGGAGAAGTTCGTCCCAGATAGCACATATCCCTGCTGCCTTCCCTACCCTCAGCTGGTTCACCACCTGTACAGTCTCTGTGAGAAGGGGTGGGTCACAGTTAATTGGACGATCAGCCTTAAGAACTGCAGACTACAGCCCTGCATTGGGACTGGGATCCCGCGGGTCCCGCGGGACTCAACGGAAATCTCGCGGGAGCGGGCGGCTAAAAATTAGACCGCGGGTCCCAAGATTTTCGGCAGGATGGAAACTGATGTTTGAGGATTAGCTCGCACACGTAATCAGTGTCCGTGCGTGTAAATCCGATCAGCCTTGGCCTCGCCGTTCATGGATGAGCGACCGATCGGTGCATCTGTGTTAATATTGGAGTAAAGCTAGTGTTAATATTCCGGCTTGGTTGAAGCGGTCTCTCTCAAAAATATTATTATGCGGAAACAATAAAGGATCTCGCCTATCGCGCGAAACCCTCTCGATTTGAAATTTTCTTATTATTTTGTAGAAGCCAATGAGAGACTTTGCGATCACGTTTGCTAGACTCGGTACATATACTGTAGGCTTTTCAAGCAGCGCAATCATCCATCTGAGCTAATCCGTTCC
>JAODKN010000104.1:17430229-17452086 GCA_026774425.1 Petrocephalus zakoni | reverse complement strand
GTGTGGCAAAGTGCTTGGATACATACGTTTATTTGCGATTCGAAGTTGAGAGATTTTTGTTGAATTTGTTTTATCTAATCAGTTCTTGTTCGACTGGAATAAAACATTTAATGCATAGAAACTTGTTTAATTGTACACTATATCCGTTAATGTGCCTGCGGGTGCGGGCGGGAGCGGGATGAAAAAAACAGTCCCGCGCAGGGCTCAACTGCGGACCCAGAGATTTTTGGAGGAAACTCAATTTCATATAAATCGGTGAATGCAATCAAAAAGCTAAAATGCCAAAAATTTGTATTTTGTTTGGTTACATATACATATATATTTGGACTTATAACTACTTATCTGTCAATTTCCCAGCTACTCTAAAGGTTCTCAGCATTGCATAACCAAGTGTCTGGCCAGAACAGCCACGGTCATCAGTGACAGAAAGCGGTTATACAATATTGATATGTTCAGATTTATTGTTAGAAATGTCCTCAAAACTCATATGGACTCTAAAAAATAAAAATCACCTACAGTCCTGGACATGAGTCTGACGTACTTGGAATCCAGATACAAGCGAGATTTATGTACAGTCTGGCCATAAGCTCAAATCTACAAAATGGAAACAAGAAGAATTTACTTGCAATCTAGTCACAGGCCAATTTAATCTAAATCCTGATGGAAGTGTAAAGAACAATAAAAATAACCAGCTCTTACAGCCCTCCCTGTGGTTTCACAAAGGGCTAGTTTCGTTTTTTTCTTTGGCAGGATCGGAGCCAAACCCTTCATCACCATGACAAAAAGACGTGTTCAGTGGTGTTGCCGCCAACCCCATGTGAAAGGGAGAACGGCGAATAATCAACGCCCCCCCTCTGCACACTGGAACCCAGGAGCCCACGCCGGGAGCTGCCAGCCAGGTGACTCTGGTAACCCAGCCGGGGAGTGCATTTCTGCATTGCATCACCAGCCCATCTAAAAACAGCAACAGCGCAGAGATATTGGCATGGTGCACCGCGACGTGCAGTGAATTCCTTCCATGTGTAGGAGGTCGGCCTTTTGGCCTGGTGGGCCTCACTAATGTTACGTAACCAGTCATGGCTTCATTAATGTTACATCCATTATATTCAAAACATCCAGAGACTCCTATGTGCATACAGTCATGGATATCTTTGCATATATATATATATATCATTCATTTTTCCTACTCTAAATGTGTACAGTTTAGGGCTTATTGTTTTCTTTTTCTAACCATCTTACCATCTAGTAACTGTTCTGTTTTTTAGCTCTTCGCACAGAGCATCATGTTACGCTCTAATGATGACACACATTTCTCACCTGCATGGAGGTCAGCTGTGCTCTCCACCAAACCACTCCTACTTCCTGTCATGTGACGGCATAAAACTGACTTATGCAAACCAAAAGATACAGTGCTTCTTTAAATCTTCAATATGTGCATAGGCCCAAAGTTTTTTTTTTTTTAAACAAACTGCACATGAGGAACCAACATCTGCCACACCTTATGATTCCAGTCTGAACAAAAGGGCTTCAACAAAAAAGGCAGCGCAGGAAAGACACCAGACACCATTCCTAAGCCGCCATACTGTGCGAAAATGGGAGGTGCCCCATGGAGCCCAAAGCAACAGGCAGAACCGTGACACCCCTCTGGCCCGGGATGGATGCGGGGATCCCAGTGGAGCGGCTGTTCCTTCAATTTCAGTTTTAGAGCTCCTTCTGATTCCTGTACCCCCACAACTCACACCCCCCCCCCCCCCAAGACAAATACCCAGCTATTCTACGTGGGATTTCAGACACAGGGGCCCCGCCGCTGACCACGTGGTGCATGGAGTGCAAATCACAAATCACGGCCAATGCTGTCATCGCGGCCATTAAGCTAAAGCCCCGGGAAGGGGACACCGCGCTTTCCACTCCGCGCCGGGGCTGCGCCATAACCCGTCTCCGCATTTAACCACTTATGGCATCTGTGCACTAGATTTCTACAACATAACCAAAGAGGCACTAAATCAAACATATACACATATAGAAAACAAGTTTCAGCATTAATTACATTTATCAGCAAATGAATAGCAATAAATAAAACACAGAGCACAACAAAACTGACATGCGGTTTTTAACAGAGTCTATAATAAATAAATGTAAAAATGATAAAGATGACACTATAATAATAATGCCTCTTTTCCAGGTATACCATGTCCTGGCAATTAGAATCTGAAAACAGTTTAAGGAAATCCTAATTCTTATTATATACTGCAGCGTATCTGAGATATGTATTTAAGCAAAAAAAAAAAAAAAACACACATTTCTCTTATCTGGAAAATGGACTCATCAACCTGTCATTTGCATAAAGCAGTTTCCTTCCAGGCAAAGACGCACAAGAATAAAATCTGCCGTTTCATCCACAATGCAAGTTTTTATTTTTCCAGGAAGAGAGAATCATTTCAATTGCATTAGCCAAAATAGAATCATACCATCAGCCTGTAAAACTGAAGAGGCTACAGAAGGAGCTTTAAAAAGGACAAGCACTAAAAAATAGCTTTGATCCACTTTTGAGAATAAACCACAGACAGGCCTTAAAGGAATGCTGTCAGAGTCCAGAATGCCAAGTGAGTTCCTTTTATTTTATCATGTCAATTGAGAGTTATCGAAACTTGGCAATATCCAAGGTAAAGAAATAATCTACCCTACATTTTACAGAGGCACGCACTTTGCAAGAAACACCTTCTCTGAAGTCAGGTATTCGCAGCGGACCCTTCAAGCATAAGAATATGTCAAAAGGCAGCGGGGTGTCGCTTGGCCGCATTCTTAACCAGCTTTTATAGGTAACTCTTTCGACACTGTTAAAAGTCAAATGACTTGGACCGCAAAGCTACCTAAAGGTCAAAGTTTAATGCATTCACTAAACGCACCGTGGGTATGACTGGACATTGTTTGGGCTTAACAACAGAGCAGCCCTCTGAAAAACCAAGCCAAACTGAGCTGTTATTGAGGCTTAAGCTACAACATAAATTAGCCAGGGATGGAAATGTCAAGGATTTCAATAAAAGGGAATGGGAGACAGAAGGTAGTGAGAGAACAGTACATGAAATTACTTTAAAGTGTGTATGATGACAGTGGTGATGTGTCATATTAAATCATAAATTGTCTTTGACAATGACGACCGAGTGTTGCTCTGACTGCGGTTATTAACTGACATTCTGAAAGAAACAAAAACAATTCATTTGTGACAGGCCAAAAAACACTATAATTTGAGACAGCCGTAATGAACATAAAAAAAAGAGTACTATCATCGAAACACCTAGTAGGAATTGATGATGGAATGCTGATGGAATGAACTTATTAACTGAAAGGTCGACTGGACATGTGGAGATATTCAAAGATATCTATTCGGGAGGTTGGAAAATTTTTGCGTGTGTAAATTAGTAGCATACTGAATGTACGGCAAAAATGCAACAGTCTTAATACAACAACATTTGCCTGATTTTGGGTTGGCTTTGCTCAGCAACTCTGAATCTAACTAAGGCTATCCATTACAGTATGCAGAGTACAGGTACCGCTACCTAGCTTTGCAGGTGGTAAATATTTGGTGGAGAAACTAGAAACTATACATCTCAAAATGTAAAAGACCCTTAAAACTACAAGCTGGTCTAAAATGATGCAACTCCCTTCATTGCTATGGCAACAGGCATCAAGTTATAAGGATGAGCAGGGCCCTGCTTAAGTTGGCCTAGCTAATCATAAACTACCAGCCAGTCTTCAGTGCAGAGGTTCAAAGGAAAGCAGCTATCCCAACTACAGCAGTGAGTGCAATGATTAAGGACACGGGTGTCAGGTTAGAGGCACAGGAGCTGACCTAGCGTTGAACCTCGTAAGAGTGCGTAAAAGCAGCAGTTCTCAGGAGACGGGCCAGGGAACAACAGATGCCATGTTCTACAATAAACACCCACCTAACAGAGCCAGATACCAGAGACATGATCTTTTATAGTCTGTATATAGTCTGTAAATCACAGATGCCACTAACAGTCTTTGGAGGAAAAAAGGGAGGAAGAGGAGACGGCAAGGAACACTGACTGTGGAAGGTGACACTGCCCTAAGGAGCATGTAAAGTCATTCATATTTTTAAAATAATATATGAAATTTAAGTATAAGATCTAATTTGGCATTTGTACAAGGTACAATTCTTGGGTTTTACTTGAGAGACAGTTTTGGCGTCAGGGTGCGGGTTCAGCCAAAGTCCAGCATCCCCGGAGCAGCTGGGATTAAGGGCCATACTGGAGGCCCTGACAGCGATATGACTACTCTGCCGGCCAAAGGGATTCAAGCCCACAACCTTTCAGACACGGGAACAGATCCATCACCCGCTGAGCTATACACCTGTGTATAAATATGGTCTTAATTAATTCTTTTGGTAGGAAGAGTAGAAAATCACAGATATGATCATTTACAGGCAGGGGGCTCAGGATACAAGGCAGGGAATCACACATGCAGTCTTGTGAAGTTAGTAGAGTCAGCAGAAAGAAAAGACGCCCTGTGGTCCTTGATAATCAGGCCCCCAGAAAAAGCAGGAAGCCACGGATTTGGTCCCTTTACAGAAACCACCTTATTTAATTTTTCTTCATATCTGGGTTTGCCCAGAATTTTAATTATCATGTCTTCAGTGTTTGCTTTCGTGAACCATCCCTCCACTCTTCATTGTTGTCTATACAGTGCACTGATGTATCTTCATGAAAAACAGCTAATGTCTACTGTCCAGTGGTCTAGTGCTGGAGATGATCTCTGCGCATGTGTTGTATTGTATAAAAAAAAAAATACTATCAGAGATTTGCAACTTTAGCCTGCAAACTTTACTTGAACCAAGACCCTTGCAAAACTGACACCAAAACTAAGACGATCTCGCATGACTTTGCCAGAAAGGATGCACATCTCACACCTTGAGTCAACACATCCGCACCCATGGTGATGCAACTGATTCACTCTGGCAAATTTACCAGACCCTGGGATTACACCCCTAGTCTTGCACCATCAAAACTGGAGCCCTACAGACCCCACAGCAGACGGATCTGCAGAGACATACATGGCAGAATTACCTGCCAAGAATAAAACTATGTGCACACCAAGGTTGCTAAACAAAAGCTGACGCATTTCTGCTAGCCAAATGCAAAATAGTGGTAAGGGGGCGTTCAATAGTGAGTGAACGTGCTCCTGGTAGACGGTACCCCATTGTAGACTGCACATGTATCACCCCAATGGGGTATTTCAGAAACGCTCACCACAACTGCTCCATGAGAAACCCAGCACAGACGTCACGGGAGCCTGGCCCAGCCCTCTCCAGTTAGGAGACAGGATAGGAGGCTGAGCAGAAGATCGTGTCGGGGGCTTTCCTCCCACTGTAGGCATGCTCCACGCATCTGTTCAGCGGGCTCATCAAATAACAGTGCAAAGCTGCCTTTAATGACATCTCCAGAATTAAAAGGTTGCATTTTCCTCCTTACCCATCACATTTAAATTTTCACAGTAAAAATCAAATATACAAAAGCAAATAGAAAATTATTTCGGCCTCAGCCACTGGGGATCTAATTCACCAGTATTTTAGCATGGTTTCCGAAAGAAAAACCGCCCATCAAATCAACAGCACAAAAAGAGAAAAAAATCTACACAACCCTGTTTTAACAAAGTCATAGCAGTGACAGCAGTTCGGCAGCATTATTAATACACATGAATCACCGTAATGCAGTTAAGCGTAGCAGGAACGGTGGCTTCTCTCATTTCCTGTAGTAACAATCTTACCACAGGAGACTACATAAGCTACAATGTGTAACAATCTTACCACAGGAGACTACATAAGCTACAATGTGTAACAATCTTACCACAGGAGACTACATAAGCTACAATGTGTAACAATCTTACCACAGGAGATACATAAGCTACAATGTGTAACAATCTTACCACAGGAGATACATAAGCTACAATGTGTAACAATCTTACCACAGGAAACTACATAAGCTACAATGTGTAACAATGTTACCACAGGAGACTCCATAAGCTACAATGTGACTGTGAGCAGGAAGTATATGGCAGCTGGAGTGAATCAGACACCAGCCAGAAAAGCACCTGCACTCAGAACAGCCATAGAGTAAGCCCGACTCGTGTGCCATACAGCGGAGCTCCTGGGTGCTGCGGAGCGCCTTCCGCCTCGGCATAATCAGCCCGGTCCGGGGCCGGCGCCCCCAAAGGGAGCCATTATTCCGACAAGTTTCCGACAAGTTGCGACATGACACTTCCACGGAGGTGGTCCCAGCGGGGCGAGCCCCCTGTGCCATTCAGGAGATCGCCAGCGAAGCTAACTGGTGTCAAAAGGGGGGGCACGAAACTTGGAGGGGGGGGGGGGAGCAGACAAGGGAGATAAATACGGGAGTGCGGGGATGATGGGGGGGACGAGCGCTCCGGGAGAAGCGGCGTCCTCCCTCGGCGCGCCGGGACCGGCAGCGAAACGCGGGGATTAGGCGGGGATAAGGCTGCGGTCCCCCCCGCGGTCACACACCCGCACCCCCCGCACGCTCGGGGCGCCTTACCTTCGTCGTGACGATACAGAGGCAGTCCATCCCGGAGAGCGAGGGCTTTAACCGCGTCCCGCGTCCATTCCCACCGAATTAGCGCGAGTGAAAGAGGGGCTGGGGTGGGGGGGTCGCGGCGGCCGCGGGGGGGTGTGCGGGGGGGTGTGGGGGTGAGGATGAGCCGCCACCGCAGAAAAAGGCGCAGACAGCTACTGGGAAGGAGCCCCCTGAGCGCAGCGGGAGCCCTCCTCCGCGGCGATCGTGCTCCGGGCGGACATCCTCCGGCTTCAGGCGCGCTCGGGTTTCTCTGGGCTGGGGGCCACCGACTCGGACGCACGCAGCCCCCCCGTAAGCATCCCGGCCGCTCCGAGCGGAAGGGGGGAGCGCAGAGCAGCGGCCGGCACCGGCGGCGCGATCCTCGGCTGAGCAAGGGAGACTCCGCTCCCCCCACGCCAGCCTCAGTACCGACAGCCTCCTCGCAGCCTGGGAAATATCCTGCTTCTCTTTGCCAACTTTCTTTCTCTCTCTCCCCGACCACCACCGCCACCCCCCCTCCCCGTCCCCACCGCTGCCGGGCGTGCGAGCGCGTCCGCCTGCGCTCCGTCAGAGATGGTCGGAGATGGTCAGAGATGGCCAGAGATGGTCAGAGATGGTCAGCGGTAAGCCAGCGCCGTCTCGGCTGGGCAGGGATCAGCTCCGAAGGGGCCGCTTATCGTATGAATGAGTCCTGCGGATCTCACGGCCGGGGGGGGGGAGGAGGTGTGAGACGCACGGAGGAGATACGGAAAAGCCACCGCACATCTGTGTGGAAATGTCAGCGTTGAAAGCGTACTGTCTCCTTAAATAATGATAAAAAAAAAAATAATAATGCTACGTAAAGTGCTCGTCTTCTGTCAGCGGGCAGAAATGCGAGGGAGCCCAATTACCATAATGACAGCAAAGGGTATGGAGAGCCGGAGCTTTGCGCCAGTGAGGAGTGGTGCTCGGGTGGCGTAAGCGCTCTTAACGAGATCAGAAATTACTATGCATTCGGTAACCATCCCTGAGCCAAAGATGACCAAGTTTGTGACTGAACGCAAATGCAATGGTCATTCTAACACGATACCTCTCCCATGGCTGCATGAATGGAAAGGAATCAAAAAATGGTTTCCTTGATAACGACTCCACAATTTTACCCAATTACACAAATTATACTGCATATGTACACTTAATAAATAATAAATGCTAATTGCAGCGCTGACAGGAATACTGTACACTTCGGTGACAGTGAAAAGGTGGCACTATTGTCCTCACCTTAAACTTATCATTAGCGTATGTTCAGTCTTCACACTGAGGTGGGGGGGCTGGCAGTAGCCACAAGGATTAAAGTGTAAAAATCATTTCCGATAGGGGCCAGCGGTCCTACGCACCGGCCGGTTATATGTGCGGTGAGTAAGGCTGGGTACTGTCGGTCTTCCTCATGAATCACACAGAGGTGAGAAACCGGCTCCTCACTCCCACCCGCGGCAAACGCTCGCCTGGAATAGGGGGGACCGGGCACGTACAGGGGAAGGGGGCTGCGTAGCTAGCGGCAACAAGGGCACAAACAAACAAACAAAATAAAGTTTAAATGGAGAGGAACGAAGAGAATGTGATTTGAGGGGAACAGGGGAGGAAAATCAATGGCGTCTATTCAGCATGTCAGAGCAGACAGCCATCTGCAGCTCTGACAAGCAGAGGGGGTCGCAGTCAAACACCGGCGACAAACGTCCTCTTCGCAATATGCCAGCCAACTGGGACCGGTGCGAACCGGGCTGGGCCAGACCCCGGAGCCCCCCGCCTTCCCGCGCACGCCCCCATCCCCTTCTCAGAGCTCACAGAAAGGCGCTTTCTTTAAGCCACAAAAGGGATTGATGGGGGTTAAAAAAAAGAGGAAAAAAAAGTCAAGTCATGTGGCTGTGTTCATGTATAATTAATCGATCCTCCCACTGCCCCCCCGTCCCGTCCACCATGAGCCGACGTTCTGAAGAGCGATCCGGCTTGTTAACCGGCTTCCCGGATGAGGGTGAGTAATTGCATTTCCGAAAAGCCACTACAGCACAAACATGAGAAGGTCACCAACTCACATTAAAAAAGGGAATGAAGTCAAAAGTTTGACTGATCAATGACATTTCGCCAAGAATACATGGCAGGCCTTCATCCGCACGGCCGCCTGCGTTGACGGACATCTCCCTCGCACATCAAACGCACATCAGAGGCAGCCAGTGACAGACAGCTCCGTGCTTATATAATACCCCATCTAATGCATATGTACCATCATAATCAAATATGTGAATCCAGGAAGCCTGGCAGCTGTACGTCACTTACACAATGTCCTCTTATTATTCCAGCAATCAATACAGCTGTGGAAGGACAATGCACAGCCTCACACAGCACAGGATGCTTACAGATGCAGCAAATCTGCTTAAAAAAAGGGGGGGGGTGTGAGATATTTCAGTGCGAACCACACCACAGACTTTTTAACAACAAATGCAAATTAACATTAAGCCGTAAAAGAAACAAAAAAACACACATCTTTTAAATGGTACATCTAAGAGTAAGAAAATTAAAGCGACAGCAGACGCTATCCAAAAGTCACCATCATGTATACAGTAGATGTGTAATATACAGGTGGTGTTTTATCTGTCTGAGACGCTAAAGTGTGCATTGTGACGACATTGACATTGACCCCCCCCCCCACCCCACCCCATTCCGACAAAAGCCTCTAGTAGGCAATGAAGCGTTAGCCGCTCCCTCTGGCAGGTAGCAGAAACCCCCCCACCGCACTATGGCACCCTCGCTATGTACAATTTCATGCAAGGCACCCGTCACCGTCTCCGTGGTCCGACGGATTCCGCGGCTTTCCGCATCGGCGCTACAGGCAGTTTCTGTAGCTGCATCCACGGCTCGCGGCATCATAGATATACGAGGATGATTAAGGATTCCGGTGAGCAGACCGAGACTGCAGACACAGCCATAAAGAGGGGCGCGGCGAAGCCGGATGGCCCAATCAGACTCGGGCGCGTCGCCCTTCATCTAACCTTCGGCACCGAGACGGCTGCCCCTCAATCAAATGCCACATGGAGACATTAATGTGTCATTTAACATGTTACAGATTCCCATAATGCTCCCATCCTCCATGACTGTGAGGAGCCGGCAGCCAATCCCAGGAAGCACGGGACACAAAGAAGCGCGGCAGAGACGATATATGTGCCAGAGACTCTGTGTGACCCTTAGGCCCCTAACCCCAGCTGTCTACACCAGCTCTCGCTTGTATGTCGTTTCGGACAGAAGATAAATATGTTAGATAAATACCTACGAATGTGAACCGGACAGAACCTCGGCCCAAATTTCCCGTTCATTTACCAGCTCGTTTCCAACAACTAACACGCATCTTATTTTCTGCAGTCAAGATCAGTACCGACAGAGCTCTTGCACGGATTCCACGGAAAAGCTTCGACCTGATGCGACACCTACGCTTCCGTCCACCTTATAGCTGTGATATCAACAGTGCTCGATTAAAGGAATAAGGCGAGGGACATACGAGAATGTGCTGTGGCAATAATAAGCGACGTGTATTAATAGAGATCATCTGGTTCATTTAATTCTGAAAATGACTCCTGCAATCAAATTCTCCGGCAGGGTTATACCCCAGCAAAGGCCGCTGTGGGAAGGACGATACATTAGTCTTACTATGCGTCCTCTGAAGGAACCTTAATCTTGATTTATTTGCAGCCACAGTCTACGTTAACCCCCTACCCCCACCCGCCTCAGTATCGGCTACTAAACACCAAAGACACCATGGTTAATGAGGGGAAAAAAAAATGTAATACTGCTCTACCTGCCGCTGGTACTGCTTAGACTATTATCACATGGTCTGATAAGCCTCGGGATCCCTGGCAGGGCTCCACACTGGCTGGGATACGGCTAAGTCACAGCAGCCAGTTATCGGAAAGCGCGTGACGTCGCGGCTTTGCGGAGGTGTTACATATAAAGCAGCTCCCGGGATGGGAAGACAGGAAAGAGGAGGGGGCCCAGCCGGGAGGGGGAGAGAGGAGGGGGCCCAGCCGGGAGGGGGAGAGAGGCCCCTTAACGCGGCCTTTAGCGATAGCTATTTATTGTGTTCAAAACATTACGTAAGAAAATGCCAGAGGGGGTTTGTTTATTATACATACTGTTCCCAAAACTTTATGCCCAGGGGCAAAATGGGTCTTTAGGGGGCTGTGGCGGGTTTTTTCCCAAATAAATAGACAGATAAATAAATAAATAAATAAAAACATAGATGCGGCAGTGATGGTGATGTCCTTTGCCTGGCTGCAAGTGTGTGTGTGTGGGGGGGGGGGCTGTGGTGGGAGCGAAAATTAAAAAAAGAAAAAAACAAAGAGCGACCTGTTGAGAGCGAGGCAGCGTGGCAGCTAGATGAGGAAGGGCGAGAGAGCGGAGCTGTGTGGGCTTGACGTGAGGGTGTGTGCGTATGTGTGTGCGTGATCGGGGGTGCTGCTTTCTAAGACTCTGCCTTGCATACAGGTAGGCTCCTGGCCAAAGATGCAGAGCGCTCTGCGCCTCCTCAGCCTATGCAGCCTGCCGTACTGACATCCTCGTGACCGATTTGCTCCCTCAACTGCGTCAGACTCGTGACACCCCCCCAAGGTCTTCTGGCTTTAAGTTATACCCTCTCCAGTTCCATTTTTCCTTTTGGTTTTGTTACCTTGAAATATGCTATTGAGGGGACTCTGTGCCTGTCTCCAGAACGTCATTGGTTCATATCTCGCGGCTAGCAGAATAATTGTATTATTGGCACCTTGAGCAAGACCTTTTAACCCCAAATGTCCCCAGAGACTGGCTGACCCGCCTTCTCAATTGTATGCTGCTTTGCAAACAAAGCACCTGCTAAATAAATAAATGTGAAAACAAATCTTCCCCCGCCAGACTGGATTATTATAACGTTGACCTCCGTCATCCTACTCTAGACCATCAAAATGACACTTTGCAGTTGCTTCACACAGCAGCATGGTCCCCATGACCACATGGACAATTCCTGGAGTCGTTGCTGTACGTTAGCATTTAGCGTCATTGGGGACAAGCTGAAGCTAAGACCTTTAGCACCGTTTCAGAACAACCAGGGACAACTAATGCTATTAAATCTTGCTTGCAGGCTCAGATCCACACTGACAACAGCAGCCCTAATAAAACTTTAACTCTCAATTGCCCCCAGTTTTATTTTTTTTAATTAAGTGGCAAAAAACAAGCACCCGGAACAACAAAATGATTAAGAAGCAAATTAGACTGTAATCACCAGCATCTATTACATAGTCACCAGCACAGCTTGGTGAAGAGGTACAACACAACAACACAACAGAAGACTCAATTACGCAAATGCAGGATAACCGTTCACTTCAGCATGACATCTCCAGTTCTCGTTTCTTTCTGGTGGAGGCTTAAATAACATCATTCTGATGATGAGGTCATGGTTCACAAGTACATGCTAGTAGCGTACAGATGGTTTCCAGCCCACTGATCATTTTGTGACACCTTTGCTCTAAGCATGCAGCACTCGAGCTTCATGGGACATGAAAACACTGCACACTCAATGACTCACGTCTATATATGACGCATCTGCACATGCGTATTATATCGGAAATATAAAGGGTCACCTATAAGAGCAGAAATTCTAAAATATACGGAGTCTACAACAGCACTGATGCAAAATGATGACGTAAGTAAATTTACACCTTAACTTTTCATTTGTTTTACACATTCTTTAGTACATATTCCATTTCTGGCTCATGTGTTTCTTGCTTTAAGGTGACAAAGGTCAATCTACCTAAAATGTGACCTCTGTAAGGGTTTGCGGAACGCATCAATAAGTGCTTACTTAATAACCAGGGTGAGTAAGCTGGCTGGCATGAGATTTTCAATACGAGACAAGTCTGCACACACATTTACATGTATGTACCAGTATTATTTCCTTGTAAATAGTCTGAAGGCTTTGCAGACTACCACAACGCATTGGATATAGCTAATTTTAGGTTTATAATGGAATGATATAGATTTGCCGTAATATTTCTTGCGTGAACGCGAGAGTCTAAAAGCATCAGTGTCACGTCAGATGCGTCAGAGTTGGCAACCCTGATAACGTAATTAATGCAAGAATTATAATACCGAATAAAAAAAATCATAAATTCATAAAGCCACCAGCTGCAAGAACAATATTCTGGAAAACTTTAGCAGGCCTTGGCCGATAAAAATATTAGTTATTAATAATTAACACCTAACTGGAAGTCAGCTGACACTACAGATGCAGTTCTGGGCTTGTTTAGGAAATAGCAGTGTCCCTGGCCCACAAAGCCACTATGCCACCTCCGCAGTGGGCCTGTGACGGCACGACCGTTTCCAGCGCCAACTCGGTCTGACGTGTCCGTGACACAAACCTCTCCTTTGACGAAAACTCAACGGCTGTCAGGCAACAACCGGCCCACCTGTAGCCTGTGATTAAACCAGTAAATGATCGCCAGATGACATCGCCAGATGACGCTTTCCAAGAAATAAAAAAAAAAATTGAAAATGGCTCAAAACGACACCAGCTGCAAAATTTCACTGGTCAAACATTTGGGTGTGGCAAATAAAATAAGCCCCGCCCATATAGCTCAAGATCGCCCCCCCCAAGTCACCAAATTCCATCATAGTAGGATGCCAGGAAGCACTCACTTCAGGGACGTCGCTCTCCTCTGGCACGTTCCCATTCTGCTCGCCACTGCTGGGCTCTTTGAGCTAAGGAGGCAGGAAAGATCAGTCAGGGTCAGCCGAGACATTCTTAGACTCCTAAACTCCACCCCTTCTGTCATTTGTCAGGATTCAACTGATCTATTCTTCCCTGGTCAAGTACACTACATGTCTTCATACTGTACCTTGAATTAAAGGAGAACAAAAATAAATTATTTTCCTGAGATGAAAATAAGACGAGAGACCCTTATCGATCTCCCGGGAGGGGGACTGTTTTTGTTGCCGGACGGTATTACAAACATAAATAAACCCCAGCACCATATTCTCCTGCCCCAAAGAAATAAATTCTTCTGCTATTTATGGTACTGTGCGGGTGGTACAACTGCAGATGTAAATGCTAGCAGATATTCCTGAAAAACAAAAGCATGGACCTCCAGGTCAAACAGATAACAGGAGAGGATTTCAGCAGGTTTATTTATTTCCGTTTCAGATATAACCGCGAATGCGTCTGGGAGCAGAAACTCAGATCCCCCCCCCCAAAACGACTCGTGCATTTCTCATATCGCTCGTTAATTTTTCAAAGCAATTTATGTGCTGCTGAGTCAAAGAAGTAATTATTCAATAGTAATTATTCATGCACATAACACAAGACGACAAATAAACTGCGGGGGGGAATGGAACAAGCAGAATACCTTCCACAGATATGGAAGCAGGGACTGTGCCAAGTCAAAAAATAATCTGGAGCGGACCACAAAAGGAAAAAAAAAAATGCTGTCACCTAACAGGCAACTCGACCATTATGCAACATGGCAAGGCGACCAAGCACAGAGGACAAACACTGAGCTTGGATTAATGGGTCTTTCTGAAATGTTTCCATCTGGGGTATAGCCAAAAGTCTGCAGAGCTAAGTGGGAGGACACTTCTACCCTGTTTCAGGCCTCGCATCCCAGTAAACTCACCTGATCTCTGCTGATCCCCCCCCCACTCACATCACCCCAAAGGTATGGAGTGAAACCTCTCACATCCGAGTCGTCATTTAATACTTTTTTTGACTATTCTCTTCTTGCTTTTTAACCTTGAAACTGGAAAAATATCCGAGCATAGCCGCTGGGGCCCAGGCTGACAAACACGAAACAAACTAGCTTCTGCTGGCATTTGGAGTTCTGCCCAAAATTATCATACATTATGATGTCATAATGGGACTATTCATGACATTATGATGTCATAATGGGACTATTCATGATGGTGCAAGAGAGAGATCCAGGAAAAAGTTTGGCTACAGGATGCAAATCCAAAAATACAGCTCCCTATAGACTGAGGTGCCCAACTAGTAAGCCGAAGTCAATGGCTCTCCACAAACCACTGCAAAAGAATGGGCTTTCTAAAAGAGCTAGTTTCCCCCCAGTGGAAGAAGACTAAATGTGAGATTTCAGCAACGGCAACATTTTGATTAGTCAACCATAACTTGTTTTCCCTTCAGGAATCATTTTCATTGAGGTTTTGAAAAATAATTTATCAGTACAGCCCTATGGCCAGATACACAATCGGATAATTTGCCGATATCAGTCTGAAAACAAGAATTTGTCCAGATAACCAAGTTGAACAAACGTGAAAAGGAGCGTTATCAAAGTTTCCAAATTTCACACATTGTCAGTAGAACACATGGCATCGCTTTGCTGAAACCATTTTTCATCAGGCTCCTAGATGGACGACACAGGCGGGTCTTTTCCTGAATCCAGTGTTACTCCACTGTATTCCCCTGCTCCGTGTTACCTGTAGCCCTGTCACAACTGAGGCATTGTCCCATGATGACCAATCAATCAGTGCATATTCCAGGGTAGAATGAGCATATTGTAAATTTACCGGAAGCGAGATACTCAGCCTATCAGTAAAAACCTGTCTATAGTATCATTATTGCTTTATTATTTTATTGCTTGCTATATGACTCTGTGACAAAAAAAAAATATTCTTACTGACTAAAACTTTAGCAGGAGAAAAACAAGTAAAGAAGTTTACTGCAAAATAAGTCCAAAAGCCATGACTAAGTCGTATGGTGCAGCGCTTGAGGCCCTGCAAGCCTCACAGTTGTAGGATCACATTGCAATTTGCGGTAGTGCCTTCTGGCAGGCCTCCCCCACACACGCCAGCTGCATAAACTGCTTACCAGCCACCATCAATTATTCAGTGGGCACAAGCATCATTATGCGGGTCATAACACAAAAAAAAATAAAATAGAAAATGCACACAAACTTGAAGCTTAATTCATTTGGTAGACACTTTGATCCATAACAGATCTAAAAAGCCTTACATTTTATGGTTTTGGGATTAGGATACAGCAAAAATGTGTTCCTGTACAAACAGAAAAATAGCCCAGGTTAGATTTCATAATCCAGAATGTTATATATACCAAATAAATACCAAAAAAAGTGTTGTTTTTTAAGATATGGCTATTGGCGTTCCCCCTGAGTGGGGGACCCCACTTTCATTTCCACCGCAGGTTTCTATCATTGCCTGTGGGATTTCACCACCAAGCGCCTGAAAATCCTTTTTTCAAGCTGAATTTGCTACATAAAAGTCATTGCTTTCCAAGGGAGAATTTCAGTGTGGATTTTTAAAGATATAAGAAGACGACACAGGTTGATAAATATCCTTTATTTTTGCAAAAAGAATATTTAAGTGTGACATTTCTGGACAAAGACATGATAACTTGGACCGGTTTTTACCGTTTCCTCCCAGGCAGTACGCGTACCCGCCGCTGCTGAATACCAGAAAGCCACACCTGCAAATTCAAGCATTGGCCGCAAACTTATCCTTACACACTACTGAGCCACTGCCCACCCCCCAGCTGGACACTCACCTCCTCCTCGTTGCAGGTTTGCTGTTGGACCGTGGTAGGGGATGCAGCCTGTTCCCACTTCTCCGCCATGTGGTTGACCTCCTCCAGCTTCTGTTCACAGGTTTTGTGCGTGTTAAGCAGGGTCGCCTCATAGAACTCCTGGATATCTGCATGAAAACCAGAGACGCAAGGGCCCAAACGTCAATCCGTGACACTGAAAACAAACACACACTATTTCAGACGGGGCAAACATGGTTCCGGACACTGAAGCCTTCTCAGGTATTATTGACCTAACCTTTTACAGTGGTCACATATGAAATATTCATTCACATTTACATTTTTTTTTTACAAACATAAGCAACGTACAGCTGAGAAGGCAGAGTCAAGAGTGAAACCACCAAAACTCAATTGGTGACCTTGGGGGCAGAGTGTGGCTCAGCTCTGTGCCTGTAATCGGAAGGTTGCTGGTTCAAGCCCAGCCTCTGGCCCTCTGTGGGCCCTTGAGCAAGGCCCTTAACCCCCAGCTCCCTGGGCGCTGCACAAGTGGCTGCCCTTCACGGCCAAGCTTACTCTCATGAAGAGCAAGGTTGGGGGAGGTGAAAAGTCCATTTCCCCACGGGGATTAATAAAGTAGTAATTATTATTATTCTTCTTCTGATCACAGGAAGAGGACTCTAACCCACTGAGCCACACATATAGGAACAAACCTGACAAACCTGCTTATACCAGGCGAAAATATTTACAGTTATCAGGCTTAATTAATGCATTAGGTGCATCTGTGGGCTCTTAAGGTGGGAGGAACTGAAAAATGGAGGAATGGCTTACACAGGTGCAACACTGAAACCTCCATCCATCATATCCGTACAAAATACACAAACAAACAGCGCTGGGTTACGGCTAAGCTGCGGGAGGCTAACGGAAGGGCCCCAAGTAAACCTGCCTCAACGCTAACCTTGCTACCTTATTTTCGTACTGTTTCAGAGTACATTGTGAGGAGAGATTAAGGGGGATAGTGTCTTACCCTGGAATGGACTTCTACATTTTTACTCTAATGCCACAACCCAATAAACTGCGGGCTCAGCTTAGCACAGATGCCACCTCAGGAGAGAGTCCTTCAGTCGGGCAGCACACTCGCCTTCAGAGCAGCTTCTGCTCGGAATAAGATGCGGCCTTCAACTCAACGCCACCAGATGTAGGAAATGCATCCTGGCAGCTTATTCCAACCCTCCTGCAAGCTGTACTCAGGGCTTTGGAGGGGGGGGACGCCCTTAGGTTCCTCTGTCGGTTTTCCTCTCTGCTTCATGTCATTTCAATGTACCTCGAGACCGGAAGTGATTGAGTGAAGTTCATATCTACAGTACCTGTTCTGACCCCATTCTCAATCTGCCAGGCCTCGGTTCTCAGCCTCTCACGAACCGGCAGGAGAAGCACCATCAATCTGCTACGACGGACACCCTGGGGTGGTGCCTGCTCCAGCCCCACTGTCCACTGACAGAAGCTAATTCTACCACCATTTCCAAAGAGGTGTATCAAAGGGCTTATAGGAGCGAGAAATTCCTGGGCGCCTTTCCAACAAAAGAGCTGCTTTAAACGATTAATGAAAACATTTAAGTTACCATCTAAAGACCAGTTTTAGCCAAATAAATGGTACGGTTTTTGTTTCTCCATATAATTTATTTAAGCACAGTTTTATCCTCGTCTCTTAATGCACAGCATCTAGCAATGAATGGAGCAGGACGGCGATGATGCAGCATGCCAGGTCCAGCGGTCCGGAGAGACCCTTTAGCAGAGCAACCCCAAACTTAACGTACCCCCCAGAGAATCCCATTCTGCAAACTGCTGGAACCAGCATTCAAGGGAAACTGCTAAATACTCAGCATCATTTCACAATGAAAGAGAACCTTTCATAGAGATGGATAGCCAGCTTCATAACCGTACAGCACTGTATCTCTAAGGACCTATATTCCCTTGATAATGGAATAAATCCTATTAGGAGTGACATTTGGATTCCACTAAGGGTTCGGCTGTGCTGGTACTTGCTGGACTGGCACTCGCTGTATCTTTATATATGAGACATGTAAGTAACTACAGATTAGAGAAGAAATTAAACCATATTTATGATAAGTCTAATTTTTTGTATAGATAATTTTAGCCACTCCTTAATGCAACTACCCTAACTACCAAGTAGCATATCTCCTAATAAAATAACCTTTTTCTGCAACTACCCTAACTACCAAGTAGCATATCTCCTAATAAAATAACCTTTTTCTGCAACTACCCTAACTACCAAGTAGCATATCTCCTAATAAAATAACCTTTTTCTGCAACTACCCTAACTACCAAGTAGCATATCTCCTAATAAAATAACCTTTTTCTGCAACTACCTTAACTACCAAGTAGCATATCTCCTAATAAAATAACCTTTTTCTCAGAAAGACCGGCGAGAACTTTATATTGAATTTTACTGAAAAGAAACGCTGAAGCGATGTTTTTAAAACACCAATAAAAAGGACCGTTTTTCCTCCGTTCTCCAAGAACTGGAACACGGATAAGGATATCTAAAGGACTTTAAAAAAGCCAGAACACAGATATCCATCTTTAACGCAACTTTTATCCCCAACGCTTACATGCAATAATTAAGTACATGAAATTGGTTAGGTATGCAAGATACCATTCATTCCGATTTAGAATTCCACGGCACATTTGCTAATGAAATTAAAATTTCTATTCACCCGTTTAATTGTATTGCAGCTGCTAGAATTTATAAAATCGACCGCTGAAATAAAGCAGGGCCCGGCTGAACAAATTCTCCCTTGATAAGCAAGAGTAGCCCTACTTGAGATTTTAGCAGGTACCCAGGCAGGCATTTTTCAGTAGCTGAGAAGTGTCTCTGCTTAAGTAAATGTGTGGTATTTAACAGGACAGTAATGTCTCTTGCAAATATATCAGGCGAATTAGAAAACTACCAAGCAGCCTCAATGTGTATGTCTCAGGGCGGTTTCAAGGGAAACTGGTGTTGGATCAGGTCATAGATAAAAGATGGCTTCATAAATGTCTCCGAAATTGTTAGAATTACAGTTGCTAGAGGGCAATGCCCATCACTGAGAATTAAATTGAGAAATAAAAATTAAAAAGAAAAAAAAAATTAAAAAACAGATGAAAATGTCTTGCACCGTTATAATGGCTCAAACTAAACCAGGGGCATTTTTATAATTATGCACATAAAAAGAGGATGATAAAAGGGCAACGTAACGAAAGTGACAGTTTGCACATGGCACGAGCCTCCCGGAGTCCCCGTGTCCCTGGGGTCCAGACCAATAGCCATCCAAGGCACCCGAGATGCGGGCTGTCACTGCAGTGTACCATTAATGGACGCGAAATACCGAATAACCGGCAACAAAAATATAGCGGATACATATAACATCACTCTGGCATGCAGCCCATAGACAAACGGGTGCAAGTGAACAGTTTAATGGGAGACTCAGTGGTCCAAGGAGAGTGGGGGCTGAGGACGGAGCTGAACTAAAGTGGCGGAAATGCCAGAAGACATCTCAGAAAACCAGAAGAAAAACTTTATTCATCCCCCATGGTGGAGATTCATCAGCGTTACAAAAAGCACAACATCCCCTGCCCACCTAATAGAAATTATCATATAATGAAGGATTTACCGCTTAATGGCGCGTCATGACATTTTGAAAAGGCACTAGGTGGGCCGAGCACTCGCGAAGATTACAGTGATGTCCACAGGTGACATTTATAATAACACAGCAATACTGTAAACTGAATCAAAATGAAGGTTACCATACAAGAGTTATACATAAATAATATGATAAGAACAAAAAATATTCAACGGACGTATGAAGCAACGCTACATTGTTGTCTTGAGCTGAGGTGTTGTATTGAGCTGAGGTGGGTTTTATAATTCTCACATAGCTTTGTGCTGTTGTGAATATCAATCATACGATGCAAAAGAAAGAACAATGAGAGTAATATCACACTTGCACTGCACATGACTGGATGTGCATCCAGCAGATTATGCACAGTGGTACAAATGATACGTTTGAGTTGTGTACTGGACTTCGTACCGAAACAGCAATTATCAAGATCATACCGAAACAACAAAACATAAAAATACCGATACACTAAAAATGATAGCTAGCCAGCTGTTCTTTTTCTCTCTCATTCAAACACATAACGTGAGAATAGCCAAAGTGTATCGAATGAGCTATTCATCGTCCAACAATAGGTACCGAACACACAATCCTGAAAGAAAAAAAAAACCCACTGCTACTGCAATCCAAAGCCCTATTTTTCAGGGGAAACCAGTATTTCCATCTAAATAAGGTTTAACGCAGCCCTGTGCATAACCATGACAAGCTTTGCTTGTATATATCAGATTTAATCTACACCTTTCTCCCACCACTGCCATGAAAGGGGAAAAACATCACATAGGGAATTCCAGTCCAAATAGGAGATTCCCCATTTGAAAAGAAGTTTCAAAAATCTACTCCAAAACTCTAATAAATGCAATCAACTCAGTTTAATTAACTGCCAAGTAAGGAAAGGATTTGCAGACCTATGCAAATCCAGCAACACGCACAACAAGCCGAGGCTAACCAAAGTTTGGGCAAACCTGCGTCCGTGAAAACGCGTTTGGCGTCCACATGTCCCCCCCCTACACCATGGCCAGGGGGGCGTTATCCCGCGAGAAACTTTCCTGCACTTAGCTCGCACTTCAAAAGGCGAGGGCTCTGGCAGACTCACAATGGAGCAGAACTTCCTCGGTCTCCATGGAAATGCCTGGAACAGCCGGCCTCTTGAAAGCAGTGTGAAAGGGGAGAGCCAGATGCCTGCTCATCCCAGCATCGGCGCAGTTAGTCTAATCCACAGGGAGGCCTCCTGCTCAGACAATGACCCCACACCCCAGGACCCCCCCAAGCACATGCGCACGCGCGCACACACACACACACTTCCAATTCATACTAAATACTGCCCGTCTGTTCCTGAGCCATTCTAAAGGATATAAGGCTGATGACGAGGGTGGAAACCAATGCCCCAGATGGATAAACCCTTCAAACTGTGACTTGTGCTGGCCAGGACAGTACTTGAGGACATGCCACACTGTCACTAATAAACACCCCCCCAAACCACCATTTAGATGCCTGAGGGTGGGGCTAGGAAAGAGTGGGTGTGAATGCCCCTCGTGAAAAGCTTTTCAGGAGTCTTTGGTGGCTCAACGAACTCCACCACAAAGTCGGTTTCCATCCCCACTTCTCTCCCCCTGAGCAAAAATCAGGTCTAGCCTGGGGAACCCGACGATGATCTACGAATCCTACTTCACACAAATAATCAAGTAAAATCAAGTAGGGAAGCTACAATCTAAGCGTATGGGGTAACCACGTTTGACTATTCATTTATTCATAGTTGGTTATTTGTATATGTGTATATATATTATATCATGCAGACCACCCCAGCTTCCTTGTTTCCTGCTTTGTCTATGCATGTGAGGCCAGGCTCCTTCAGGACAGGCCCTGCTCTCTCCGCTCGACTGTCGAAGATCTGAGGAGCATTTTAATCTGAAGAGGTACTTCAGTGATGAAGGGGGGGGGGGGGGGGGACGGCTAAAGGGGCAATGAAAGGGGGAAAGCGGCCGTACCCGTTGTGTTCAGTGGGGGACCCTAATGGCCCCGTGGACTACCCCCCCGGAACAGCTGACAAGGGATGCCCCC
>JAODKN010000104.1:17384342-17397350 GCA_026774425.1 Petrocephalus zakoni | reverse complement strand
ACCTTCAGGGGAGCGGAAAGCTCCCGGATCCGCGGGGGCGAAGCTCCGATCTCGGCGCCGTCGTCTCCGTCGTCTCCCGCGGCGGCGTTCCCCGTCACGTCGAGAAGCGGCGACAGCGCCTCATCGTCCAGGCTCCAGCTCAGGCCTCCCAAGCCCAGGAAATCCTCCAGGTCCAGGCCGGACGCGTCTTCGCTCTCCGGCGAGAGCTGCTGACAGATGGACGCCTGCTGGTCGTCGGCCGTCTCTGCGGGCTCCTGGAGGCCCGCGGCCGCGGGACTCCCCGCCCCGCTCCTGCCATGTTCGCCGATGCGTCCCCGTTTTCTGGTGATCATGTCGGTCTTCGGGGCACTTCCGCGTCCGCCCAACGGCCCCCGAACGTCCCCTTTAAGCACGACAGAGATGAGACGCGGCCTCGTTACATGGTCATATATAGTTAACAACACGTAACAAAATAATCACTCTTATATATATATATGTGTGTGTGTGTGTAAATAAATAAGAGCACTGTTGGCGTAAACCTCGCGCGCCGCGAAGTAGCTAAAGTTGGGCCCGAACCCGGGTTATTTTGAGACTGGGCCCAAAGCGAAATTGCTACCATGCTAACAGGCTAACCCGGTTAGGTACCCGGAAGGGGGCCTCGAATCCCACCCCGAGCCGCCTCACACCGAGCGGAGCACACCGAGCGGAGCGGCAAAGGGCGGACGCGCTGCAGAGACGGAGCGCGGAGCGGCGCCCCAGCGCGGCCCGTAACCCGCGCAGCAGCCCCGTCCCCGGGGGTGACGCAGCGTTTCCGAAGGCGCCGACTTACCCGTCTATTCTTCACCACGTATCACGCTTCTGCGGCCTGCTACCATCGGACTCAGTGCGCCGGGATTCACTCCGCATGAGCTCGACGCCTTCCGCTCGGAGAACGCTGGGAAACGCGCAGAAATCTCTCACACTCTCCGGCGACCCGCCCGAGGAACAAAGCCGGAGCGCGCACGGAGAGCCGACGTGCGGAACAACATGGCGCCGGACCCGGGAGACGGTAATCTCGCGATATCTCGGCACGTCATCTCGAGGGCGTTACCGGGTGCACATGTGGTTTACGGCTGGCATCCGTTTGCTGTTCGCCGTAGACAATAATCAGCTCTCTGGTTTTAAATACTTAATATCGGCTGAGGAATCACGCAACACGTCTTTAAGAGTGTGCCTCTTTATTGTACACTGGAATATTATATAACAACAGTTAAAATACCCCAAGATGAACATTTGCTGTCTATAAGCGAAAGCATTCATACATTTTACACACCTTTTGAAAATTCCCACGACTCTGTACTGGATAAATGTTTGGAAGATGGTTAGGTGGATCTTTAAAATTGACAATAAAATTTAAGTGACAGAGTTAAAATGACAAAACTGTAAGAAAAGAACCACATTGTTTCACATTATTTTTTTATACAGAAGGTACATGTAAAACATATATTTGTCTGAAATATATTTGACGTGCCATGGCTTTTAGAAAAAGTTGTTAAGCAAACATTTTATATGTACAACAATATTCATGTTAATAAACAAGGATAATGTCATAATACAATAAGGTCAAATATCAAATATATCAGGCTGGAAAATCATTCAGTATACCATATTTATTTAAGGTATAATTTAAAAGAATGTAATCTAAGGACTGCCAATTTTCTGTAAGCCATCGCATAGACACTCTCCTCTTATTTCGACATACTTTTGGCCATCAGGAGCATTCGCAAATGCAGTACATCTTCCACCCATTCATTGTGATGATTCATCATCCTTTCCCACAGATTTACTTCATCTGATTTGGAATCCATCCATTCTACAGCTGTCCCATAACTTGTACCTTCAGGAGAGAGGGACGTATGTATCATCAAGAACACAAAGATTTCTCACGCATAAGAACCATACAGGCTTTGCATTACAAACCCGAAGATGTAAGTCTTATGGGGGCAGGACACCAGTGGCTCACCTTTACCGAGGCCAAGCCTCAGCCCCCCTAGGAAGCTGTTCGAGAGACGTTCATGGTCCCACACCGTAATCTCCGCGCAAACCTCCTGTAAGTCTTCAGGCCGTAGACCATTGTACACCATGGTGTGGTTAAACACTGGACTGGACGTCGCCTTTAAAACCTGTGTCTTCTGACGGCTCTTCTTGTTCGTGTCGGGCAGCACCGTGCTGCAGGAGTACCAAAGCAGACAGAGTGAAATATGGGCACTTGTCATCTTCACCCCACACCGGTATTTATTATTAATTTCTTTCCCATTTTAGAAAAAGGAAAAAAAGCTAACGTGAAAGAGAAAGACGAACGGTGGCCCCTAGTGGACAGATCTATATTTCACATGAGATATCGAGCAGAGGTTCTTAACCAGAGCCAGTTAATAATTTACAGTTGGGTGAGCTGTTGAAAAATACTTCTCTGTCACACATATTAATAAGGCCACATGCCCTTTAAGAGAAGTGCTGCCTGCATGCCTGAGACCACTGTAAATTTCATGTGGTAAATGGTGAATATGGTCAACTGTTTTTCTTATTCAGTTCTGTGCAAGCAAGTAAGGACTATTTAGGTACTCATGAGGATTTTTTACTTTTTTATTAATTTAGCATAGCTAATAAAATTAATAAACTTAAAAAAATTTCAGCATATCGTTTTTAGTATGTGCACACACGTGCGCCCTCTTGATGGACTGGCATCTTGTCCGTGGTGTACCCCTGCCCTGTGCCCCGTAATGGACTGGTGTCCTGGCCAGGATGTCCCCTGCCCTGTGCCCTGTAATGGACTGCCACCCCGTCCATTGTGTACCCCTGCCCTGTGCCCTGTGATGAGCTGGTGTCCTGTCCAGGGTGTACCCCTGCCCTGTGCCCTGTAATGGACTGGTGTCCTGTCCAGGGTGTACCCCTGCCTTGTGCCCCGTGATTGACTGGTGTCCTGTCCAGGGTGTCCCCTGCCCTGTTCCCCATAATGGACTGGTGTCCTGTCCAGGGTGTCCCCTGCCCTGTGCCCTGTGCTACCTGGGATAGACTCCAAAACTCCCTGCGTATTATAAGCGACTGGAAGATGAATGGATAATTTTTAAAAATATACATTATAATTATGGTCTGAATTCTCTTCATAAATCAGTTTAAAATGCACAATGGCTTCATAGAACATAGTGCTGCACACAGAAAATCAATTAGTTAGAGTAAGCACATATTTCAGTACGTCAGGTACCAGATTAGTGGACTGAATGCCTTCCAACGTGCATAACAGAAAGAAAAATTCTTTGTTTACATACCACTTAACAAAAGGGTCAATAGCAGCACCTCGGATCATTGGCAGATTCTTGCAATCCTTCACCCAGATCTGAACATCACCCATCTGGGTTGGCTGCCCATCTAGAGGACATCATAATTAAGTGTTAATACCAAAGGAGTAAGAACCACCAGAGAACACCAAGGCTATGCTGAGTATGCTGAGTGCTGGCCTACACCACTCCACATTTCCAGAGTGTTAATGCTGCACTTTCTGCTAATTTGATCAGTTGCCTTATTGGGTTCCTGCTTCGTTAGGAACATGTTGTGTAGCTCCTGCTTACACGTGTACCTGAGCATTCAGTGGAAGCTCAGCTCTGCATTCATGCTTAAGCAACTCCTTGACAGCATGTTTGTGTATGTTTGTAACATTCTATTCGCCTCATGTCAATGTAAATGAGCCCAAGCATTAGCTTACTGTGAGAAATATGTGGCAGATAACGCAGGGCCAATGTCATCTCTCCTCTGTAGTCTAAGGGCTGCTGGCTTGAGGCACTCTGTGGAGAGACACCAGCCAGTACAATTAAACACCACACACAGGGTGTCAGGTCCCTCACTGCTCAAGGCTCAAGGCCTAAGCAAACTAAGAGGCTGCTTAGGGCCCAGCAGCCACCAGGGGGCACCCTCCATCTGGTCAGCCTGTCAGAATGGGAAGGAAGGTGACAAATGTCAACTAGGATAATCGCATTTTGCTTAGGGACCCGAAAAGGGTTGGGCTTGCCCTGGGTGTGTTGTTCTTCAAGCAGGACCAGTCATAAATATTAATAGAGTACATAAATGCGAAGTGGCCAGTTTAAGCCATTAACATTAGATTCTTTGATCATTTAGTCAAGAAGGCTAAAAACAGTCAAAGGCTGTTAGTTCAATGGCATTGATTCTTTGCTATGATGTTACCCTCGATTTCAGGAGGAAGTCGTTCATCTTCATGTTGCTGAAGTCCCACTTGGACAAATCCACGTCCACTTCGCCCAGGAAACAATTCCGCCCAAAGGAGCCGTGGTGCCACACGGAGAGGTTCAGGGTCTGCGTCTTGAGGGTCTCGATATCCGCTTTGTACTACATAGTGGCAAAAAGACACTTATTCTGCTCTATTCTCTGATTGGTCTCAGGGGTAAATGAGGGGGCGGGGTCTGACCCTAACCCCTCCCCTACACCCAGATGTAAATATGCTTAAATGCTTAATTAAGTGCTAAACACATCTCTTACCCTGAGTATTTCGTTGTACGTTGGATTGAGAGTCTTCTTCTTCACAGAGGTTTTCCTTTTCCCCAACTTTGACTTGTCTGGTAATAGGTAACTCTTAACATAACTGGAATTACAAATGTGTCATGAGAAATATATCATCGGCACAGCAGCCGCTGTTGCTGTAGCTCAGTTTATGCACGTAAAGTGAATGTTTACAGCTTAAATATTAAGCGATATGCGTCCCTTATGCTGAAGTCACTGTGGGAGGAAATGTCCTGTGTAGATACATGCTAACATGCTAATAATAATACATGCTAACATAATCAACTACTCATCTAATGCTTTAAAAAGAAAAACCGGTTTGCCCACTAAGATGAATACATATATTATTTATTATTTTTTGTAACTCTACAAGAAGCATTAGCTCATCAGTTAGATCTGGGTGCATATGGGTGCATCTGGGTGCACAGACCTCTGTGCCTGGGATCGGAAGGTCACAGGAAAAAAAAATAGTTTTTATATTAAAATATTGCAGATGTGTAAAGTAACAAAGTACAAATACTTCGTTGAGGGCTTTAGTCAGCTCGTTCACCACTTTTAAGAGGTCTAAAAGTACCTGCACCAGAAAGCTCAGCAAGTTTCACTGCTTTTTCTGAATACAAAGAAGATATGCAGCTCAGTTCCTTCAGGAGTTTCACTGTAATTTACAGTGCTGTTGTCAAACCTGTCTTCACTTTATTTAACAGATAGGCTGGTTTTTGTATCAATAGATTTGAATATATATTACTTTTTAACTAAGTACTTTTAAAACCAGGTTTTTGTCATTTTACTTGAGTAATATTTTACTGAATTACTTGAGTAACGTTTTGGTATGGTATCTGTACTTTTACATAAATATGAATTGAATGAGTCCTCTTTGCACCACTGAAAATTTTAAAATAAATAAAATGGAAAATGCTACATCAGATATTGGCACTGGATGTATATAAAATCCTGATAAATGTAAACACTTACGGGTCGGACCTGTTCTTCTTGGTGTCACCGACAGCCAGGTCCCGGCACTGGACCACAAAGACGTGGAACTCGGCCAGCTTCGGCACGTAGCTGATGGCGAACTTGATGGTCCCCTTGACGTCCACACTGCCAAAGTCCCCGCTGTAGATGCTCATTACACTGCCGCTGACCTACCATCCACAGGGGTCATACAGAGGTTATAGAGGTCGCGCAGGGTCACATGAGGCTTGTCTGTGCACAACTGCCCTGATTTAATTTATTAATAGTCTACATATATTAATGTGTCTTCAAACGCATTATGCCAGCTACCATTACTCTTTACTTAGGTCTTCTGTCGTTTCCAGAAATACCTCCAAGAAGACATTAAGAGTGATTGACTTTGTACTAATCGCACATATTTCCCGAATGACTTCAGTTATGGTTATGATCCCCCAGCACCCAGTCTAGTCTGAGTACTCATTCTAGTCTCAGAGTACTCATTCGAGTCTCACAGTATTAGCTGGCACATGAACTGGAGAACTTTGTCCTTTCCTTACACTTAAGAAGATAATCTTGAAAGACTGTGACATAACACGTTAACTAAAATGGAACTCTCATGATAACCCAACACAAGCAAAGCCTTGATACACATTTCTGCAGGGTTAGACGAGGAAGCCTGCCGTCCCCGTCAACATACCGAGGAAGCTGAGGTCACACCGGATGTGCCGCTAAGCGTGGTGGCGGTGCTGTCCCTCCTGTATGGGCCGGGACTTTGGGCGCCATTCTAGAAGAGAGTGCAGAGACTAACATGGATGGGAGGTGAGATGTGGGCCCCTATGACAGCCCCGTCAGGCCAGACAAGGACGTGGCCGCGTGAGGCTCAGAAACACAGGCTGTTTCCAAGGTGACCAAGCATCGAGAGTCCAACGAGACACCAGCAAAACGCGGTGCAAGCCACAAGAACATTCATATAACATCCAGTCATAAAACGTACATTCATAAAAAAACATACACTAAGGGTAATTAATCAAGGAATTAAGAACATAATTAGTCTAACGATAATAATAATACATAGATCGAAATGTATAGTTTAATTTATACTGATAATTCACACTGACTGACAGAATGATGGTTTCATACTCCAAAATAAAACATTTATCTATACAGTCCATTTATAAAAACAACGAATGTAAGTCAGTATAGTTCAATATTTGAGCATTCATTCATATTAAAAGCTGCTTTTAGAAATAAAGCACATTGTGATTCTATCAGAGTCTCACTGTATTACTGCTGTCAGTCAAAGCTGCATCTAAGACCGAATTTGAAATAATCTGTTAACATGGAGTTTATGCTGCTCCATTTAATAGTCTTAATAATAGTAATAATAGTAATAATAGTAAAATAATAAAAACAATATTTTACCCATGTACTTTTCATACTAATATCTCTGCTCCTTGCTATACTGTAATCTACCATTTTAAACCCCACAAATGTGACTGTAGGTTCTAAAAATTCCAGTCTGCGGTATTAAGCTATGGGACACTGTAGGCACTTATGGGAGAATAGAGGCAAAAGCCGGGTTAAATTAAGCAGAGTCTCCCCAGCAGAGCCTTATATGCTTGTATGCAACTTTGGGGACAGCCACCTCCTCTTCAGCTCCTCTTACCTGCTCGTGTACGAAAGAAGGCACCGACTTGCTCATGTTCTTCAGCTGCTCGGGGTCTGAGAAGGAGGAGGCAGCGAGGGGGGGCACCACGGGGGCTGAAGAACAGAAGGGTGACGTTAACACAGCCGTTTTACAGGCCCCTGGCTCACTCACTCACTCAGTCACCTGTAACCAGTTTGTGTCAAGTGACTTGCACGCCCAGATAAATGACTTTCATGCTACAGGGGAAATAGCCTGCATTAATCACTCTAACTGGGTGGCATTTTCTCATTGGGAATTCTTATATTGTCTGCAATATATTTTGATTGCATGTAAACAATGGGTTCTACTAACTTCCATTGTGAATTATTTTATGTAAGAACCAGCAACATCAACCAAATATTGTGTGTTTAACAATTCACAATTGCAGTATGATTTTCGCACATATACAAATATAGCATTTCAAAAGGAAAAAAACCCTTCCTTCCTCTTCCTTAAATTTAAATGAGTAATCAAATTTGTACTATAATAAGCAGGTATGACCTACCTTTCAGTCATCATTCCAGCTTGATCAGTGGATTAGATTTGATAATATGTTAAACACAATCCATTATATACAGATTTCTTTCAGAGACAATTTGATTCCACTATGATATTAAAATGAAATATTTCTTACTACAATTACAGTCAAGCATAAAGACAAGGAGGAAGTACTCCGCATTACCATCAGACTATTTTTTTAAATAGAAGACACTTAAGGCGAGACAGTCTCTTTGACATGACACAGTACAAGCAATCAGATCCCTTCCAGGAGCAAACCCTGAGATGTGATTGTCAATGACACCTTCATAAAAGTCCTTTCCATGTTATTTTCCCACTTGCTGAAAATGACCTGTTAGGATTCAGGTCAGCATCTCCACTGGGAGGCAAAAGATATGAGCAAATGCAGAAGGAAGCCTTCAGATGGGACACTCACAACACCTCTGTGAATATTGGAAAGCTGGCTTTAAAGTGAGAAGCTGAATTCAGGAGACAAACAACACAGGACACCAAGTCTAACACAGGATCTGTATCAATGGCAAAAAATGGACGTAATAATAATTTCTGTGTGCTATATAAGCACCAAGCCAATCAATAGATGGTATTCTCCATTATGCCTATATTTGCTGCCAGGTCTAACACAGGGGAATGTCTGTATTAGTGGCACAAACAGATGTAATAATATGAATTTGAATTTGGGTCTGTGGTTCTGCCCTTGGACTCAACCATGTGGACTGTCCCCAAAGGAGGACGAGGTGTCATGCTCACGTGTCGGCAGAGATGTGATGTCCTCAAGACTTTTGGAGAAGGACATAGGTCTGGAAGTTGAGTGTCTCACAGCCAAGTTCCTTCGTTTGGGCTCTTCACCATTTCCTGTGACAAATTTGGAACAGGAGCCCAGTATTGGGAACAATCTTCACTAATAACAACCAGCCAACCACGAGCATTAGAAGGACCACCTCCCACACAGAACCACTCCTATCAGAGCTAGACAAAAAATAGATAAGAAACTAGATATGAATGTTAGTATTACTCAAAACCAGCAGCACTGATGTTTTTTTTTGGTCTAATTATAATGTAGAAGCAGGATCAATTTCCTTGTAATACAAATAAATAATTTTAATATAAAAATGATTGAATTTATTTAGAAATGTTACAAACAAGAGGAGGCCACTTTGCTCATCAAGCTAATCCATTATATGTAAAAGTAAATAAGATTAACCTAGAAATATTTATATTATAGCCTATATGATAGCCTCTGCTTCCAGCAAAAATCAAACCCAGCATTATCACTGACTTGAAATCAGAGCAGGTCAACTGAAATAAGGCCTAAGCCAGTGGAACTAAAAGTCAAAGCTCACAGGCTGAACTTGCCACAGAATGCGATTGGGTGTCGGGTACAACATACCACTGCTGGAGGGGTCCATAATATCTGCAGCATAATACATTTCTTTGAAGCTCTCTTCCTCACTCTACTTCTTTTACTGCTGGTCTCCTCAGATAACTGGCATGCCTGACTAGAACAGGTCCATGCACTAAACTCAAATACCACTCATTTCATTTTTCCTTGTCTGAAACAATTATGTCATTGGCAATCCCTAGATATTGATGGTGGTATGAAATGCCCTGCCCTGGGATGTTGTGACAATCCCTCATCTTACATTTCTATAGGCCATAATTTCTACACTTTAGATCCAGTCCTACTGTTTCCTGAAAGTCCCTAGATGATCGTCCATCTTTCAGGCTGACTGGATCTGTACAGGCACTCTGTCTATGTCCGATGAAGCCCTGTAGGCCTACTTGTCTCTTGGTGAGAATGAGAATTTTTTTGGTCCCATTGGGATAGTGGGAATCTGTAGTGCTGTTTCACCTCTCACTGATAGATTGTTCCTCCTTCCTCTGCTGCAAAGGACGCATAGATGAGTCAAGCCTAACGGCCCAGCACTGTGACAAAACAGCTTCTGTTTCATCTGGTTTGTCAGATTCTGGAAACACCATTCCATATCAGGTGGCCCCAAATGGTGATGATTTCTGTTTATCTACAAGTTGCCCATTAAATGTGAAGGTATCGCTGGAACAGGTTCTTAAATCTGTGACCATGGGTCTGCTTGGAAACTAAAAACAATTTTGTACTGTTATAAGTTTTTTGCTGTTCTTTCAGCATGGAAATAAGAAGATAAGAAATTTAGAAATAAGAGGAGGCCATTCAGCCCATCAAGCTAATTTGGGGAGATGTCTTTTAATCATTGTCAGCTCTAGGGGGCAAACACACCAAACAGTTTCTCTCCACCCATGAAAGTTTGCCATATCTTTAACACAAAGTTCTCCCAAGGTGATTGAGACCAACTTGCTGGCTTTCTGGGCAGCTACCTGTATGTCTCTCTGCGCTTCATTACTTGAGAAAGAGTGGCAGTCTTTGTGTCTTTAGCATTTAACATCCGTTTTGAAATCAGCTTTGTTTCGGTGAGTCCCTCTCATGCACCAGCAGCCTGATTATGCTTCGGAAGCTTACAGATTGTCTCTATGTGTTGACGTAGTAAGCGGCGAGCAAGCACCATGAATGTTGCATTAGAGAGAAAACAAAGGTTCATTGTAACACTTTGTAAACACATCCTGCTACAATACTTCTGTCTTTGAAACTTTTCTTCAGCTGCAGTTTGTTCCTGACTGATCACTCATCTACTTAGGTGGATGAAATGTTGTGATGTCATTTTCTTCTGAAGGCTTAAAATTTGTTGTGTCACCAAAATCGATTCTTAATAGTTACATAGGTTGCAGTGTTTTGACATAGTTGCTGGTTTTGTTTGTTGCTATTGTTAGAACTAATGAGAAATAAGAGAATGGAATTAATTTTTTTCCTGAGTCCTACGCTCACAGTTCTGGGCCCTATACTTACAGTTTGGAACACCTATTATGACTTGCCTTACCTGGACCAACCAGAGAGGGGTGGAGGTTGGACATCGATGGAGAATGGGATTTCACAGGCTTACCTGCAAGAGAGATTAAAAAGGCCATTTTTTGTCACCTGTTGCAAGAGTAGAATACTCTTTGATGTCCAATTAAGCATATATATATGAATATGTCTGTATGGAGCATGGATAAAACACTTCATGCAATACAAAGCATCCTTAATTCTTATACCCAACATTACTATGCATTATGAAGGTATCTATAGTCCATTATAGATGACAGCTTAATAAAGCATTCATAATGCATAACAAACATGCCTATAATGCCTATTGTTTAATATTTATAACCATATTTGTAATGTGTTATGAATGAAGTGTGTTCATAAATTCTTATAGACATGGCATTCATAGAAAATTTTCATGCACCTTTCAAAAATATTACTTTTCAAATAATCTAAGTACTTTTTAACCACAAATTAACATATTGTATATTTAAGATTTTGATCATAAAGATGTAAGATGAGTAATAAACTAATGTACAAAGCGGTTTAATCAGGACCCCCCCCCACCGGACAGGACCCCCCCTCCACTCTTTATGCTTGGAGAAAGCCATCTCACGGGTGTCATTAAGCCAATGGATGCTCACATAATGGGCAGGGAATATGAAGGCACTGTTCTACCAGATGCACCCTACCGTGCAAACATTGTTCCCTCGTGATGTTCCCGTATTCCAAGGTGGTACCACCCCCATACACGCAGCAACACTAATTCAAGAGGCGTTTTGTGAACATGAGTCAAACTCTTTCTGTGGCCTCCTCAATCACCAGATCTAAACATTCCTGAACCTTTATGGAAACTTGTGATGCACAGAGTAAAAAGTAGATTTCTACCTCCTTAAAGATCTGTAGGATTTTCATCTTGAAGGACAACACAGAGAGCAGGATGTCTATTAAAGTATTCCAAATAGGACTGAAGCTGTTCTGAAGGCAAAGTATGGCCCTCTTCCTTAGTAGATTCTTGATATAAATTCAGTGTCATGTGTTTCCATTATTTTGCTCAGCCCCAGTACACAGCATCCACTACAGACATTAATTAGTAATAGCAAAACAGAGAAAAATGATCCTACTATACAATACTTATCCAAGCAGTCTTTTCAGCATATAACAAGTCGTGGCATTTTTTGCTAAACTAAATTAGTAGTTGGACCCTGGTCTTCAGCACCACAGTTTTCCATGGTTATGACAGATTAGCAAAAATTCCACTCACTGATATTTCTAATTTGAACTGATTCATCGGTTGACTGGGCTGAACTCATTTAAAGAGGCAATTATTTCATGTCTTTCTTGTGGAACCTCAAAGGTATGACCTGGTGTGGTGCTTCTTCTGTAGCTTACCGCTAGTGCCCAGATTGAAAGGGATGGGGAAGGACTACTGAGAGCTGACACAGCACTGCTATGTTCTCCTCCTATCAGTCCTGAAGGCAGCATACTGCTGAGGATTATATTATTGCCTCCTTCAGTCTGTGAGCTATTTCTGTAGCATTTGCTCATTCCTTCTTGGTCCCATGGTGTAGAACCTTCAAGAACCTGTAATTGGTGCTCCCAGGGCATACAACTGTCATTTGTCTCTAACTCTCTCCAGTTCTGTCGCTCATGGCCAAACGTGTCTAGTGAATTTGTGGACTTTCTCTCTGCATTTGGCATAGACTCTGTACCTGGACCACTGCTGGGAGTCTCGCGAGTCAGGGAGCTAGCTGCAGGCCAAACTACCTGGAGCTGTCGCTGGAACTCTGCCCAAAGACACCCCAGGGAATTGCAGAGTTGCTAGGCAACCTCATCCCTTCATTTTTGTGTGGGAGGGGGTCCATGATGTGTGTAAAATGACGGTTCTCTTTCTGGGGAAAGCCAGTAAACCATCACAACCTTCTGAATTTAAAACAGCACTACAGGCTATGTCACTTTCAGGTGCTTCTAACAATTCTGCACAAAAAATAGTAGGCAGCAATATGGATCCGGTAATGGATTTATAACATGCTTTGCCCGGGTTTTGCATGTGAATATAAAAATGAGAAGCTAAGCTGCAAACTCCCCTTAAATGCATCACTTAATCTAGCAGAGTAACGACATACTTCACTAATGCTTTTCAATTTAACTGAAATGTCAAATACTAATCGCCTTTCATTAAATTAGTGCTACGTTCCCTTGACCTCAGAGGTCGGAACGCGGAGCTGGGAATGATGTCACACTCGAGCTAACTGCGTTCCAGTTAACCAAGTCGGAAAGCCATTTAGCAATACCAGGGATCTGTTTCAAAAAGCACGATTTTTTGCTTAGCCAGATAACTCATTGGATTTAATATACCCCAGTTTAAATGGCCTTTATCTCTTCTCACTGACATTTAGCACAGACTGCCTTAAATCCGACAAATTATCTAGCT
>JAODKN010000104.1:17350843-17384242 GCA_026774425.1 Petrocephalus zakoni | reverse complement strand
CAATTTAATAAGCCACAAATAAGTATAAGCAAATAAATATGTAAGTGCTAATAAACAGCACAAAAATACAGCTCTAACTTCTGTTGGGGAAGGATTGTGAGGTCGGGGTTGTGTAGATTCCTTCAATTTCATGAATCGGAATTCTCACTTCAGGAAGTTTTCCAGCTGAAATTTCCGACTAGGAATTTCAGTTACAAGTACAAATGGAATGCAGCATAAGAGCCCAATGCTGTTATCTGTTAAGCAACTGTAGGAATGTTGGACTTTTTTTTATGAATTCCTCATTAAAGTGTGTTGTGTTAAAACCAGTCATGCCTGACAGCTTACAGCCTTGACACATTTAGGCATGACTTCAGTTAGTAGCTGTGGCAATGCAAACTGAAGACAAGCATAAAACACACAAAGGGGATTTAAGAGGAGAAGTGCGACTGGAGATCCCGCCTCTCAAGCCTAGTCCAGTTCAGCCTGTTAAAGAGGCTGACAGAGTCTTGTTGCAGCGACAAAACATGCAAAGAAACACACAGTCATGCATGTAAAGGCCACTCACGCAAGGTGCAGTGGGTGACAGCAAAGCCACATGCACAGCTTTCAAACGGGACCAGTTCGCTAGACTTACTTGTCCTCACAAGGAAATGTTTCGATAGCATCTCCGCAGGGCTCGTCAATCATTTACAAAGATTACACATTCGGTTACCTAAATGGGACCCTAAAGACTGAATCATTAGTGACATTAAATCACTTCCACGCATGCTTTCACACAGTGACGTGCAAATCACGCTCCGTGCACAATACAATATGAAAAAATAAAGCCAGCTTCCAAATATTTCACTTTACCCTTGACGTTACGTAACAGTTGCGTCGATGAATACGATTTAACCCCGATTCCAGAAATAATCTGCAGTAATTCAGGCACATTGAATTATTACAGATGTCCTCTTTAATGCTTTGCATTAGTACCATGTCATGTCAAACAGAGTACTGTATAAATGCAACAATTACACCATTGAGGTAAGACATAATGCTCAGTCCCACATGATGTGAATAACATTACTCTCTCGTCAAGGTTCACATGACCGGCTCAGAACATCTCCTAAACGAAGCGCAATCACACACACACGCGTGCTCGCACACATGCATGTGGTCTGCGTGGATCCCAGTGCAGAGACGGGGACACTGTGCCATAAAAATATGATGAGACACAAGACCGAAGTCCTGACTCTCTGAGGTTATAAAAGATCCCTGGGCATCCTTTGAGAGAGTTGGGGTGGTACCCCGATGTCCTTGCTAAAATTGCCCTCTGAAATCTGGCCTCTTAATCATCTCCTATATCTAACTGGTGAATTCTCTGCTGGCCTTTCACCACCATAGCTACTACATAGTGAGTGTACTGGTGCAGATTGGGAGCTACACAGTGGCTTCCCATTGCTTCTGTTAAATGCTTTGGGTGCTTTGAAAGGTGCTATATAAATGCTTCATTCATTCACAACCTGCTATTTGTGCCCTTCAGTTGGTTCAAACAACATGGGATAGCATTAAATGACACCCCACCTAACCCCCTGATGGCAGATCATGGTTTATCTCTCTTCTGACTCACCACGGCTGACCGTGAGCACCACACTAGCCTTGTTGTTTTGGAGATGCTCTGACCCAATCATCTGGCCTTTATCAAAGTCATTCAGATCCTCATACATGCCCATATCTTCTGCATTCAGCACACTGACGATGGCTACCAAATGCTGGCTTACCATCTAATACATTCTAGAGATTAACATGTGCTGTTTTTACAAGAGAGTCAATGTTATTCACATGCGCCAGTCATAATGCTTTTGGCACATCGGTCAATATTGTCATTCACTGCATTCCTGAAATGTAACTGTCTGTTTTTTGTTTTCTGCCATAAAGGAGCAAGCACTGGAATGTCACTGGAACGATGATGCACACACCAAGGACACAAGTTTCTGCAGATGACTAATATGTATTGTTTTCTAAGCTTTGATGACTGATGAATCATTGCGGCATGTATGTTCTTGAAATAATACACAGAGTATTTTTAGCAAATTAGGTGGCAGTAAATAGTAACGTCATTCAGTGCAATTAAGACCAGATTACATGAATACGGAATAGGGTAGCCAGTAAGGGTACTGGCTGTCTAACGGCAATGTTAGGACCTGAAATCCTGTTGTAACCAAGTTTCATTATTCTGTAAGTATACCGCCTGCTAGTATGGAACTGGAATAGATTAAACATGGAAAAGTTCTGGAGTTTTGTGCCTTAAAGCTGGCTAGCAGCCTGCAATACTGACCCCCGTCAGGTTTATCCACGGCTCCATTGGTCAGCTGGCTGCCTCTCTCCGCCAAGGCCTCTGCCCCCACCTGGGCCGTGTTGGATGGGTTCTGTCTTTGCTTTAGAAGCAGAAGAATGGAAATGAGTATCTGTGCCACAGTTTCACATTGTGAGTCACCGTCCCTGGTGGTAAAACGTAACGGATTCATGAAAAATTATGCAGGAGAAATTTAGGAGAAATATGATCCCCACAATTTAATAATTACAAAAACAGACTCAGACACACTCACGTCTTCATATCTCTGTGGGGGTCGTCCTTTCATTTCTATAAGCATAACCCTAAGCCCAACCACGACAACCTTAACTCCTACCCAGTCCTAACCACAAGTAACAGAACAAAATACAAGATTTTTGGAATTTTTACTTTTTTGATTTCTTTCATATATTTTTCTAAAACAACATCAAAATAACAGGTCTTTATAACATTGTGGGACACACACACACACACAGATGTAGACTTGTTGATGTGTGATGTGAACAAAGGGTGAGCATTTTAATGATGGTTACATTTGATCCCTACAATATATATATATATATATATATATATACATAACCACCCCCCCCACACCCACCTCTGCAGGAAGCGGAGCCATGAGCTTCCTTTTTTCAGTCATCCCTTCTGGAACAAGATGATTCTTTCCCCTAAAATTAGTAACATAAAATACACAAGATATACTATGTTATATTCCCCATTGAGGTTTTTGGAAGATTTTTGATAAAAATTGGAAAAAGCTTATTAAAACAGACAGACAAGGGATTTCATAAATAAAAAATGCCAGCCTCCCCACAACCACCCTAGATATATAGCTATAGACTTATTTACTGATAAGCTACTGGCAAATATAACCAAAATGTTTATTCTTATTTTACCATTGAGGATGGGGGGCAGCTGGTGAGACAGTGGGAGTATATATGGGGCTCAGTATACTCAACATCTGCAGGTCCAGCCTCACACTGTACAACTCCCAGTGCAGGGCTTACATATGGAAATCCTGACTTATTTATGCATTACCACCTGTCACTGTACTACAAACTGCACACTATTTATGGACATTTATGATCACTGTTTAATGTTTCCCCCTTTATACGTATGTCACTTGTTTCACAGACCTGGACCTGGCAAACCAAGCATTTCACTGCACACTGCACCGAGGACAGCTGTGTATGTGCCTAACAGGACTTTGATTGATTGGCTGCACAATGGACCATATATATGCCCATGTAAGGTCTCTCTGTTGCTTTGCTTTGAACTTGGAAATCTCCAACACTGAGTATAACATCGCACATGTCCAGCTGAAATGCAGAGCCAGGAGAATAAAGCGCTAGACTCAACACATTTTTACAGTGAACGAGGATGATTCAACTCTATTTTATATGATTTTGAGAAATGTGAAAATGGTTGTCTGTGTGATGGGGAATCTCTCGAAAGTAAATTTGGGCGAGGTACCCAGATAATTCAGCAGAGTCACTCTGTGCATTACCCATCCTGCCTTGCTGGTTATGAATAAACAGGCAATTATGCTCCTGGACTAAACCAAATATAAATATGTTGAACTTTCATAATGTCTGTGCGAGCTCACTTATCATCTTAACAGTGCTGGTCTTTCGGTAATTGTTATAATGAGCGTAAGTGGCATTTGTTTGCCTGCAAGAGTGTGTCTGAGGAAATGTCTGAATGCCAAGAATGTCAGCTCAAACAGGAAGCAATTTTCATGCTAAAGATTAGACGGAAATAGCTTTTTTTCCCCAGCCTAAAAACAACAAAGTTTTAACAATAAAAACATTCTGCATTAAGAGAACAGTATATCTGAGTAACAAGACTAGATACAAACTACATAACTTAACAGTAAAACTGATGAATGGAAAAAAATTAATTTACATTCTGAGAGTAGGCAGTGTACATAGACACACTGTAAAATACTACTAACATGCACACACAGTTTTCATCGTCCTGGCTGATGGGTGGTGCTATAGAAATGAAACATGTTTGACCCACATGCCAGAGACGTATTCTGCCTTTCTATCATATTTTCTTCTAGTACATGATGAAACTCATACATTTTTACACAGCTTATGATTCAGAAGAAATATGTCTCAGTCATTTATAGTTTCAAGATAACTAATGACTGGCAATTAAGGATGCTAATGATTCAGTTAAACTATAGCATTTGTAGGGCATGATTGTTTTGTATTACTTAGCCAAAGAAACCCTGCTTTAGGGGGCAACAGTAGCCCACTCCCAACAACTCAAGACTCAACAAACATCTAGTTTCTTCTACAGTGGGACCTGCTGTCTGTAGCTTCAGTTGCTTCATTGCTTCTGAATCACAGGCTGGAGCAGAGTTTATCACATCGGGGGTCACCTCTCCTCTTTGGGCTGTGATGGCAGCTCCTCTATCAGGCCAGAGAGCTCTGCTGGAATGAAGACTTCCTGGTTTTTGCTGTTTACAAAGCTGGGATTTATATCCCATCTCTGGGTGAGCTCCACTGCGAGAGAGGAGCACCGGGAAAGAGTCACGTGAGAAGATCAGCGTTAATCTTGGTGGATTACGCATCAGTATTTCACAAGATTAGCATTCTGACCCAGTGGTCCTCAGGTTATCCTAGTTATGATAACATAGGAATCTTATTTTGCAGATTTTAAGCATGCTGAGTACAGAGTACACCTGTCTCTGCCAATGTTCGGATCCTTTAATAAGACGTCCTTGTCAGAGCTATAAGACGAGTGAATCTTTTACCTTTGCCCCTAGTGTATACTTTGAGAAATACTTCAGTAGTCTTGTGCCCAGTAGTATTAAATCTCAGCCTAATTCATTGCCCTCTTTTCACTTACAGGTTAGCTTTGTACCTGAATGCTGCCATATTCCACCTTTAATAATCACCTTCGGAATACATTCCTTATGATACGCACAAAGTAAATACCCTTCATTTCAAAATAAGTTTTCAAAGGGTAGTTCACACTGAGTTCACCCACAAGACGACATCAATTCGCAGGTATTTTCTTTCTAATCTTTGATGTTGCTGCCCCACGAAACTCTCAAAGTGACTGAATGAGCATTGAAAGAAAGTGCATTCAGCTAGGAAAATGTAGATTATCTGGGCAGATTCTACTGAACGAGATGAAAGCTTCAGCAGCAGTTCACTATTTCAGTGCATCATTAGCCGTGTAGGAGACACATGCAGGCCCTGTTCAACTGATGGAAGAAAAGGTATGAAATCACAAAAGGTCCTTATCATCTGAAGAGCTTCCATTTCGCCAGTTTAAATTACTGTTTTAAATGGCCTAACCATATATTTCTGTTACGTCTTCAGAAGGTAGGTGTCAACAAAATGCTTCAGAAAAAAATGGAAGCAATACAAAAATGACTTCAAAGTAAAGGTCATGCAATCTCCTGTGTTTGCTGATAATTAATAAATGTTAATGTTTTGCTGTTCTGATACTGCATCACATGCTAGTTGAAAGGTACCAGTTAAATAGGGTGACCCGCTAATCCATGTCAGGGAGGACACTTTGAGCTAGGACAAGATTTGCAAGCTGCCACTTCATTTAGAAGGATCCAGATTCCATTTGAGCACTCAGTTCTTACTGCATGCTGATTGGTCAAAACCATGCATGTGTCACCAATGTTAATGTGAATCAGCTGGATGAGTCTTTCAATCAAGAAAACAAACCAGTATTAATATTCTGAGTCAAGGCCCTCTCTCAGGGTGATTAGATTACAAAAGAAGTCACACAGATGAAACCTTGTAATTGGCCTTGGTGTATTTGAGTATACAGAATGTGATAATGACTCATTTTACCCCAGTGACTTTTTGGAAGAGCTCTGAAACACTCACATAATGTCGCGGGTCTCTTCTGCGTGATGGACTGTGTGATGATGTCACATCCATGGGCTTTGCCCTGCTGCCTCTTTGTCTCATAAAACCACTCTCCTGTCATGTACTTCAGCTTGCGCTTGTCTTTGAGTGTCTTTTTCAGCATCCTGAAAGAAGAGTTTTTAATATACAGCCATCAAAGCTCAAAGTTAGGATACATGGGCCCTAGCCTGCAAGTCGACACCAAAGCTATTCTCTCTTATCCAGTCAAAGGGGAAAAATCTCTTGTTATCTTGGCCTTGAGCTTAAAAGTTTGACTACTTAAGTTGTCTACTCTTTGAACTTCTGGGAGAGACATTCCTGGAGTTCACTGAAGTGCAAGCTGATTTCTACAATTAGCTTAGAAAGACTGAAAATGACTACTGCAAATACTCTACTTTCACAAGAAATAATTGTTATGGGCAAATTGCTTTTTGTAAGATGTATTTGTAAGTGCTTCGACAATGGATGGATGGATGGATGAATGATAGATGGATGGATGGATGATGGATAGATGGATGGATGGATGGACGGATGATAGATGGATGGATGATGGATGGATGGATGGATGGATGGATGATAGATGGATGGATGATGGATAGATGGATGGATGGATGAATACACTATACTTTTTTGTATCCCCTTTCAAACCTGAGCCAGTTTATAAGTCATATGACATCAGATACCATCTTTTGCAATACCACTGCCAATCTTATGGTCTAAGCAACAAAGAAAACACAAAATATTACATCTGAAAATGTGTACCACGTAAATAACATTTGTCGTTTACAAAAACAACTTCTGTATGTTTATTAGTACTGTTTTGCTGGGGCTAGCCGTGGGGCAGTGTGAGTAGTTGGCGCGGTATCGGAGGATATTGGAAATAGCTTGAGTGTTTGGCCTTTACTGTACATTCAGTCCTTTTAAAGGCTGTAAAGGAAGAGCACTCCTTTTCAAATCCTCATCTACTTCCTACCACCATGATGCCTGGGTCTGCTGGTTATTAGAATACTTTAATATATCCTACCAACCTGCTACTAACACATTTTAGGACACTTACACAATAGTAATATTGTAATGCACTTTTACTGAGTTAACAAGTGTCAACATACTTATAAATCATTCATGAAATTATAGTTCTGAGGTATAAAAACTTGTGCATGGAGTGATATCACTTGTTTGGTAAAGATTTGTGGTGATGTGAGCATTATTACAAGGGATGTTGTCTCTCCTAGAACCAGGCTAGGGTGTCTGAACCTTGAGAAATTTATACATGAAAGTCTATGTGCCGCAAGTACTAGTCAGGCCATAGGACAGGGGTGGGCAATCTTATCCGCAAAGGGCCGGTGTGTATGCAAGTTTTCACTGCAACTAGATCACTAATTAGAGGACTGATTGGCTGAAGAATACTGGGTTTGAACAGCTGACCTTAGAGTTATCCCGAAAACCTGCATACACACTTTACACTTTGCAGGTAAGATTGCCCACCCCTGCCCTAGGAGGTCTGCCGAGCTCTTCCTGTTCCAGATACTATCTGATGATTCACCAGTCAAGCCCAAAGATGTCTGAACGGGTCGCCTCACCCTTTTCCAGTGTAGAAATGCGCTGATGCATTTCAGGTAAGCATTTTTATCATGAAAATGCCTTTAATGTAACTCTACATGGCATTTATGAGTGTGACTAATCATGTGGGGGTGGGTTTATCACCAAAACAAGCAGGTCCTGCGACCTCTCTCTGCCCCCGACTGGACACACCAAAAGAATCCCTTTGCATTAGACACGAATATAATGAAATTAAATATGCCTGTCCATCCATCTGTCCACACACAAAATTAAAGAGCCAATACTTTATGTGAAATCCCCATGCAGACAGAAAACACAGGGCTGGAACAAGATTCAGGCACCTGACAGCGCAGAGTTTATATTATGCACGTATCAATGTGACATTTTTGGGTCTTCCACCTAGTTTCCAAAGGCATGCAGTCCAATTGAATGGATGGATGGAACGTTTTCACATACAATACTTTAGATATTATCACTACCTTATTGGCCAATATTTGATGTAGTTGCTTCATCACTGGCCCTGAACTTTACCGGTAAGTATCATGTTAGCGTTTTAATTATACTAAGGCCAGATACTGTCAGTAGCTTAGTAACTCAGTATAGATTAGATCCTTACTAGAGCATTTTACTACCAAACAATGACAGCTTGTGTTCTACTTCCTGCTTGGGTTCTGCACAGGCTCCCGACAGTCATTTGTTTTTTCCCCCCGGCGTTGAGTGGATGAAGGAGAGCTAACAGAGGACACACCGCATGCACACAACCAGCGGCGCCGTTTTGTGTGGAGCCCTAGAGGTCCTCGGGCCCCCCTTTAGCCACAAACTGTCTCCACAATAAGTACAGCAATTTCCTCTAACCAGCTAGCTAGCTATGATCTTCTCACTCTACTCGCTATCTATTTAATCAGTTTTTGAAACATGTAGGGGGAAGTTTTGAGTAAGAACCCGGCCCCTGACCATAATACAGACGGGAGTGGCACCCACCTGACCCGATGCTCCTCTGCCTGCTTCAGCTCTGTGTCCCTCTTGAGCACGGCCATAATCATCTCCTGCTCCTCCCCCGTCAGATAGCTCAGGTCCAGCATGGCGAAAATGTGGCGTTCCAGCCGGGTACAGGCGTATTGGGTCGGGGCAGTATCGAGTCCTACTGGTTTCCACTAACGTTTCTGTGGCTTGAAGATGACCTACCCCCGGAAAGGTTGCATCGCTGAGATCTCAGTGATGTCTACTCGTCCGGGTCCCAGGTGCTGCCCATCACATCACCTCCCACTCAACTGGACACCCAGACCTGGAGAGAGACAGATTTTTATTTTTGTATTTAAAAAATTGTATTCCTTACAGACAAAACAATTGTAAGGAATTCAATTAAGTAGCTGGCACAGAAAAAAATGGCTAGGGCCGGAGACTGAAATAAAAAAGAAATAAAGTGAATAAAATTAGACTCATCTAACAATTAGAAGGATGCACGGTGGTATATGACTTATAAACCTGATACTGTCCTGTTCGGATGTGAAAATTTTTATTTCTAAAGTAATTTCTGGCTTGGACCAAGGAGCTGTGGAAAAACTAGCCCCACTGAAGTTATGCTTTAAAACATACTTCAGTATTAATTTTACACATTATTGTCAGCTGACTATTATATGCTATGCATCATATTACAAGCATTTGACTGGGTTCAAAATGGATGCTTCTTTTTCTAAATTGAATTACACTTAGTTTGAATTAAGTAGCGTCCACATTCCGACATAAATAACAATGGACCAATTTGACTTAACGCCATAGTAGCAATTTGAAGAAAAATAAACAGCTAAGAAGAACTGACTCCACTTTGTATAGCATTTTATTTAATTCTCAATATGTGCCAAACGCTTGAATCTGAATCTGTTGTAAACAGGAGCACCATAAATGGATCAGGATGATTCCAAGGGCCCCTGAGTGATAGGGCCCCTAAAAATTTTGGAACATAATTGGATTGGTCTGGTTAGGGGCCCAATAGGATGGGGTACAAAATCTCCAGTGGCATTCCTGGTTGTAAGTGAACCTTATTCTATGACTTAATATTTGCCAGAACAGAAATGACCAGCTTGCTGAAGCATAATAAGACATATTTTTTATTTAAAGTGTATTTGACAAAAAACATTTTGCAAATCTATTGGCTGTTTTGGAAATTGTTTTGCAAAAAATATATTGTATAAATTAGGTCTTCTTAATTCATTGATATTACTTTTTTACTTTTTTTTTTAACAGATAAGCATCTCGATAAAGAAAAAAATCCCAAATAGGTAATTTACAATCATAATTTTGTCTGTCAAGCAGGTTATATTATGGTCAAGCATTCATTATTGTGGCCTGCGAAACACCTTTACCCAGTATTGAATCTTGGGACTAGGCATGGAAATTATATTCCTCAAAAACTCAGATATTAGCAAACACACAAACACTGTCATGCAGTATCATCAGGCAAACAGCAAAGCAAGCCAGAGGTCAAGGAATGCACGCGAGACTCTGCAGCAGTCATGAGATTTATAAGCGTATGAACTGTCATGTACATGCTGCTCTAAGGCATTCCTTGGTGAACATGTCAAAGGCACCCACGAGATTAAAACCCCCACCTCCCACCAAAAACAGACCAATATGGTACATTCCTACAAATCCTTTCATGGCTCATAGCAAAAACATATTTAGAGAAGCAAATTGAACACAGAGACCAAACGAAGAAAATTAATCACCACTGTAGACCATCAGACAAACCAATTCTTTCCCAAACAATTCTTCAAAAAATTAACTGCACTCAGTGCTATTGCCCTGGGTGACACCACCCAGTAAACAGTGCTAGGAATGTCCCTTACAGACAAGCCTTTCATCCTAGGTGCAATGACGACAACAATGAAGCATAACTGTGCAACATGGAAGATGGAATGATGGATAGATAGAAGGATGGATAGAGAAATAAATTAAGCACATACTTGGCATTCAAAAGGAAACTCAATTATTTAAAAATACACTACTGTAAAAGTTTCAATGATTAACCAAAAGGCCCTGTGTTTTTCTAATAAAAAGAACATTAGGTTGTAGTGCAGTACACATGCAGCAAATATCCTGCAAAATGAAAATATTCCAATACAAGATTAGTCATGCAGCATGGACCACCGCATCTGCCAATCAAAAGAGACTGTGTAATGTAATCAGCACAGGATATCAGCTGTATAATCTGGCAAATCTGAACAATCGCTTGCTCATTATCTCCTCAGTCTGCATGACACAAACACAGCAGAAGCCCTCTGATTTCTTTAATAACTTCCCAGCAAGGTTCCAAATGGAGTGACTTTTCAGTGGAAAAACACACCCCCAGAGTAACTTTGCTGTTACGTTGTTGTTTGTCAGACTAAGTATTCAAAAACGAACACTAGTTCCCATGTGTGCGAATGCTGAAACATGCACAGAGCTCATTTTTACAAGCAATTTTAATCCATAACCTGAGCCATCGAAACTGTCATTTTTGCTAAGCATCACATGCCTCTCAAAAGGCTCTGAATGCGTTGTATTTTCTGCGCGGTCTGCATGTTTCCACAAGCCTGCATTCCTATGTGTAAGCGCCACCACACCTACCACAGCAGGAAAGATACGGGTCCTTCCTTTCCACATCTATGATACTATGGGTTTGATGTTGCTAAGAGAGCTATTTGCCACCAGTACTGAAATCACAGTACAGCCTTTGTATCTCTGTAAACAGAAAGTATTTGTAAGCACCTAAATTCTGCTACCACAAAAGATATAAAGTGCTTCGTCTTAGTCTGTTTAAGACTGTTCAAGTGTAAGAATTATGTTTTATAAGCGCCCGCCCTGGTTAAGCGAACACCCGGTAGAGAATACTTTTGAACGCAGCTGAGCAAATGACGTCGCACATTTGCATTTACATTTGCACCTCCAGATCCCCAGTCGCTGTGTGTATGCATGTGCCATAAGCGTGACAGACTCTGCATGGCTGCTGGCTTTAGGTTATAAGTCATATATGTTTCACACCCTGCACTGTTTCAGAAAACACATCACCGGATTAGCCAGCTTTGCGGCCGCGTCGCCTGGCCCGCAACAGAAGCAAAACTTTACAAAGTGGGACGGCCCTCATTTCGAAGATAAGGAGAATAGCTGAGAGGTAACCGATCAAGCTGCTTAATGAGAAAACTTCGATTTCAAAATCAGAAACGCTTTTAACTTTATTCCAGCGATGCTTCCCATGAACACATTTAGGCCACCGAACAAGACACCTTACAATAAAACAGAACAGAGTGTGGATATCAAACGGTGGGTGATTTGCGCATATCTAGAAACAGCAATTTTGAATAGGTATGATGTGAGTTTGTTGAGATGAACCTGTCACATATATTAACGTATATGTCCCAAATCCCTTCCAATAAATGCTTCCTCCAAGATTTGGTCTCAAAACAGATGACATGCATGAGGTAAACACTATAATTAGGCTGCCGTAATCTGGAAAAGAACAGACAATAACGAGGGTGCGTTGTATAATTTTTAAACAAAATATGACACTTAACTTCAGAGGACTACGGATCAGTAAAAGGAATATCATCACCATGAGAGCTGAATTTCAGTATTTACCCAGCTCATCTGATTATCTAGGCACGTTGTATTATCGAGTTACAGCCCGGTTATTCAATAGTATACGAATAGAAAATGCACGATATTCGCTCTCTAACGCCCTGCGCCCTAAAAAGGACTTTCGAAACAACAATAACAGTATAGGGATTGAACGATTTATAACATTTTACAGCGGTAGTTATAGTTACGGTTAATCTCGATGGTAACGCTGCCCAAGTCGGAGCAGCGTGTTTGCAGACTACTTACCCACAGTAGATCCCCACTTAATTTGTTCGCGTACTTGAGCTGTCAGCTGCAGTAACAGTGAGGTACGATAAACCTGTAGGTGTGCAAATGATCTTCGAGTTTTCCGCGCGTTTGCATTTTACGCTGGACTGCGTGTCCGGGCAAAGCTGCGCCGAACAGCAAGTAAATCACGCACAACCTCACACCGAAATAGCTGCCTCTGTCTGACAACATTACATATATTCAATACAAAACAAATTACTCTATGGAAGTTAAACTGGTTGAAAGCATGTGTTTTTTTTCGACAGATTTTCGACCTGCAGTGTATGACACGTTCAATCTTAAATGAAGACATTTTATTGCAATGTAATATTTAATGTAAAATATAATCGTTGACGATGCTCTCTTGATTTTGGAAAATGGAGCGACTGTGGTGACATTTGTTTTGATCTTCTGACGGATATCGTTCACGTTTCACCCATCCATGGAGTTCTGGTACATAAACCCCAAGTGGCTCTAAACTTGTACACGTTTAATAGCTGGAGGGTGGGGCGGTGGGCCTGTGGGACAGCAGGGCCCTGGGGGAGTCATCCCTCAGAAAAGGCCAGGTAGATAGTGATAGTGGGTGCCACATTTACTTTTAATAATTCTGTCTGAGGAACACTATATCAATGTACTGTTTATCCATGTTGTATTCTATTTGTAGTTCATTCAAAGCAATGTGCTATAAGGAATACAGGACTTGGAAATATTCGAGCAATTACAGTACAGCAGTACAAAAAGTACAATTTTGGATTAAAAGGAATTGTAGTCTGTAATATAGGCCGACATGAACACCATTTTGAATGGCCACTGATTCTGTTTCTCTGGTTTGCAAAACACAAATTAGACCAGCTTATAGGCCTAATTATGCCTATCATGAGACATATAGTTTGTCCTAAGAGTAGAAACATTCACGGCGTATTTCAGCTTCATTTATTGCACTAGAAATGAACTAGAAACCTTTTTTTACCTCAAAAAATATCAGTATCAGGAGCAATACTGGTAGCCCAATATGCACTTAACAGGTGAGAGTAACTGATACTTTAACAAAAGGGAATGAAAATAATTTAGTAATATTCGGCGATGATTTGGGTAAGCGTTTTCTAGGTAGTTACGAATTCGCGAATACCGCAAATGAGCCGATAGGTGGCGACCTGGAGCAAGCCGCGCTGGTTTCCATGGCAGCAAGTAAACGCAAGAAAGAAGACTTTGCTAATTGCCAATGAAGCTTGCAGCCGCTAGCCCAAACGACTAGCTAGGGCTGAGTTTTAACTTTGCCTTTTGTTAGTGTAAATAAATTGCAATAAACTGATAACACTGATACAAACCAATGTTTATTTATTTCAAAACTTTCCCTTTTTGACGATCTTGTTAGCTGGGTTGCTAAATGCAAACCATGAGTAATAAATCGACGAGAGACCGTAAAATGACGCTAGCGGAGGCCTTCATAAATGTCCAGTAAGCAACCTTTTTAATTACTTATTTCAAACTAAGTGTTGATAACTAGATGAATGTGGAAACTAATCGGGGAGGTGCGAGCAGCAGTAGAAAATTACATTTCTTGATTGTACAGTATTATTCTATCACTTATATATTAATTAACCACAAACTAAGACTTAGTTATATACTGATCTCATGCTAATTCATCATTAATGAATCGTGATGTATATTTAATCTCAAGCAGTTCTATATTTGTTACTTGATCTGTTAATTCTGCAAACCTTTGTACACTACTGAAGGAACAGATCCTTAATAACACACATACTGAGCTCATGTTTGTGCATCATTAACCAACCATGACGCATCTTTTACCTCAATTAGCGACTATATTTGTTCATGCTTTGTACTTCAGTAGTAACCGAGTAATTACTAAGGATTGTGCTCCGTCAAGTACACAATTACCCATTTCGTCTTATGTAGACTATTAACCTGCAGCTCTGTGTTTGACTGAAGTGCAAATAATCTGTAGACAGAAATACACCAAACAAAAATCTGGCAAAGGCTGTCATATGAAATACCAATTTCAGTTTTATAATAAAATACTCATTAACTGACCAAACTGACCACACCTGTATCTAGTATGTAATTGTTTTAAAATCTTATCTTTATTATTATTATTATTTAAATACACAGTGTTCAGTAGTTTGCCCAGACATTCTCGGACCCTGACTCCTGTTTCTAGAAATCACCTTTTTTTCAGAGAAAAAGCTATATTTGATGTAATTCCCGACACATTGACTGCTGCAATTACAGGTACATTTTGTTGATGTTTCCCGGACATTCCCCAACTGAGTTGTGTTTCTAATTGTTTTAGGATGCAAGTAAAAACGGAAGAGATACAGGACTTCCAGATGGAAGTGAAACGACTTGAGGAAAACAAACAAAGACACATTCTAGCGGTAAGATGGCTTTTCAAGCCAAGACAGTTTGAGCCACAATAAACTCTTTTCTCACAGATGCAGTTTTGTCTTTCTGCTTAATGTATAAGTCATACAAACATACTTGTGAGACTTCCATGCAAAATACAAATACGTCAGCAATATCATACTGTACCTCACTGTAGAAGTATTATCCCTATACTGTGTGCTCTACAATGCATTTCCGGAGACCTATTCCTTTTCATGTCTTTCCACGATGTGACATCAATTTCACCCCCCAAGGGAGAACAGTTGAAATTAGAGCAGATCTGTCAGATCAAAGCACTGCTGAAACAGGAGCGAGAGCAAGCGCTTGAGCTGGAGCAGAGTGAGCTGCAGAACAAGGAGCAGGTGGAGGAAGCCCTTTGCCGCAGCCGGGAACTGGCCAGTAGCTGGGAGGAAGAGCTGGCAGGTACGCAGAGCACCTCTCAAGGACAAGAGAAACCCCCCATTTTACTCAGTACGTGCCGGGCACTGTTTGAGAAATCTACCACATGCTGCCATCTGCAGATGATGTGTGTCTCTTACCAAGAACAGTAGCCTGTCCTTTGTGGGCTTTGAACTATACCGTAGTGTAGTACACGGAGTGGAGATCCAGGAGGCGACCCCGGGTGGTAACTGTGTTGCGTGTGTTGGTGAGAGACCTGCGCAGCAAGCTCTCCAGCCTGGAAGAGGAGCTCCTGCTTTTGCAGGCGGAGAAGCAGGTCTGCGTTGAATACAAGACCGTAAGATGGCAGGAGCAGCGGCAGCAGATCCTCGAACTGAAGAACAGGGTCTCACACACGCAGAAGGTCTTTGCTGAGATGTCAGGTAGGTGTCATTCTCATTGCAGACTCCCTCCCCGCATGGATGCACGAGCTCAGGGGGTGTCACAGCACCCTTAAGATGTTCATGCACTCTGTAAAAAAAAAAAACAAAAACAAAACAAAAATAATGTTAAAAACATCTGATAGGTATCCATATCCTTTATTTGGTTATTAGGAGAAAATGACAGTAAAAAGACAATAAGACAATGCAATGATTTTAGTGTTGGCCGTAAAGTTGCACGTGCAAAAATATTTCATGACGCAAAGCATAGGTGGTTAATTTCTACTGAATGTTAGATAATCGAGTGAACATGTGCCCTGGTTCCTGTAGATCATATTCAGAATTCCTTGGAAGATGCTCACAGTGATGTTGACAAAAGAACAGCTTTGCTTATAGATGAGGAGAAGTGTCTGGCCATAGAGGTAGGTGTCAACATCAGTGGTCCATGACGGAGTCCTATAGACTCTTTAATGAATTATTCCATTATCATTCATTAGAGGGCGATGGGACAGCTTGATGAGCGAAGTAAACAGGAATTAAAAGAGAACGGATGGCTGAAAACAGAGGTATTCAATCTGATTTTTTGCCACTGTTACACAGATTTTATCACACATATAAACACAAGATGATTCGGATGTCGTGATTAACGAGGGGGTCTTTAGATTGCCTTGGTCTGATTTTGCGTGACTAGAGCATATTATCAGCATATCAGTTATGGTCTGAATTTATTGACTCGAACAGTCTTTGTGTTCCAGCTTGATGTGTACAGGGAAGAAGTATCCACACTGGAGCTGGACATCGAGAGTCTGGAGAAGGAAAACCTGGAGCACATAAATGAAGTGTTTGAGGATCAGCTCAGCGGCCTGCATATTTCCAGGTATACGACGGTCAGCTTCTAAACGTGACGTGTTTTTCCGTTTTTGGTTTGTCAGTGTTTCATACCATATTTGTCTGGTTGTCTCCAGCAGAAATGCCTTCCTCACCCAGACTTCCTGTCTGAAGGCTCCTGACCTAGGGAATGAGGTTGAGACGATGGAGAGGGTAGATTGTAAATACCAGCCAGGTAACTCCCGTGAAGTGGTAAAGCATAGAACACTTTAATAGCCCCCTAGCAGCTTAAACCAGTACAACTCCACAGCTGCTCTAACAATGGCCACTAGGGGGCACCTGGTGTGCTTTGTTGTGAGACAGTACAATTAACACATACAGGGGGTGGACTATGAAATTGAAATGCTGCCTAATATAGTGTTTGAGGTTTTACGCCTATATATGTGCAGCCTGGTGGCCAGTCTTTATTGAATGCACACTCAGAGCAATAACACAGTTGTATATAAAATATTGCAATCCACACAACACAATGGGAGACATATCAAAAGTTCAGAGGAAGACAAATTTTTGGTGCACGTCTTGCTGCCATATCTGTAACCAGGACAGCAAGTCTTTGTGGTGTATCAAGAGCCACAGTATCCAGGGTAATGCTGGCATACCACCACAAAGGATGGACCACATTCAACAGGAATAACTGTGGATGCAAGAGGAAGCTGTCTTAAAGGGATAACATAAAACCGCAGCTGCCTAACTCACTGCAGAATTAAATGTGCCCCTTGACTCTCCTGTTTCCACCAAAACTGTTTGTTTGGAGCTACAGTCAATATTCATGGCCTGGCACGAATCTTGGGCTCTGGACAATGTGTATTGTTTTTTGATATGTCCAGCTTCACTCTTTACCATATCTGGGAGAGTTATAATGTAGAGAACCCCCAAAGAGGTTTACCACCCAGACTGTTGTGTACTCAGAGTGCAGCACAGGGGTGGATCAGTGATGGTTTGGCCTGCAATATCATGACATTTCCTAGGCCCACTACTTGTTCAAGATGGATGCATCACTGTCAAGGGCTACCAAACCATTCCGGAGGATCATGTTCACCCAATGGTTCAAGCATCGTATCCTGAAGGAAGTGTCTTGTATCAACATGCTAATGCATTAATACACACAGCAAGACTGGTGACAGAGTGGTTTGATGAACATGAAAGTGAAGTTGAACATTGCCTGCGAAGTCACTAGATCTGACTATTATTCAGCCACTTTGGGGTCTTTTGGAGGAGCGAATCAGGAAATGTTTTCCTCCACCAGCATCATGTAGGGACCTGGCCACTGTTCTGCAAGAGGAATGGCTCAAAATCCCTCTGGCCACTGTGCAGGACCTGTATCTGTCATTCCCAAGAGGAACTGATGCTACATTGGCTGCAAAATATATTATTAGAATGGTGTAGGGCCTCTTTTTGCGGCCAATACAGCATCAATTTGTGGTCGAAAACCAGGTGTTTCAGCTTCATTGTACAACTCCCATAGAGTACAGTCCAACGAGTACAGTTAATTAAGTGATTCACTTGTTAAATGTTTGAAGTAAATGTCAGAATTAGGTCTAACTTGCAACTATACTAAAGGAGAACAAAAAGTCATTTGGCTATTTGTAAATAACACTTCATTTTCAAAACTAGTCATTGAACTATATACTTTTAGCTATTGTACAAGGGAAAAAAAATTCTGAATCACCACACAGCTCTCTCAAAAATGCAGTCCCCAGTCTACTTGATGGAATGGTACATTGCCACCATAACTGGTATCTTACTGCAAGGGCCTACATACTGAAGAGAAATTAGAGCAGTTTTTTCCCCATTTTCCACACAGAGCTTCTTCCCTCAACCTATATACTGTAGTGTGGTCTAAAATATATAGATTTCTAGCTTATATTTAGTAACTGCCCCTGCTTTCCATTGTGTATGTGCTCACATTCCCAGAGCCAGGATGCTGGTGTTTCTTACATGCTGATTAAAATCAGTGTCTTCTAGGATATTCGCATTTATGTTTTTTTATTCTGGACATAACTCAGTCTGATGTGGATGTCTTCAAAGGGTGACATAATGCTTCTAGAACAGTGTTTCACAACCTGCTCCTCGGGGTCCCACAGTCGGGCCATGTTTTTGCTCCCTCGGAGCTCCCAGACAGACTCCACATTTTTGCAAAGACGTAGACTGTGCATCCCTGACGACCGGATTGGAAAACACCGTTCTAGAATGCTCTGTTGCCCATTTACAGCCCTGTATAGATTACTTCCAGCAGAGTAACCTAAGACCAACACAGCCCCCGTATGAAGGTGCAGTATTTAGGCCCAGAGTTTAGCATTTCTGTAGCTTCATCACCAGCTCGCGTCACCTCTCTCTAAAGAGCCGGCCTCTGCTAGCTCACAGGCTCTCACACAGGGAGGGGTCCCACTCAGCTGGCATCGCGGTCAGCTCCTCTGAGAAATGCAGCCACGTCCTGAGATCAGTATCAGGTACTGGAGGCCTGAGCAGAGGAAGGCACTGAGTCACATCCTCCTGGGAAAGCAGTAGGCTCACCCATTTCCGTGCGAGACGGCGTGGCATCTCCGTGCTGGTGAGCAGAGCGCAGATTATAAAACAACCGCTGCGCATTCCTTGCTGGGAATCCAAAGGGATTTCCGACGACAGTCTGCCAATTTTGTCATGTCTGTAACATAGTCACTTTGTTTGTTCAAACATTGCTCCAGTAGACGACACAGGCAGACCCTCGACTCCTGTGAGCGCAACGGCGGAAGCTGGGAGGCTTCTGGGCCACCTCACTGAGCCGGAGCGATATGAGATGCTCGGTAGCTGCAGCCAGTCAGCCCGGCGGCCAGCTGCATGTCCCAGCCTAGACCCGAGTGCCGTAATGTGTGGAAGCCAGACCAACGATCAGGTAAGGCACAGCTTACTGGGGCATTGTGCAGAAGTCAGGACAAAGCTCCTCCACACACTGAATTTCTGTATTACGAAGGCAAATACTGTCACTCCATTTAAAGTCCATTTAAATAATCTGATGCAATGTTTCCTCTACATAGTTCTTGCTCCCTCCTAGCTCCCACCCAATCAAGGACACCAGATACCTAGTACAGGTGTTGGGAGCTTTGATGGTGCAAAAACCTGCTATCCTGAGGTCTGCATTGAGAAACACTGATTGAAAGCAATGCACAAGTGATGCATCATTACAGATGCTGAAATATGTGAGCCTTGAATGAAAATAATCTTGTTTGACCATATGGAAGAAACTGATATGAATATACTATACTAAAAGAACTTCAGTTAGATTCAGAAACTTGAAGGTACATTTATTGTGACATTTACATCTCATTCAAGGAAAACATACACACTGGTGATATACAGGATTTCCTCTTGAACTCCAGTTAAGAAAATTCTCCAAATTCCCCTCACAAAAACCTCGTCAAACATAAGCCCAGAAGAACCATCACATCCAAAAATTGGGCCAGCTTATGTGGAATCAGCAGTGTGCAAATATTTTATGTATCCAGAAACTAACACTTCTGTGCCAACGACTAAAATGTCAGACCTTTGCTTGGCACAAATGGATCACCAAGAAACGGACACTTACACCCACAGATGATACTGTACCATCCAGCCAAATTTCAATAGCAGGTGAAATGACCCTGTTTATCAAATTGTCAGTTTGGGGGAGGGGGAATAAGACTAGTAAGAGTAAATAAATACCCAAGCTGGGCGACAGTGGTCAGCTGAAACAAACATAACTAAATGATCAAAAACATTAGAGTCAGACTAAATGGGCACTTGGCAAGCCATTTTCTCAAGCCACAACCCATGAACTTCAAATCAAGCCACGCCTAATCTCCCCCTTAGAGTCAACAAGCTAATCACTGTATAAACTCCAGCCCAAGCTCCCCCTCTGCCAATCACACATGGTGATATCTTAAAGACACAATCCCGGGCCTTGTTGTGGCGAATGGGCCTACTGAACCTTGGCCAAAAAAGGACCCGTCCTCAGTGTGAGACTCCCTGCTCCCTCTTCACTGTCTGCAGCAGCATCCCACGCACCTGGGACCCCTGGAACTAAAACTGCTGACCGTGGTGGGTCAGGCAGCCCCTCTGCATCCCCTCCCACTCACGCACGATGGCTCGGGGGTGCGACTGGACCCCGAGGACTGGCCACTGACCACCCGCGCAATCCCAGGCAGGTTCAAGTAGCCCGCTTCAGATGGCCCTTCCACACAGGCTCAGAAACACCCAGTGGAAACCAAAGGGTGATGCCGCTTTTAAAACCTTGCTTTTTAAGATTCATTCATTGAAATGAAAGCAATAAAGATACATATTGTGGTTGGAACTGAAATTTAATTAGATTATTCCCCACCCCCCACCCCCCCCACAGAACACATTCCAAAAGGTGCAGGAATGTTCTGTAAAGCTCTCGGTTCATCACTCTGCAAATAACTTCAAAGCTGGAAGTCCACCGACTCCACGACAAATTGCTTGCTGTAGAACTTCAGGCAACCGGGAGGGAGAACTGATGACTTTGTGGAAGCTGCACTTTATTTGAAAATCAACCAATTTCTGCTTACATACATTTTAATATATAAACAAAAATAGAATCTGCAAGAACAATGCAGCAAATATGCTAAATTAATGAACAGAATTGCCTTCATAATTCCGACCACCCTTTGCGTGCCCCCAAATAGACAGGGTCCATTATATATACACAAAGCACCGATCAACAGTGCTCCCCTTCCCTGTGTTACCTGCACCTCTTAACTACTAATTTACAAAGATGCTACCAGTCTCTCCTCCGTCCCCGTCTCGCAGCCACGCCCTCCAAAGGAAGGCCTGCCTCTCACCTCGCCCCTGCTCAGGATCCCCTAAGTGATGGTCTTTGGAAAAAGACGGTTGGAACATGAAGGCAACTCTTCACATTCAGTTTGGAAAGGCAGCCATACAGTTGTCAATGTAAAATAATGACATGCCAAGCATAAAGCAATACAGATCCTTCCCAATGCAATGCTGCAGAATCACAAATGTAGTGCTTTGCTAGTCAGATAAATGTTCCCTTGCAAAAACCCTAGGCACAGAGTTAACTATGTGGATTAATAAAGTGTATACCCCCCATACCCCTTACAAACATAGGGCTGTGAACCTCTGAGCTACAAAGAATTGGACTTGACAAAACTGCTTCAGAGAATATTTAGTGCTCTATCAGTCAAATGTGTCCATTTTTTTCATTTTTTTTACTCAGTCACTCATATTCCAATTATACAATCAACCATACCAATGTATAACCCAGAATCACTCTCACAAGGAAGGGCTCAAGGTAATTAGTTTTTTTTTTTTCCTCTCTCAATGTATTCAATGGATAATCATAAATAAATACAAACAATACACAAGGAATGTCTACTGCAAACGCAAATTTAAAAAAAATGAAAATAAGGAAATCATTGTATAAACTGTAGTTAGCATCTCTAATTGGTGACAGTTAAATTAGGTAATGCATGATTGATGATCAAATCTAGAGCTGAAGATTCCTCCTCCTCCTCCCACACCCACCCACATCCCCCCTCCCCCCTCCCAGGAAAAACATCAAGGTGTTTGTATTACAACAAACTATTTTCTGATACATAACAGCAAAGTCTAAATTGCCCCGTTTCGGCACCCATATGTATCTTTACAGACGTCAGACAGGATGAGTGATCCCACGGGGGGGGGGTAATAACAGCCGCACAAGCCGTTCCCTTGTTAGACAAATTACAAAAGCGCTGTGTCCTCTGATGCCATTTCAGTGTGGATCCCCTAATCGTTACCCCTCTGATTCCGTCACAAGTCCTTATTGGGCTGATATTCTCAATGAAGAGTAAAACAGCAAAGTGGATTTTGCTTAAAAGGAGAAGGTCTTGCTGCTTAGTGCTTCATCTTCAGAAAGCGACGACTCCTTCTGATTACATGAACTGCATCTGCGGAAAAGGAGAGCGAGACAGGCGTCACCACCAGCTCCTGCTCCAGAGCACACCGTACCTTTAAACTTTGCGGGTGTGGGGGGGGTACAATGAGCAGAAAATAGAGGCCGTCACCCCCTATAGCATAGCAACAATCCTATTCTACAATAGAGATTAAAGTGACAACATTTCTTTCCATGGCTGTGTCAGTCACTTAGTCAGACTGCGCTTCAAAAGCAGGAAGGGGGGATGAGATTGTGTGCATCTGGGGGGATTACACCAACGACAGAGGCCAGGAGGTAGTGTCAAGGTCTGGGTTTGCATTGCGATGCCTGAAGTACACCCTCTACTGTGCTTCATACTGGTTTTCCCTGAGACTCTTCCCTAAGACCCCTGAAAACCTCTGTGATACATTAAATGCGATGCAGTAATAATGTTGTTATCACCTGACTGCATGGTTTAGAATGGATGGTTAAGTGTTATGTGACTGGGGTAAGTCCATCATGGGTATGTAATGAGTCCCTAACCTTCCAAGCCTGAACACAGTATACAAGACAGAAAGAGTAATTACCATAAAATGCTTATAACTCCTCACTACACAGCCAATGGGAGATTAGTGACTAATTAAATCTGTCCCTGCCTCCTGCATGTAGCTGGCTGACACACAAAAGGTTAAACCGAATCACGAAAGTTTGTGGGCTGTCGCTGGAGAATGCTGCTTACGCACGGGGGAAAGGCCATCGAACGTTTCCCAGGTGCTGAGCTTCAGCCAAAGCTACTTTAGCAAAGAGTGGCGAGCAGGAGCTCCTTCAGAGGTGACTCAATGACTGTACAGTTAGAGGTTAAGCATTCAGGGAACTGCACAGGGTGCATTTCGCATGCAGAACGGGTCACACAGGCCATGCATCACGCCCACACATACACGGACACACAAGACATGCTGTACCTAAAGATGTTCTACAAGAAATCCTTGAGAGAGAGTTGAGCAAAGGGGTCCTTTCCAGGGGCTCTGAGAGGGCTTTGACTGGAGGGACTAGAAGCTGCAGAGGGCTAGTTAAGAGAACGAGAGAAGGGGGGGTCCAGGAAGAGTGAAGGGGAAAAATTACAGGGGGGGTTCACAGGGAGAGTGATGGCAGACAGTCAGGAGGAAGTTGTGTCGGTCAGGTTTCAGGAAGAGAGAGAACACTGAGCACAGTATGTTCAGAGGAAAGCCTTCAGAAAAGAAACCCTGCTTCGCAATGCAACGCTCGCTCACTCACTCGCTCACCAGGTCTGTCCACAGGTACCATTGTGGCAGCGGCTAGGATACATATTCCAATGGGAGTAAGACAAGCAGAATGCGTATCCCAAGACCCATGTTATCATGCCAGACAAACCGACGCCGCTGAAATGGTACATGGGGATGGATGTGGTCATATTTAATGTGCTCTGCGTCAGAACTCATATTGTGCTCAACAGAATTCTAAGAACCAAATGAAACTTCTCAGACATAAGTCCAATCTGAGCATCTTCCAATCCTAAATCTAATGAAAGTCAATGCAAAGCTCACAACGTTGGCTATGTGCACCAACGAGACAAGGAATCAGCCACCAAACATCAGGGCAGATGTAGCTTTTTGCGGGTCTCATCAGGTCCTCGGCATGGCGGGCCGGGACACATACCTGCGCTCCTGGGACTGGACCAAAGGGGTTGGGTGGCCGCATGACTGGCTGCGTGTACATCATAGTGGGCTGGGTCATCATGGCCATGGAGCCCATCTGTGGGGGCTACAGAGGGACAATGTTTCCATGAAGTAAAGACATACAAACAGACGAGGATAAACAACCACACTGTTCACGTCTTCATAGTATATTCTTCACAAGAACAGCATTTTGAATCTCGGCTTAGGGGAGAAAAAAATTGTGTCTTGAATCTCTGTAAATCACCTGAAAGGGTTGGCATTCCTGAGGGCTCTCAGGTGCCTCTTAAATACAGCACAGTGTCAGAAAATGTCAAATTCTGTGGGACTGAAAATATTAATTCAGTCTCCTCCTCCTTCCAATTGTCTCTGGTTATTTATTAACCTCTCTCCACATAGTCACTGGTTACTCAACATTAGTCATGTATGCCATCAATAAAACATTCCAGCTTGAGTCAAAAATTGAATTCCTCAGCTCAGCCTACAAGGAGCCCAAGCATACAAGATTATTATGTGTGTGTGTGTATATTTTTTTTTAAATCTAGTGGCTGCCTTTCACGACCACATTTTTAGCTTATAATTTAACAGCACAGGCATCTGCAAGTCAGTTAGCCTCTGATGCTCCTTCTGCTACCACCTGACCAGCCAATGACCATCAGACCTCCCTGTAACATTTGCATGTGGCATCAAAGAGCCGGCTGCCTCTTCCCTCACAAAGTCTGTATCCAACATTCTCCTTTCGTCTGGAACTAGAACTGCAGAAAACGGAGTCAGCGTCATTCAACCCTATGATGTCCCTGCCCAAATCGTGAAATCACGACCAATGTATTTGCACAGTACAGAACAGCTTAAGTATAAAATCAGTATAAAATTCGGCCCACCACTGGGAGTGGCCCAGCTACATGTGGTGTGGCAGGGCAGAGGCTCAAGCGGTGAGCTGTAGAGCCAAAGGGCCTCTTTGGAGGGAGCCTACATGCTTTAGTCATGACCAGATAGCTGTGGCAGCAAGGCACGGAAGAGTGAAGAGTGCGATATTCGGGAATGGGCCCATGCACCTCAAAGCCAAGCAAAGAGCACACAGACATTATGTAAGACGCTGTGTGGCTGTACTGGCTGCCGGCTCATAGTCACTGACCCCCCCCCCCCTTCAGCCAGGACAAGCTCATCCCAGGACGAAATGGGCTTGCGGACCAGCGGGCTGTATAATCCTTGGGAGCTCGACAAGCCCAAAGCCTGCGCCTGAACTCCCAGGACAAGATGCATCACAGACGCTTTGCAGTACTGGTAGCTTTCATATTTGGTTTAATTAAAAAGACAAAAAAAAAAAACCTATTAGAGGCAATGCACTGGGGCAGAAAAACTAATTTAACCAACTTAAAAAATGCACAGCTCATAAAAGCTCAGGCCACCTGCGATGTCGGACCTCTGTGTACAGCTGTCAGATCACCACATCAATCCTCTGTCCACTTCACAAGGAACTCCCCCAGCGCTGGGGATGGGTACCGAAACCCGGTACTAAACGGGCCCCTGGGCTACATTTTTAAAGACCGGAGAATCGATAAGCTCTGACGTTAGCGGTATTGCTTTCGGTCCAGGAGAAATTAATAAATCAGATTGTTTCTACATAAGCATAATCTTTGCCAGTTTGTCTGACCAGCTCCGTTACTGATTACCACGTTAATCTGCAACGTTCTCTCGAGTGCATGATGCATAGGGAAACTCTGGCACACGCGCCTACAAACTCTGGTGTCGCTGTCCAATCCGCGTGCGCAATGTTCTGTTCTGCTTATGGCTGTGTGATTTGTATACTGACATCTGGAGAACCCGACTCGATCGGCGAGAGAGGGAGCACAAATTTAAATGACATTTTAATACAATTGTAAGACATAAATGCATAGGTACACAAATCACATGATACTTAACTTAATATCTGTTAGTAGACAATGACCTATATGACAAGTACAGCCTGCCTGCCAGGCAGATACGCAGCTTTTTATTTTATGTGATATTGTAAAAAACTTAAATAAATGCACACAAACTCATTGCAAACTAAGAAGTCGTTAGAATAAAAACTAACAAAAAAGATTGTGTATGTTTTTATTATAATGATTTTAGTAATATTGTAAGTTGTAACTCCCATGCGAGAGGAGTATGTGTCCGCTTACCGTGTCGACGGTATTGCATAAAAAGTTTGTTCCTGCGTTCACAAATAGGACGGAGATCTTAACGCAGATCTGCGGTACCGTAAAACATGCGCATACGCACGCAGACCAGGCAGGGACTGCAGACTTGGGAGCCGCAACTAGTGATGATGGCGGAGAGGTACGAGATCAAAAGTGCAGTTGCACTTCACTAGAGTCGATGCGGTCAGTGCTTGTTGCCAAAAGTGCAGCAGGTGTTTTGCGTGTAAAGGCATAAAAGGCTTTGCATTAAAATTATTTATGATTTTTACATTTCCATCATCAGAAATGTTTAAAACATTGCTGTATTTTTTGTGAATTTTTATTTAGCATTTCACATTTAAGGTAAATTTGTTAAATAATGCAAAATTGTTGAGTAACAGTGATTTGTTAAATAAAGCAATTAATTATGTCGTTAATTGATTTTTTCTTCAAAACATACCATTAACAATACCGTTAAAATACCGGACCGATAAGCAGCACCGGAAATCTTAACGATACCCATCCCTACCCAGTGCTGTGTCTCACACAGCATCTCTCAACCTGGTCCTCAGAGATCCCCAGACAGTCCACATTTTTGCACCCTCCCAGCACAGCTGAACCAAACAAGCACTCAAGAAGACCAAATAGGTATGTTGGGAGCAATGTGGACCGTCTGTGGGCTACAAGGACAGAGTTGAGTTGCTTTTCCATGGACGAGGCTCGCTTTGCACTTACCACTCCATACGCCATTATCCCAGTGGGTGTAGTGGCAGGGAAGGCCATGACCGAGGGGGCCTGAGAAGAGAGAAGGGGGTGAGAGCAGGTCGCCTCCGTGCCCGTTTCCCCTAGTGACCAAACACCGCCCTGACTCCACCTTCGCTAAAGCACAGTTGGCATGACAGCGATGGCACCCAGCACAGCCACTCCCTTGTTTCACCACTTTCCAAATATATATTTCACCTGTACAGACGCCTCTTTGTCCGCGGCTCTGATGGGGCACCGTTTTTCCTCAGGCAGGCTACTTTTGACACACACTGCCCCCGTGCATTTTTCTGCCTTCTGTTCTTACAGTAGGGGCCAGCCAGGAGCCTTGTGTGTGTGTGTGTGTGTGTGTGTGTGTGTGTGTGTGTGTGACCGTGACCATAACCGGCAGCTGCGGAGAGTCACTGAAAGGCAGAGCCGAGCCCTCCCCCCGGTCTGTCTGTCACAGACAGAGGTCTGTTTCTCTGTCATTTCGGCCATTCAGTTATGTGAAAGGCCCCCGGGAAGGAAATCTTTGATTATCAATTCAGCTGCTTGAGTGTCACAGCAAAAAAAAGTGGATGTATACAGAGCAAATGTTTGTTTCTGTACATAGTGCTCCTTTGTTTCCAAGCTGAATGAGGGATCCGTTTGAACCCCGCTGAAACACTGAAAGCCTACTTAAAATCCAAGTGTGAAATTCAAAAGGAACTTTCCCCATTTCTAATGAAGATCTATTACACTCCATCAATTCAGTGGCTATTACATGACCAGACAGGAAAATCCCTCACTAAGATTAGCATATCTGCTGATTAAATGAGCACTTCCTGTACAACTTGTGGAAACCAGGTGCATTCAAATTAACCAGGATCTCAGATACAAGCCCAGACTAACTTACTGCCATTATCATTTTTCTAAAATGAGTCAGATCTTATAAAAATGTAAAACTGATCCATGTATCTTTCGTTTGAAATTTTCAGTTTCAAAACCAAATCAGAAAAAAAATAGCTTTTCCCCCCCATGAACAGGAAAAAAAAGGCTACATGATTTGTTTTTGTGTTAAGACCAAATGGAAAACTGTAAAATCACATTTATGTTCTGTTTTTGTGATAATATTAAATTAAATAATAAAAATAATAATAATAAAAATCTTCTGGATTTCTTGAAAATATCACAAAAACTAAACAAAACATGTTTAAAACCAAAACGGGGAAATCTGTAAAACAGAAAAAACATGAAGCATGTTTTTTCCCCTCCTTTTCTCTCTTTTTCCTGTTCTGATTTTAAAACAGAAAATCAGGAAAAGCGTTTTATGTTTTTCCGATTCGGTTTTGAATCGAAAAACTCAAAGAACGAATGATACACATATTAGTGCTCCGTGTTCAATTTGACTTTCTCCAAAGCGCCATCTACACTACCATGAATGGCAACTTTGCCCTTGAGAAACACTGTATTTCACAGTATCTGAAATTCCCCTGGAAACAGAGGCTGTTTGCATTCCTCTCCAGCTCACTTCAGGTCTAAATTTGATGCCTGTAAGCTATGGGAGCGACCAGACGGAGCACAAAAAACAAAGACTGGTGGCCACTGGGAAAGCTGGGAACCCTTCGGTACAATGGGGTGCCATGCCAGATAGACCAGTGACAATAACAGCAAGTACTCTCCCTTTTTGAGGGGAATACCACTAAATTCTTAAAGCCACATACATTGTACAAATGTTCTCTCTCTAGTCCGTTCAGTTAAAGACAACAAAACTCAAACAAATGTATTTAACTTGGAAGCATATGTATTCAGAGCAGTAAGGGAAGACCATTGTGACCTCGGTAAGTGATGGATTATGTCAGAGCTCATCAAATGCCGGTAGGGATAAAAGCAGAACATACCAAAGCACGTGAGTAACCATGCAGATACATGAATCGCCGTCATTTCTCGCTTTCCTCCTCTCACAATGCGAATACAAACAAAAACACAAGGCTAGATGTTTCCATTAAAGTGAAAGTATCCAAATTGAACTGGTATTTAAACACCATGGAGACAGGAAGTATGCACAAAGTTAATGACCTGGCATTAACTGGCCTTTTCATTGCCATAACTTCTTCCATGGCATGGAATCTCAGTACCTCCAGTGACCCCCCTCCCCCCACATTAAAAAGCCCAAGGCCATACTACCAAAACAATATCAAGCAACACCTGTAGAAAACGACTGGTCAAATGGCTGTGGTTCATGGAACCCAAGGAATAAACCCATAAGCATTCTAATGGAAACAATCATGTTAAAAAAGAAATGCAGAACCGCCCCCAAACATATTCATAGCCATTTGGGGAGCAAGGTGTAATATAAATATATATAGTCACAAAGAAAGACAAAAGGACACTCGTTTGACATGCCATTGCTCTGCCATCCACAAGAGCAGCAGGTGACAGTTAGGCCCGCGGAACGGCCGGAAATCGGATTTTGAGGCAGGTTGTTTAGCAAACAGATTAGAGACAGTGACGAGGATGAAAGATTGTGGTTAATATAGGGCATGCCAGCTTCTCAAAAGCAGCAAAGGGTTCAACCGGTTGACTTACGTATTGTGGGAAATGCATGCCATTCTGTTTTTCCCCCAGGAGAACAATCGTACAGTGCAATAAACACCAGGTTAGATGTTGTAACAAACAGTCGAAACACGTTTAGTTCACATGTATTACAAAGCTTTTGAAGGACTTACAAAAAGATAAAATCATACATAGTTCCGAATGCGAGTGAGCCCAGACAGCTAATAGAAAACAAATACCTCTGCAAAGTTACAAGCTGTTTATGATAAAAGTGCTGTTAAATTTAAAATCAGATGAATTATTAAAACCTCCCAAAGATTACGTGCAGCATCAGATGTTTTTTTATCAATATCAATCCTGAGTCCACGTTTCCCATCTTTTCATCGTTAATCTGTACTACGTTACCATAATAAGGGATGACCAATAGTGGCTGACACTTGATAGACCTACAAAACATGCATTACTACTCAACACAGCTCAGTAACACTCACCATGGTGGCCGGGTTCCATGTGGTGGTGGGGGCAGTCTTTGGTTGCCAGTTAGTTCCACCAGTTAACTTTTTCTCCCCAGGCTGACTCCAATGAATGTCACTAGGAATTTGGTTTAAGTTAGCTTTAAAAATCACATGCACACAACACACAACTCTTTTATTATTCATTAAAAATAGTGGTAAAAAGTTTATAAAAACTTACTTTTTTGTTGTGCCATTTCCAATTCCCAGGTCTGCAAAGAAACAAAAGGTTCAATTTATAACCAATTCACAAAACAGGCCGTTATGATCTTTTGCTTCTACAGGAAAGAATTAAAAAACAGTGCATGTCCATTGCCATCCAAACGTCTCTCACAAGCCATTAAGAACAACCACCACACAGTGCCTCCTACTGTATCTGAATATCAACAGCACATACTGCCCACGAGGTTGGCCAGGGAGGAGTCCAGGTCGTCCGAGACCAGCTTCCCAGGCTGCTGACTGCTGGGGGGAAGACCCTGATTGGGGGAGGCCACTGTGGGTTTCAGGATGCCACCTAGAACATCATCTTAAAGTAAGAGAAGCAAAGAGGATAGTGGGAGGGGTGGGTAGGGAAGAGGGGACACAGAACACAAGAAGGACGTTTAACGGGGCAGAGTGGGCGGGTGGAGGTGAGGTCCAAACTGAAGGCTGCCACTAGGCAGGAAGGGGAATGCGCAAACAAAAAACAAAAAAAAAAGAGAGAGTCAACTCACCCATTCATGCAAGCCATGCAAAGCCAATGCCCAGAGAGCATTTACCGAAGGACAGAGAGGGGAAACGACATGAAAACAGAAGAACAAGGGAGATCGTGAGCAAAGCATCCTAAATGTCACAGGGGAAAGAACTGCCTGTTCATTTATGAGCCCTAATACAAAATTATCATAGATGCATCTAAAAAGTAAGCACTTAAGAACTGCAAAAATTATAATTCAGGGCATTGGGCAAATGTCTCTCGACAGGGAAGGGGGGGTGTCACCATTTCCAGGCAGGCACCCACAAAACAGGGCGGAGACTTATCGATCAAGCACTGCGTGCGGCCCAAGGAGCAGGTCAAACACGAACACCGTCCCAAGGTCACCGGCACAAGCCCCCAGTGCACCGGGCCAATCAGCATTGAGGCGAGAGGGCAGGAAGCAAGAGCCAGGAGAGGCGAGGCAGACAGGACACGACAACAGCGGATCCTGATCTGGGACGACATGCCATACACCAGCCACAGCACCTAATGCAGGCCAGCTGGGACACGTCACAGGAGATTCCACAGCCCTACACCCAGAGCCCAGTACTGGGAGGCAAGTTTATGGCACAATCAAGGCCTCAAGGTACACAACCGTCCTTACCAGCAGAGTCCGGGTTGTTAGAAGAGGCTGACTTATTGCCAAACACAGAGTCAAAGTCGACGTTAAGGCCTCTTGAGGTCTGCGACTGGGGTGCTGGAGACGCCGTGAACCCTGGGGAGAAGACGATATGGGTGGGGGGGGGTCGTCATATAACAAGCACAAAGCTTGGTTGCTGAAGCCAAACCAGTTCACCCTGCCACCCAGAGTACCAGCAGCAAGCACAGGAGGAACTCAAAGAACCCAAAAGAACAACCAGCCCTGCCTCATTCCCCCCAAATTATAACCAGTACAACACCAACCAGCAGATCACTCAAAGCACAAAGCATTTCCCCCTAAATAGCTACAATTCTGAAGCGATGGAGAGAAAGAAAATGCATGAAATTAAACCAAGTGCCAAAACTTTTGCTACTTTCTGAAAGACATTTCCAACCATACTCTTTTTCCAGATCCCCTGCTCTGAAGTTAAGTCAGTTAAGGTGTCCTACACGTTAAAGTACTTACCTGGCACAGTTGCGGAGCAGGTATTCAGGGAACCATTACCGTTTCCAAAAAGGCCACTGCGATATTACAGATTGGCTCACTGATCAAAATGACCAGCGTCCGAGGTCACACAAGAGCAGTCGATCAATACAGACAGCACCTGACTCTAGCAGACTGAGCTGGTGCTGAGAGGGGGGTCGAGTCGACATGTACCTCCAAATGGAACACTGTTACTGTAAAAGCTCTATGGCGGACAGGAACGTCGCTTACATTCCTGCACTTAGATTCCTTAGTACTTCTTAAATGGATTTCCAGGTCATGTGTGCGGGGTGTTGAACAGTCAGGCAGGAAGACCATTAACAGGGATTCACGGCAAAGTCAGAGGAAACCTTTCACGAGGCCTACCGACTAGCGCCGTCCTCGACTCTGAGTGGAAGAGCCCCCTCTGGCCTTCTAGGCGCATCTGCATTGCATCCTATTGCACTAATCATGAACGCGACGCCAAACCCTTACATTATAGTTCTCCCACAGCATTCCCAGCTTCTACCCTCCCCTAATTTGGCAGATATTACCGACAAAGTAAAAAAAGGACAGACACTAAATACAAAGGACAAGAGGAGAGGGGGGGGAAAAAAACACGCAAGCACACCAGTATGGAATACCTACCTCCAAATAGGCCAGCTACAGCAGAGGGCTCAGAGTGGAAGAGAGAGGCATTAGGGTAGGGTGCTGGACCACAGAAGGCATCTGAGAGCCAGTGAGGAAGGCACAGAGACAGGGAGCAAGAGAGGGGGTTTAGAGCAGACGCAGAAAAGACAGCACGATGGCACTAAAGTCTACACCACTTTAATAAATCTAGGGCTTTTTCTGAAGAAATTAAGTCAAAACCAAACCAGGTGAAATGTTAGTATCTAAAAAAAGCAGGGATGGTCAATTCAAGTCTTGAAGCAACTACAGCAGGTGGGTTTTAAAGCAAGGCTGCGCAGCCTTCATCCTGGGAAGCTCAAATAGACTCGATCAGATACAATCAATAGAAGATGAGCCAGACTGAGGCCAAGCAGAAGCAGGACTGGAGGCTATTATAAGATTTAACCCTTAACTGTCAGGCATGTCTGCTTCCCATGTCAACGACCAATTTCCTGAGATGGAAGGAAAGCAGACAGACCCAGTAGCTTTTCAAGACTAGGACAGTCCATCCCCTCAGAGAGACCCTGCTTTGGGGGGGGGGGGGGGGTGGGGGGGGGAACTGGGAGAATAAAAGGAACCGGCAAAAGTGAGTAATTTTTGTAGGCCC
>JAODKN010000104.1:17339020-17350743 GCA_026774425.1 Petrocephalus zakoni | reverse complement strand
CCCCCCCCCCCCCCCCCCCCCCCCCCCCCCCCCCCCCCCCCCCCCCCGCGCCCCCCCCCCCCCCCCCCCCCCCCCCCAACTGGAGAATGAACAGGAACCTGACAAGATTCTTATGTTTTCTAGGACCCAGAAAATAATGGTTCATCAGCTATACTGGAGATAAACTGCTCTATCCAAACTGTGTCTTCATAATTATGTTGCAAAAGAATTTGAGTTTGAGTCAAGGGGATTCAAAAAGTCAAAATATTAACATTCAGGAATAAGACTGAACTATATAAAAGGCAAAAAGAACATAATGTCTTTAAACGGGACACCAACGCTTAACTATAGCACAACTAGCGTAAAACGCAACGTGTTTGCGGCGGCAGCGAGAGCTTCCTGGAGTTGGGTGCACGCTTGGAATGGATGTGCAAACATTCGCAAGAACAAGTGCCACTGCACCCCGCCAGCCTGCCTGCCGCTGCTTCCCACGGGTGTGTGGACGTGACCTCAAATCCCCAAGCAGACAGACGCCGCACCACCCCTTCAGCTAACAGCAACAGCGGCCACAGATAAGGCACGGGGAGGGGGGGTACCAGGGGCTCGGGCTCATTCTCATGAGTTTCCCACCGCCCTCAACCCAGCACACAGAGTCCTAAATCACCCATCCCTTACTCAACAAGTAACCAAGTACAAGAGCGATTGGTCTCCACATTCTTCTGTGCGTTTACAGCCCCCCCCCCAACCCAATTCCCTCAGGGAACACAAATCAACTCATTCCTCTGGCCAAGAATCATATAATTCAAACAGTTCAAAGCATTGTTTAAATGGGAAGGGGGGGGCATTTAAAAAGGGTAAAAAAGCTTACAAAATACACAGGCACAAAAAACACACAAAAATGTCTAATGAATCGGCTAAGTACAACAGAGCATGCAGGGTATGGAAGATCACTGACTTCCGAACCCAAGAAGAAAGAGCAGGGAGCTAAACACAGTAAGAGTGAGAAAACGAAAAGTCATTTACCACCAAACATTTCATGACTGGGTGTCCTAGAAGAAAAACTAACACCGTCTGAGGACACAACAGGAAGATGGACAGCATCGACAACGGGTTTTGTAAGGAAAGGGTTTAAGTTTGGAATGGAGTCATCGACAGCTTCAGTAGAAGTGAAAGGATCTATATGCAGGCAAAAAGGAAAGAAAACAAGAGAACAGGGAGATGTTAGAGGAAGATGTGACAAGTACAACAGACCATGCAACCAAAAGAAATTGCACATAAAACAATCCTCAAATTCACTTAGTTTATAATTCCTCCTTACATTTTATATGTACCACCTTCAGGTTTTTCTGAAAAATCCATCTTAAACCAACCTAACAGCAATGAACTAAAGCTATGACAGTGGTCATCTTCTGCTCTGCGTTTCCTTTAAATACTGAATTTGGAGAACAAGAGGGGACATCTACATGCAGGTGTGAACCCCAACACAGTATACACAGAAGGCTCATATCTTTCGAAGAATGCAGCTAACTCCGCATGGAGTTTCCTACAAATGGAAGAAATGAAATCAAAGCCGAATGGATCACCTGTGCAGATCTCTGGAGGTACGCGTTTAAATTACCAATGGGATGGCCAACCGCGAAAACAAAAAAACACATTAACCAGTCTTTCTGTGACATGACTTCTAGTCACAATCATATGCCAGTAAATGTTCCTATACTCATTTTTTAAACTGAAGTACTGGACTGCAATGCTGCAGTTTTCTTCAAAGCACACAATGCTTCTAGAAGCTATGCAAGGGAAATAGGGACTATGCAGTTCTAAATTCATTATAGAATGAGGTTTACCCAACACTGTTAAGTAAGCATTTAAGCCAGGGTAATCAGGTCCAGCTTATCACTGTTTAAGTTTTCTACAACTATTGACCCCCACATTAAGCACACAAATGATACGACCTACTTATGATCATACTTAAATATGGAACTGGAACTTAACCCCTTAAAAGAGCAAATCTGTTCAAGTCAATGACCCCTCCTTAGCACTCAAGCAATTTTAGACTGTTCTTTTGAAAGATTGTACCACATCATATCATGATTAAAAATTTGGTTAGAGTTGCCAAAACATCACAACTAATGCAGTTGTGTTTCTACTCAATTTTTAAATTGTTTAAAATTATAATACTCTGGCAATCATTACATAAACATTAAAACTGCTTATCACCTTAAAGACATTTGCACCTGATAGAGGAGCACTTGACGTACAGTCAAGTGTGAATAACTTATAGCCAAGCATGCGGGCTGCTTACCTGCCCATGTGTTGGCTACAGGCAGGCCTGTGGAGATTGGCATCGGCGGCTGAAATGTTGGCTGCAGGTCAAGCAAGTCACTCTGCACCTTGGAAGTGCTAGGCGAGAAGGAAAATGTAAGGAGTCGCTCCAGTCAACATCAGGAACCATTCACAACTACCTCAGATGGCTGCATGGGGTTACAGAGCTTTGCGCATGAAGAGGGACCGGACATGGCCTAAGGGACTTGAACCCATGCACAACCAATAAGTTCCTGGGGAGTTCACATTTGCCCAATGCTGTCCATATATTTAATTTGAACAAAATGGAACAAATTTCATTTTGTGCTGGGCCAATGCACAGCAGGCACATTAAGAGCCACATGCAGCTGACGTGATCAATACATCCATCTGATTTAAGTTATACAAAAACCCTTACGGTAGGGCCTAGGGAATCGAACGCACAAGCCAATCAAGAGGGTCAATACCTGTTTGTGGAGCTGGGTGTGGAGAAGAGGTCAATCGCTGGGGCAGTACTGATAGTGCCCCCGGTGGTGGAGACTGGTGACGCGGCAGTGGTGGAAGGCTTCTTTGACAACTCCTTTAGACGCTGCTCCTAGGAGGACGCAGCCAATGAATCTTAAAACATTTTAACACAGAGGCCCAATCACACCATTGGAAGGAAGACGAAGGAAGGAACAACACTGTATAAAAGCAGCTGTTAAGCAGTTACACACTAGTCTTGGGTGGTATCCAAATTTTGATACCGTCAAACCTCCTCCCTATTTTACCTCGGTATACAGTATTACCGTGAATAATAAAAAAAAATTGTGACTAAGGCTCAGACAGCGTCACCAAACTGTTGACTTGTGCCTAAACCGTTCAGAAACTGAATACCAAACATTAATACTGAAACAATAACAAAATAACATGCATAACAATATTAGCAACTTTTATTAGCAACAAATACCAGTTTATAAAAAAGTGCAAATACAACACTCGAACAGAATTAAATTAACAAACATCCAGAACACGCACACAAATCAATTAAATTAAATCACACTGCCTGAACAACAACTTTTAATAAACAGCAGCTTATAAAAAAGTGCAAATAGACCCACAGTCAACCAGAGCTGAATTATCATAAACATCATCCATCGATATTATAAAAAGTATTGCAAAGCAATAGTCCTAAACAAAAACTTCTTTCCAGTCTTCTGTCCAATATTGTTTTTAACGTAAACCAAATGAAAAAATACCCGAATCAATTAAATAAATAAAAAACACAGTGTGAATAGGAAGTGGCATCAATCTAGTCAAGATTTTTCGCTAGAAAAACCAGCATGTTTACTTTGTCCGGCTTTAACACGGCACATTGTGGACCGATAACTTTACCTGCGGTGTTGAAAACCCCTCCGATGGTGTGCTCGTGGCACAGACGCACAGGTACTTTCGTGCCACTCGTGACATCTGGGGAAAATGCCCGGCAGCATTTTTCCACCAGAGAAGTGGGTCCAGGTACAGTACAGGTTTTCCAACGGACACTGTCCCTTTTGTACTTTGCCGCTTTCCCGAAGGCCCCCATTATCATCGGCAGCGTACTGGCGGTGGACCTAGATGTTATTGGTCCTGCATCGGGAGGCGTTGAAACTGTTGGACCCGAGTGAACTCGGGTCCATCCTCGCAGCAGTGAGTGGATGGTGGTTTCGTATATGCGACCTTAGGTTCGAGGTATTTCCATCTCTCGCGGTCACCTTTTTGTTGCACAATATGCAAATGGCCTCGTCCGTATTAGCCGCCTCTCCCTTCTCGTTCGGTCGAAACCCGAAATACTGCCAAACTGCAGAAGTTGTGTTCTTTTTCGAGACCAGGTCACTTGGTGCGTGACTCGCCATCTTTCCCCACCTCTCTCTCTCTCCTCCACGCCGTCATGTGATGACAACCACGCATGCGCATTTTTAGGCATTAAATAAATTATATTTAATGTTTAATCCTTGTCTCCTATATAAGTGCATTGTTTTTATGACGGTATAATGGTATTGAAACTGATACCGTTGCTATTTTTAGATTACCATATTACCGCCCAAGCCTATTACACACACACACACACACACACACACACACACACACACACCTTGAACAGAAACCTTCTGGAAACTGAGAAATCTCACCAGTTTCTAGCATAGACTTTACACTGAGTTAAACCCACAGCAGCCTGCATCACTACCCGCATCAGGCGAAAGGGGGAAAAAGGGAAAAAAAAAAAATAAAAATCAATACCCGGCTGGGATCTGCAGCTTAATGCTGATTGGCTAAAAAAGCTTACAGATCAAGCTAGTTTTTCATTTTATTCTAAAAGAGAAGGGCCTAATTTCAGGTGACACTGGGCATTACCCATCCTGTTTGAAAGGAGCGGTGTACCTTGAGTGCTTTTAAGCGAGCCTGTTCCTCCTCCAGGGCCGCCTGCTTTTCCCTTTCGTCCACTTTGGTGAAGGAGATGCCCGTGTTAGCCAGCGACGAGACCGCATTCGAGAGGGTGCTGGCCCTATGCACGTGAGATTTGGGGGGGGGGGGGGTTTAATGGCACGGTAACACTGACACCGTCGGAGATGTGACACTGGCGCTGGGGGGTACGCGTCCTTTCAATGTGCCCTGACAAGCATCGGTGAAAATTTGTGACGGAACGCTTACTAATAGCAGCAAATCACTATTTGGTACTTTTGACGGTCAACTTTCAGAACATCAGGGCCAAAAAACAAGCATCAGGAAAGTAACAGGAAGCTTGACACCATGATATCCAGTCACATGTCAGGGGATCTGATAAGAGTAGCTGTAAAGGGGGCAGGATGCATTGCAGAGGGTCCAGCAAAGCTTCTCATTTGGAGGACTTCAAGAAAGTGCAGAGAGAGAGACATAACATAGGTCTAAGTCACCCAGAGCCACGTCGACCTGCCCGAACATGTGCTCCGCAGACCAGATTCGGACGTCATTTTTAGGCGAAAGTGCCAGAGGGGCGAAGGGAGCCACACAAACCATACCTGCTTGCAGCAGTGGAATCTTTGACCTTCTTCCCTTCGAGGGAAGCCAAGTGCTGCTCCAAAGCATCCAGCAGGCTACTGGGCGCCTATCGCAAGACAAACACTCGTTCAGGACGGGAGGGGCTGGGCAGAACCCGGAGACGACCAGATACGGCGGGCATGCAGAGAATTTCAACATGTACACCAAGCGAAACTTCCAACTGAACACACACAGAAAAGGAGAGAGAGATGCAGATACTTACACAAACCGTAAACTGAAAACGGAAAGATAAGGAAAGATACAGAATATAAAGGTGATAATTGTCAGAGAGAATAATAAAAAAAAAAATACAGCTGGCTAATTCACCAGCAGATAAAACACCACCATGAACACACTGATTAAAACATTAGATTACCTTCACCTATCCTGAAAAGATGTGTCCCTCTCCTTTCCAAACAGTAATATGCTATATCCTCTCATGAAAATTACAGCCATCGCCAAAAGTCCTTGTGCCATGTATTCTTGCAAAACGTGAAACCTGTTTACATGCAATTACCCCCCCCCCCCACCCCCTAATTCTGACAACCAAACAACCAACGTCTTAGTCTCCGGTGGCGAACCACAGCACCCTGAATTAACACCTTTATTTGCTGTATTTAGCGAGAAGTCGGGAAAATTAAGGTTTGCCACATGGGCGACATGCACAGAGGGCCCTCATGCGCGAGTCAGTGCCTCCGACGCCTGTGCCGGGCAGAGTTACAGGCAGCAAGAGGTCGCAAGTGAGTTCGGCCAGGGAGACAAGGAAGAGATACTGGCAAGGCGGCAAGCCAAAGGGACAGGGACCAAATTCATCAGCCAGGACCAGGGCTGGCATCTTACCTGAGACAGATCTGGAATGTCGCCCCGATCGATGCCCACTTGCTGTGGAAAGAGAGCATGGGTCAGGAAGATGTCGGCCTTGGGAACCCCCTTAACGGCACCCCAGGAAAGCTCACCTCCGCGACTTTGAGGAACTCTGAGATCCTCGTCATCCGGGTGAGAAATTTCTTGTAGATGTCGAGGCCTTCTTTACACTGGGTCTTCTTCATGTCAAAGTATTTCTCTGTTTTGAAGAGTCAGAGTTCAGGATTAGGAAAGGAAGCAAATTTTTTTTTTTTTTGAAAGGTGATTGTCATTCTTCACTGCATGCCAGCCAGCTTACTGGGAAATACATACAGGACTTGCTGGAAAACAGAGAAATACATTCATGTGGAGATGAAAGCTGCTCTATTTTAGCGACACGGTTGCCTTAAGCTAACCCAGAGGCACAAAGGCAAAGCACATTAAGAGGGAATTAAAAGTGCCATCCCTCTGCTGGGCTGGGGAAAGGATGTGACCGCACGCTCAATGAAACAAGACACTACGGGGTGTGGAGGGGGTCTGGGCACATCAGGAGCATAAATGGATGCCTCTAAAACAAGAAACTATGGGGTGTGGAAGGGGTCTGGGCACATCAGGAGCATAAATGGATGCCTCTGAACCGTGACACTATGGGGTGTGGAGGGGGTCTGGGCACATCAGGAGCATAAATGGATGCCTCTGAACCGTGACACTTGTGAGCTCAGTGGGATGACAGCTTAACCATTTTAACGAGCAGCTGACTGATCTTTGACCACAGCACTGATAAACACATACAAGCTCTTAACATTTAACTCATGATAATGTGTCCTAAATATGTGCCAAGAAATACTGATACTGCGTTAACTTAAATGAGGAAGGGGGGGGGCTTCAGTGCGTCATTACACAGGCTGTTCCGAGTACAGTGACAGTGTTATAAATTCTACAGTCACCTGAGGCCAACAAAAGGCTCAAAGGTTTTCTTGTGCTGGAGAAACAGCATGAGAGTCAAATGGCCTATAAATACAGGTTCCTGTGGAGCCACTCACCTAACAGGTTGATGATCCCTTCATTGTAGGCTGCAAACAGCCTGATTGCATCTTTGAACAGCAGCATGAAAGCTGCATTGATTACGCCGTTTGTAAGCTCATTGGCATTGACCTAAGGAGCAAAAAGAAAAAAATCTATTACAAACGAACAGCCCAGTAACATGTTACACGTAATTAAGCTCGATATTTCAAAATCCGTAAGTTAATTTATCCTCTTAACTATGTGGGATTACAAATCAACTCACGTTGAAATCCAGAAGAGCGTCCATCTGATTCTGAATTATAGGGATAGTCTTCAGGAGCTTCTCTGTGTTCATGGTCCTCATCACTCCATCAGCACTTTGGTATAAAAAGATCATTAGGACGAATTTAAGTATGTTGGCTCTGAGGCGGAAGACTTGGAGAGCAGCACACTTCTGACACATTGAGATCACTAGCTTTCTACCACAAAATGTCCCCAGGACAGCTTAATGGAAATTAAACAAGTTCTCATTTCTAAATATTCATTTCTAAAAACACACCAAAAGGGTTAGTGAGCTTACCCTCGTTTTACTTTTGTGAAGTCAAAGGCGACCTGTCGGTACGAAACAGCTTTCTCGTTCAGGTAGCGGCTGTACCGCCTGATAAAAGTCGACATGTCATAACCTGGCAAAAAGAGACGCACATGGATTTTTGCCTATGACACAACCCCAGCACGTGCTAACAGGTGCTGGCCGTGGCTCCTGTGGCCCGAACATCCCCATTTCGGGCTGTCTACACAGGTAAAAGTCACTGTCCCAACATGAAACCACACATGTAGTACAAAAACTGCTAGATAACACCCTATATGCGAGCCTGATTGAGGGCACTACATTTAACTAGGTGGCCATTTATAATTTAAAGCTCTAGTCACCTTAGCATGTCCAGCATACCCTCAAAGGCCTAAGCACAGAGAAACATTAGCCATTATCAACTGTTTGGGGGGAATGTTGGAGAGTAACCTTCTATAAAACCAGTCGGGGGACCTAACACAAATACGGTTATAGGTTAAAGAGAAATCGAGTGCAAATGAAAGACAACACACAAGGAGTCTGTTTTTCATTTTAAATACTGAGCTCCCTGGTAACAGCAGTCTCCAGTCAGCGGATACAGGTTCTCCCGGCAGTATGGCAGGCAGAGCCTACAAAAAGTCGCCAACAGGGCTGCCTGGCAGCCCCAGCACTCTGACGGCGTCAAGTGATGCTGCCGGGCTCTAGAGACCCCACCCTCCCAAACAGCTCCATCTGAAGCAAGCTGCCAGAGGAGCATCAGGCACACACCGAGGCATGTTTCCTATTGCCTCAGCTTAGGAAACGACAGCCAGGTAGCTCACTTGCATAGGAAGACCCTGCCTAGGAAACCAAAACGTGTCACTCCAATAGTCCCTGAAGGCCAGGTGTAAACAAAGCTGATAATGAAGCACACTCTGGAAGGAGGCAGTTACTAACATGACCCACAATTTTGGGCTGATTAGACTTTGGGCGCTTCTCCACTGCACCAAGCACCATAGTTTTGGTACTTCAAAAAAAGAAAGCTACTTCTAGGTATTGGTTTCCCACTGGTGTGAAAACTGGTACTGGTGCTGAATGACAAAGCGAGGTGGGGTATTTTGTACTGAATTATGTACTGAATGATTATAGTGTGTTAGGGCTGGACGATATAATATCAACATCGCATATTATGCACATGCAATTCTTACATTGCTAGTCAGCTAGACCGCGGTCAGACCATTCCATACTTTCAATTCTGTGTGGACATTATGGTGCAGGGAGCTTAAGTGTCACTACAACTTCTGTGTCATAGGAAAAAAGGGGAAAAAAACAACAACTCAGCAAGTTTTGTAATATTAATGATTATTCCTTTTCAAGATTATCAAACATTTTAAAAATCAGTTTAAAGTTTACCTTAAGTTTATCATGCGTTCTCCAAGAATAAATCATTTTCATTCTTGCAGTTTAAAATCACTCCTAGACGGGTTTGCGAGAAATACTCCTTTTTTGCTTTTTAAAATGCCCCAATATTTACAACACAAATCAGCATGTGACATTTGGACATTTTCCAAAACCGCGTTGCCCTAGTATATATAATATTATATTATTATACAAACACCTTATTTCTGGTTATGCCATCCTGATCTTGTTGTGTCTGTGCTTCCGATAAGATCGCAATTAAAGTTTGGATCTCTTCGTTTGTTCACGGAACCATTATTAATTGAATTGTTTTACTTCAACATTGCTTGTTTTAAGAGGGCTGTATTGCGTTTCAGAGGCAGACTATGTGCATAACCAAAATCGGCAAAGCATTTCAAGTACTAAAGTACCAAAAAAAGTATCCCAGTTGGGAAGGCATTTTTGGCACTGGTACTTGACCAGAAGTCAATGGAAAAGGGAAGGAACAGAAAGTACCATACCAAAAGTCTGGTACCTGGTGCAGTGGGAAAGCCTCCTTTAAAAGACCTTCGCTACCACCATTCCACAAGTCATCACCTTCCAGAAGGCTCCGCCCCCTCAGACAGGACATGCCAGCTAGAGGGGTACTGAACCACCCATGAATACGAGCTTCTAAATGCTTGATTTGCCTATTCTTATTATATGGTCCAGCACATCATTTACTAGCATGTGGCATACGTCAAAAGTGAAACAGAACGTTGATCCAATATCACTCACCCTGTAGTCCACTTTTGTCCAAAAAATTGCTCAGGTTGAATAAAGTGTTCCTTGAAGCCAAGTACTGTATAAATCGCTGCAATCACAAAAAAAAAAAGAAAAAAGATTATAACTGTACAGAATACAAAGCAAAGTTAAACATACAGTAATGGGGTTTTAGCTGTAATAAATATGACTGGACACAACTGAACAAGCCACCCTCCAAAAACTGACAACAGAACAGCCATTACACTAAAAATCTGAGGCGTTACACTTCACATAAAAACAGGCAAATCCACCTCTACAAACAAGTAAAAAAAGGGATTAGCTAGGCAACTACAGTAGTACAGTGTAAAGAGAGAACATGGTTAGCCTTAGCCATGGTTATGCTTTATTCAAGACCATTAGACTAATAATCGCTCCGACTCAATACAAGGCAAAAGTTAACGGAAGATTAAAACAAAAAACAAGAGCAGCATAAAAAAAAGTAAGAAACCCAGATAACATCTCATTAAATGCAAAGAGAACTACACAAAGGGAAATCATGGGGAAACACTCATACTGCTCTATCCCAAAGCCCCTCCAAAGACCACACGTACCCATTAAAGACCAATCTCTGAATTACAAATTGTAGCATGACACCAGCTGCATGCTGCTTACCTCATTGCCATAGACCATGAGGTGGTGGGTGGTGATGAGGGACTTGAAGACTACGACCCAGCTGGTGTTGGTGGTCCTCTCGAACAAGGTGTCTGCCAGTTGGGGGATGTTCACATTCATCTCATTGGTACACTGGATCAGGTCTGGTGAGAGATATTGGGGGTAGGTTACTGGCAGAATATATATATATATTAAAAAAAAAAAGTTGAACACCAGAAAAACTGAAGGCCCTGAGAGTTATGGTACTTCGATTTCACACCCGAGGACGGTGAGTTGTGCGTATGGTTTCACAAGTTTGTATGCAGGCCATAACTATGGCAGCTATCTGTAGGGTAAAGAAATTCTGAGCCTCAGTTCCCCTTGGCAGCTCTCCACCACCATCTGGCCTGGAGTGAAAGTAGATGCCTCACGGCTGACCCCCCCCCTCCCTCATGTGAGGATGGCCATGGTCTCTGGCACATCCTAAGCCTTGTGTGCAAAGTCAAGATAGAAACTCTAGATCTACCTTAGGATAGTTCTACTTTTTATTGCCACAACAGTGCAGATGGAACTTGACAAATGTGCATCAAAACAATAAATTTGAATGAAAACGGCACAAGGCTAAGAAATGCTCTACTTCACAAACTACTCCCACCTCAAAATCCAACCCATTGTCACCCTTGTCAGCATCTGCATGTATGACACCACACCTTCTGCGATCCCAAAGTCTGATAAATATCAATAGGATGCTCACACAAAGATCATGCAGTGAAAATGAACAAAAATCCCCCTTTCATACCCAACAATTTCTTTGTGCCTTTTTGTTAACATATTGTAACATAAAAGCTCTAAGCACAATGCCGACTAACAAGCTGTTCCCTGGCTCTTAGAGCACATATACCCAGTTCATTTTTAAATTTTAATGCCTCCATGGCCATTACTGGTTTATTTATGCTATCCATTAATGCACTGGGCAGCACCATTTCATCCACATGCTGCTTCAGTTTAACTAAACATTACACATACACATGATAGTAAGTGCTAATTCACAATAAATGAGTCTGTCCTTAGAGCATGAACAGAAATTTTTATATATACACATACATACACACACGTACGTACGTACGTACACACATACACACACACACACACACCTAAAGGATTATTAGGAACACCATACTAATACGGTGTTTGACCCCCTTTCGCCTTCAGAACTGCC
>JAODKN010000104.1:17308177-17318845 GCA_026774425.1 Petrocephalus zakoni | reverse complement strand
CCCCCCCCCCCCCACCCCCCCCCCCCCCCCCCCCCCCCCCCCCCCCCCCCCCCGCCCCCCCCCCCCCCCCCCCCCCCACCTGATGAGGGGGTTGATTGGCTGGTTTTAATTATGGGGAGGGGGGATTACAATCCCCCATCCCCCCATAATTTACGCCCATGACATAATGCATCAAATAATGCACCCTTTTTGTGCGCTTTTCCACCGCATCGGGTACGGTACTTTTGGTACTTAAAGAAAGAACCAAAAGTACAGCACTTCAGGGTGTTGGTTTCCCACAGCGTGAGGCGGGGTATTTTGTACTGAGCTCGGAAAATGGCTGTAGTATACAGCTGGACGACGGTGGATATTAAATGGAAAATCGCATGTTATGCACAGAGAGTTCTTACATCGCTTGTCAGCTAGATTGAGATGAGGCTTTTTTCATATATTCAGACATTAAGCCTCAGGGGGTTAAAGTTTCGCTTAAACGTTGTTCTCTGGCATAGGGAAAAAAAAGCTTATCGGTCCTTTTATAGATTATACAATATATGTTTTCAAAATTAGTCTAAAGTTTACCTTCTGCCTTTTGCATGAGCGCTGCATGCGTTCTCCGAGACGATCATAATCATTCTCATCCTTGATAAATTAATCATTCCTAGACGGGTTTGTGAGAAATTTATGTCAACTAATTTTTGCTTTAAAAATACATTAAATTACATCGCAATATTTGGAAATTCTCCAATACCGTGCTGCCTAGCTAGTAAATTAAATAAAATACCTTTCAAATTTCTTGTTATGCCATCCTGATCTTAATTGTATCTGTTCTTCCGACCAGACCGCAATTATTATTATTACTCTACTTCGTTTATTGTTGTTTTCTGAATTTCTGTGTAACTCTTTTCAAGACAGCGGTTGTACTATGTTTCAGAATCAGGCTATTTACGTAACCAATCGACAACGAAAGCGTTTCAAGTTCCACCCAAAGACGTACCCAAACTGGAACTTTTGGTACTGGACCCAGAGTTGCCAGGTCCGCGGTTTTCCCGCCCAGTTGGGCTATTTTGAAAATACAGTTGCGGGTAAATATTAAGAGGTCGCGGGTTTTTGGGCTGTTTTAACATAATGCTCCGCGGCAGCGGACTATAAGGGGAAAATGAATTATGGATGCAGGTGGCTTCTAATGCTGAATCACTAATAACCGAAAGTCAGAGACGGACCACACAGAATTAGGAGCGCGTTCGTCACGTGACATCAGTCGTATTGCAAGTATTGACCCGGTGCTGCTAGCTACGATTATAAAGTCGACGAGCAAAACTTTTTTGACTGACATCCAGGCGCTGCTATTGGCTCTGACATAATATAAAACACACGCAGTCTTGACAACTTTAAAATAGTCTTTGAGGGACCTCAGGACGAACAGCAAATAAATAAGGTTTTATAGACCAAGCACACTTAGAAAAAAATATACTATATATATATATATATATATAGTAGATGATATATATGAGAAATACAGGCACATCACAGTGAATGTGATCAGCATGCAAAATACTTTTTTGGTATACAGAATGCTCTTGTTTCAGCTATTGGGCTAGTTTCGGCTTCCGTTGGGCGGATTTTAAGCCAAACTTGGGCTGTAGATTTTTGCTGGACCTGGCAACACTGACTGGACCGGAAGTCAATGGAAAAGCGAAAGTACCGTACCAAAAGTACGAAACGATTCCGGAGGAACAGCGATGATAAAAACATGCCACATGTCGTTAAAAGACTGCAGAATTGACGTATGAAAAATGGTGTTAAGTTTTACACTAAACTGGCTAAAATAAGGCAGGGCTGCCGACTCTCACGCATGTGGCTTGACACTCCTGGCTCACGCAAGGAATTCTACAGCAAATCTCTATTATTTAGCTACATCAAAAGTTTTGGGGTATACCTATAGTTTGCAAAACCTACAGATTATTTACAAGGGAATAAAACAGTCACATACATGTAAATGTGTGTGCAGACTTGTCTTGAATTAAAAATCATACTCAAACCAGCTGATCAAAGTTGGCAACACTGATACGGCGTCGAATGCTTAGTCTTCAATCAGTACGATACATTTCATCTAAATTATTCACCACAGCTTTAAATGTTATTGTTTCTAAATGTCATGACTTATTTATTTACTTGTTTATTATTCATTATAAAGTGTAATCCTTTGTACACCGACGTTTATGAAAACATCAGCGAGCTTGTTTCGGGAAGGATACACCGGTAGTCACCGCTTGGCATGGTTGCTGCCGTTGGTTTGCTCAAAGGCGTGTTACTCAGCTCTCAATGCTTCATTTTCTATGTAGGAGGCTTGTGTTTCGAACGTAAACAATGAGGCATCCTGTTAATTTCTGCCACCTGGGACTTTTACCATGGTGTTCCTGTCTGAGCTACTCAAAAAGGCCCCCCTCTCTCTCTCTCACGCACAAAAGGCCCGGCGCTGATAATGCACCTCCATTCGCATCCGAGGCTGCAGAAATGGGTCCCACCCCGCGCTTAGAAAACCACCGACTGCATCTCAAAAGTGGGACAAAAGAGCCCCATAGTTATACTGGCCATGTCATACCGCACTGTGGAACTAAAATCAGCTTGTTTACATTGCTGGACTTTTTTGTTACATACTGTAAAAATGAATACATTACTGATAACACTAGAGGTTAGATGTTTATGTGCTCAGTGTTTCTCTGCTCTCAGGGGATGGGGGACTATATGGCTTTAAAGACAATTTTAGGTACGTGCAGCACAGTTAATATGGTTTTAGTACTAAAATCCCTAGGAGGATGCCTCACATGAAGTTCAGACGATCATTAATCACAACTGAGTTTCTAAAATCATCTAAATGGTAATGAGTTTGTGTGTGTGTGGAATATATATATAATAAATGCACACACACACACACACACACACAATTAGCTGAGCTGATTGCTCAGTGCTGCCATTCAGATCCACGTCCTCTGAAACTGGTGCTGACTACTGCACTTGAGTGTAACAGGAGCCTTTTACAGTGATAGACAATCTGTTGAAAAATCTACTGGAGGGCTCTCGTTCACATACATGGAGGCACCCTGCAAAGAGCCAGGGAGAAAACAAATGAAGGGTGCCTTGTGAATTTTCTTTACACATATATCTATCACCCAGCAGCTTTACACCTATATTTATCACCCAGCAGCTTTACACATATATCTATCACCCAGCAGCTTTACACCTATATCTATCACCCAGCAGCTTTACACATATATCTATCACCCAGCAGCTTTACACCTATATTTATCACCCAGCAGCTTTACACATATATCTATCACCCAGCAGCTTTACACCTATATCTATCACCCAGCAGCTTTACACATATATCTATCACCCAGCAGCTCACTTCCCCCAGATCTCTACTCTCTACTATTGGTCTTCTGAATTAAGACAGAGTATTTTCGTATTCCTGAGATGTTTTTTATGACTGTATTCACTAACAAAAGCATTGGTTATATATTGGTTATGTAATATTAAACATTTTCAGCAGTAATGGTTTCTGAGTTTATTTAAATGTTATGTGATGGAATGTAATTTCTTGATCTGTTGTTGAAGTGGGTTTCCTACAAGCTCTCCGGTTCCCGTGTCCCTGGCCAACGACATGCATGGCATACATGTAAATTCGGGGGCTTCATGTGTCCTGTTTGTGTGTATGTCTATTTATGTCAGTGCAATGTGATTAATTGGGGCACTCAGCTTACTTTGGTGAAGCCCATATTAAAAATTGATGCACAGATGGATGAATAGGTGGACAGTAATGCCCCTTCACTCAGAGTGCCTCAGTAGGAACAGGAAGCGTCCCATAATAAAAAGTTGAGCAGTGCGGGTAACACGCACATCCCATCGCACACATGCATTGTATCTCCAGGAAGTGGCTACCAGCTCACAATGACCTGGTACTGGATAAGTGGCTATGGGAAATGTAGGGATGATCAGACACTTACACAGAAGTCTAGAGATAAAATTTCACACAATAGTGTGGAAGGCAAAGTGCCGTTTCACTCAGCGAGTGATTGGGTTTCGCTATTTAATTAGAGATATTTTTCTGGGAGGCTTAAGTTGACTTTTATTAGTCTCAGAAAAAGATGTGATCATATCATATCTATTTTAATAGACGGATTATCCTATTTACTAACCAAAATGAGATAATTGTCAGTGTCCCTATCTGGGCCATTTGTTTATAAGATTACATCCTAAACAGGACACCACTGTTTTGTCTTGACCCACATACTATTTTAGTCACTGGTGACAAAAATGTATTAATGACATGCACAAAAAAGTGAACCATGACAAATGACACCAGCGTTCAGACAGGGTCTGCGGGAGCGGATCCAGCAGATCTGCACCATACTTTTCCAGGTTATATACAGTTTCATGACTCATAATTGCATGTTATGCAAGACTTCCTATACCTCGAGTCACTCTTGAGGTGCCAGGTCAAGTTAAACCCTGATCTTTCCTTTTCTGTGCTTTGATTTACTTTATAATGTTCATAGATATGAATGTCTACGCTACTCAATGGATTAATTTCCTTCTACCCAATCAGGCACTCTTCTATCGATATGAAATCTTAGATTATGTGAGTATCATCTATTGATTTTTTTGTCTGACATCAAACAGTTTCGTGTGATCAGCTCTGCAGATCTTTGAATTAATCCTTTAGTCAAAAACAAAAATGTGCACTTCTCTCTCCACTGCAAGCTATTAAAAGCTTCTGGCCCTCATGAAAGCAGACTGAAGTCAAGGCAGACAGTCTTGGGTTATCAAGATGATGAAAACCACCCAGGGGCCTTTGGCTTGGATGACAGTCCATGTTTGTTCCCGTTCCATAACTTGAGATTGTCTCCAGCCGATAAGGGTTGGAACTGACGGGTATATGGAGAAATACAGCCATGAAATAGGAAGGAATCACGTGAGCTGGAGCCATTCACATGGAGATAGCTATCTGGCTTGCTGAATTGCCACACAATATGTTCTCCTTGGCTTTAACCAGCAGCTTCTCGGGGGTCATTTGTTGGAGCCCATCTAAGCGCTGGTTTATAGTCGTGGCACTTTCAAGCGGCCTGTGCAAATGGACCCAGGAGTTTTGGACGGGTCTGGAAAGGAACGGGGGCATTTTTCTGAGCTCTGACCTTCATAACAATTTTTCTGTACTTTACAGCTTACGTTATATTGGCACAATTCCCTTTGCTGAAAGGATGAACTCTTGAACTTGGAGAATGTGAACATGGGGCAAATGTGTCAATCTGACCTTTTAAAAGTGCACTACAAATATTTAAATGATTTTCTTATTTCTTGCTGACCAGCATCCTGTACCTCTCCTGGAATGGGACAGCAGAGGCACCTATGGAACCCAAGGGAGACGGGTACATGCCTGGGCTCACACTGAGCCGGCACGGATTTTACGCATAAAGGGGCAGGAGACAGAGGAGGCCGCTGCCCGTCTGCCAGCACACTGACCGCGTGAGTACTTTCTAGCGCCAAATGCACTGTGCGATGGCAGCCATCACGGCTCACCGCCTTTTGGGTTTGAGAAAAAATGCCTTGATTAAATATCATCTTCTCTATGTCTGTATAACTAACATATTTGGTTGATAATCATTCACATAAAAAGTTTAGAGGCAATATATGATAGCTAGCAAAATTATACAGTATAAATAATTATATGATAAGATGGAGCATTATAAGATTATATTATTATTATATTATTATTGTGTTATTAAGTTGATATTGACTCCAGCAGATTGTTTAGGGGCATGGCCATCCATCCATCCATGCATCCACCATGCATATCCAGTATTCGGTATCATTTCATAGTATTCTTATTGATTTATATGGTTTTATCTGGTGAATATTATTTTAGATGCATTTTCTGGATAATGAAACAGCCCCATGAGAACCTTGAAAATTGATGCATCCACACACCGGCATAATGAATCGACCAGAAAGGGCATCCAGCATTACCTCTGAATGTCACATTATGCATGAAGATCACAAGTGTTCCTTATATTTTCAGGAACCTCTTCTGATCCTGATTCTCCCTGCTGGCTACGACACACCATAGGGGCTGTCAGGCGGTGATGAGGAGACGGCGGATCCTGGTGTATGTGATCCACGCTGTGGAGTGAGGCCGCTTCTCTGCAACACGTCCCAGTAAAGGGGCGGGGGGGCGTCGGGGATGCTCTGATGAAGCCATTGGAGACAAAGCACCGAAAGAGCCCCCAGATGGCCTCGCCACCCACGAGAGGAGAAAGGGCATCTCAGTCAGCAGCTTGGACCGCTCCAGACGCTGATGAAAAGATATGCCCCCCCCCAGCCCCCCCGGCCAGAATGGACCTCATGGAGAGCCCCAACATTTGTGCATGCTGACAGAGGAAGATCAAGCAGCCGGGATCTGAGTGGGAACCTTGAAAACACGCTCAGGTTTCGGGGCTCGTGAAAAGATTTGTACAATACATTCAGGTTTGATGGACTTTCCCATGTCTGCCCCCCCCAGCAACACAGCCCTTTTTGTTGCTGCGTTAAAATAATGAATCTCTCTGTTCCCCCCCCCCCCCACCCATGGGGGGGAGCCCGTGTTTCTAGTGGTTTCTCCGGGATGCCGCGCAGTCCATTCCATCGCTAGCGACGCATCGGAGCACATGGAGTACCGCTGACTCCTTGTCACTGGAAGGGACCAGGGTAAGTGGAGCGGCCGCCCGGGGTACGAGGGCGATGCGGCAGCCTGGCGGTGATTTAACGGTGGGCGAGGCCTGTCCACCTCACCGCAGTAATGCCTAGTCCTACTTTGTTGCTTCTTGGCACCTTCCGTGCTTATCTGATGGTGATGAGGGCGTCTGCAAATCATATGGCTATTGGGTGTCCGACAATGGGCCACCTGATGACCGGTTTGCTTTTAAATAAATGCCAGCTCTTACTGATGTTGGTGATGTTCACAGGAAAGGGAGAAGGATGTTGGATTTTGGTGGAAATGATCATCCCCGGGGACGGTTGAATTGATTAACGTGTAACAGATAAAACAGTATAAGTATGAAACAAAGGAAAATTAGAAGGTGAGCACCCTTGGATCTGTGAGAAGTTTATGCGTTCATCTCAGTGCCCCAACCCGTCTGGGACCCTCCATAAAGATAACATGTTCTTAGCCAAGGACACATCCCCGGGAAAACTCCGTCTTTGCTTATAGATCTAAGAAACCTCATGTCATCAAATGAGAAACCAGTCAATATACAGGTGTATGTTATATACAGACACACACGCGTGTGGAGAAATGTGGCCAAATGTGAGGGGGAAAAGCAAGGGTGCAAAACATGTAAAAGGAGTGTAACAATGTATCAGTAAGAATACACGATAAAAATGCAGGACTTCCTACAAGGATCACAAAACAAAAGGACAAACAGACAAATGCCCAGCTGTCTGCAAAAAGAGGCTAATTTCTGTGGTTCTGATGCAGGACACGTCGAAGAAGGTATTAATATTTCAGCTGTTCGGAAACAAATCTCGTCCATGTGTTGTTTCTGTTCTCAAACAGACTTGCAGAGCAGAGACGGATGGGCACAGATCTACAAATTAATTATACATATGTTCCCTCAGTGGAGAATGCAGAAAAGCACTCTAAACAAATTCGGTGCGACATCTGAATTTTTATGCACATTCTGGTACCGTGGAGCAGATGTAGACGTCAGGCTGAAATAAAAATGAGATCTAACTTTGCAGCAGATTCCAGGTAATATTGCTCAGAAATTCAGAGCAGCTGGAAGTATGTTAGTTATCTACTTACCTGATGTTAACATAGACATTTTGAAGTTTGCTGCGTGCAGCGTTTCCTGACAGTGAATCCGTTTCTTTTTTTCGTTGTTTTGTAGGGGGGAGATGATTAATGATTTAATTTCTTCCAGGTGCTGAAATGGAACGAGCATGTTTGGTTCTTGTGCTTGTGAGTAAGGCTCTCGCAGTCACGGCACAGTTCAACGGGTACAACTGTGATGCGAACTATCACAGCAGGTTTCCTGGTGAGAAAAAGAAGCCACACTGACCTTATTTGCAAGGCTGTATATTAGCTTAATAACATGGAGATATGCTCAATTTAACATGTGAAAAATTGATATATTCATGGATTGGAGGCCACACAGGAAAGTTAACAGGAGAAGTGACAGTATTAATTTAACGCTAAGAATGTTAAGTGTGCATTTCTGCTAATTCCCTGCTAATTTTGCTGTGTGACGCGTTTGAATGGTGCTACTGTATCTATCTCTGAGAACTTAACAAGCGTGCCATCCTCCTACCGCAGCGGAGCGGGACATCAGTGTGTACTGTGGCGTGCAGACCATCACCCTTAAGATCAACTTCTGCCCCGTGCTGTTCTCCGGCTACACGGACATCGACCTGGCCCTCAACGGTCGCCACGGCGACGCCCACTGCCGAGGGTTCATCAACAACAACACCTTCCCCACGGTGGTGCTCTTCAGCATCAGCCTGAGTACACTGGAGTCCTGCGGAAACTCCCTGGTGGTGAGGTCCCGCTCATGCATAACCCGGCTTCATGTTCAGGAGAGCCCACACACCAGCACACTTCAGCTACATTTACACAACAGAAGTGTGGTTCAGTGTGCACGTTGCCAGAAACTCCCAAATGAACAACCACTGTTGGCTTGAACCTAAAATAAATAAAACAGACTGTCTCGATAGCATTTTGTTGCTGTTTGAAACTTTCCGCAAGGGCAAAATGGAGGAAATCTTTATTATTAGCTGGAGATTCCATTCAAGAGTGATGAATGATGACTGGGCTCTAAAGTGGGTTTGGGTAAATTGGGCTGCAGTATAATTAGTGGATTGGGGTGGGGGATTAGCGTGACGCCGGTACATTAGTGTAATGGTGCGTGAGATGCTGGTCTGCGCCATGACGGCATTTCAGGTCAGTCAGGAGGTGCGTCACAGGATGGCCGGGCCTCTCTTCATGTGTGATGTCCCTGCTGCAGGTTACCACAGCGCACGGGGCCAACGCCTATGGGAACCTCTCCCTGGTACAGATCGGGAACATATCGGGCTACATCGACACCCCAGACCCACCCACCATTATCAGCTACCTGCCTGGGCTGCTGTACAAATTCAGCTGTAGCTACCCTCTCGAGTACCTGGTCAACAATACTCAGCTGGCGTCGTAAGTTACTCACCGTATCCGGCCGTGACGGCTTCCTTTACCGCCCACTTTGTCTCTGTCTCTAAAACTGCATCATTTTTAAATCAATACCCTCCCAAATGAAGATCATTTTTCAGGCCTGTTGCAGATGTCTGTTTCTACCCAATAAAACGTACTGAGACATCTGTAACTGTTGTGTATCTCTTATTAAGGTCAGCTGCAGCTATATCTGTTAAGGACAGCAACGGCACGTTTATAAGCACCTTGAGTTTATTACTTTACAATGTGAGTAAACAAATCACACAACCTCTGGCTTCTGTCGATTCATTACTTTTAACACAAAATTCGTAGCAATTCAAGGCAACTGCATTTTTATTTTTAAGCAAAGCAAAATTGTATTAACTGCATAGGCTAAACAATAGCCTAATATAGAAAGACGTTATAGAGTTACAGACTAATCTAGGCTTGATTTTAAAATTGTCATTTATATTGAGGGAATAACATCAACAGGAAAATGTGAATGAGGATGGATTTAGTGAACATGTGCCTGTTTTTTGGAAGGACTCCACGTACACCCAGCATCTGGCCATCCCTATGGCCGGCCTGACGTTAAAGACGCGAGTATTTGCAGCTGTGAAGGCCACTAACCTGGATCGAAGGTAAAGGACCGCACCCATCTGGGATTCGCGAGTAAATGGCGAGTTAAGCGAGCAGAGCGTTTGTAATGGCGACGTCGCAGCGTTATTGGGACATCATGGCTGCGCAGATAGGGCCGCTCCCACAATGTAAATCACTGTCGCCGCGCGCTGCCTTTGTCACCGCTAATTAATCGCATTAGCTAATGATGCGTGATGCTCATCCATTCCTCGGGCTGTTTCTCTTTCCTTCCCCCCCCCTTTCTTTCACTAACTGATGACTGGGCACTTCTGGAGATGTGACGTTTCAACTCTGGGAGTGCACATGCAAGAAAATAACTGACTAGAAGGCAAATCATTTAAAGTAAATAAATAACTAACCAAAGCCTGATCTGATCGATGCCTTTCAGTCAGGCAAGCTAATTATCCCCGACGGGGTTGGCAGTCATTGGGGTGGGGGGTCACATTTGTTCCGAATACACACTTCGCTATAACAGTAGACAGTACGCTTTAATGAGGCCCACAGATTTATACTGCTACATTGCGTGCTCCAATGCTCCAAGCAAAATGCTCTGCTGCTGTGTAAAGGAAAGGCCCCCGAAACCCTCCGGATTACATACATATTCTATCCTAACTCTCTGGATTACATACATATTCTGCCCTAACTCTCCAGATTACATACATATTCTGCCCTAATTCTCCGGATTACATACATATTCTGCCCTAATTCTCCAGATTACATACATATTCGCCCTAATTCTCTGCATTCTGTACATTTTTTTTGTATGCTGCTGGTCCCAGGTTCGATTTTGTTCTTCTGTAGGTGGAACGTCCTGATGGACTACTGCTACACAACCC
>JAODKN010000104.1:17285366-17300924 GCA_026774425.1 Petrocephalus zakoni | reverse complement strand
TTAAAAGCCACACTTTGAAAGAACAATGGGATTATTCCTTCTGGGATTTCGAAGCCTTCTGCACTTCCTCGTGCAAGACTTACACCCCCTGCATCACTTTCGATGATTAATGCCGGACAGGGCTGTTGTGGGAAATCAGTAGTTGTTGGAAATTCGTTGAATGCTCTTTAATTAAAGTTTATTATGGCACATTAGTCTACAGAAGATGTAATTTGTCTTCCTCAATCATTGTAAACTTACAACATTTATTCAATTGACACAGCAGCTCCTCTTTTCATCTTGGTCTTTTAACCAGATTCCAAATCGCATAACGAAATACCCCCTCGACTGTAATGTGGGAACAACATGACTTAATAAATCGAATGAAGACAGCAGCTGAAAACAATTTTGACAAAATAATGAACAGGTAATTGTAATACACCAACCCAAAAACAATACATGAAAAATGCATCACCTCATGATCTGTCTGTCAGCATTTATGCCATGCTTCTAATTTTTCCATTTTTCCAATGGATAATGCAGCAAGCCTGAAGCCTACCCCGGGATAGACGAGGAACGAGGTAAGGAAACGGGCCGACTGCCGGTTCATCACCAACATGCTCTGGGCACTCGATTCAGCTGAGCTAATACGCTTAGGCAGAAGCAGGAAGGGGAAGTAGCCAAAGGAAACGTGGGAAGAGCACCGCTGAAACTTGTTCTTAGCAAACTAGCCCATTCTTTCTTTCTCAGTAATGTTAGCATGCCCGTGGGGGGGTGGGCAGCCAGTTGACCTTGGATACCTAATGGTTGTTTTCCTCCCTACTTGGGAGTTTTTGGTTCCTCTCCTCCGTTGTCAAATGTCTTTCTTTCCTTCATTCCATTGTCTTTCATTTTCCACATTTAGCATTATTATCTATTATCATAACACACCACGTTAAGCGCCTGGGGGCAAGTCGGTAATGATATATATACAGTATATATAAAACATATAAATATATTAATATATAAAAATATGTTGAATTTAACGTGCAGAGCTGGGAAAGGACCCTTTGTCGCAGGGGGTTATAAGTCAGCTAACAACCTCATATGTACACTGGAAATTAATGGAAATAACGAAATGCCCATTTTTTGCAACACTTGAGGGTGAGAGCGTCAGGTTACAGTGAGCCTGCACAAGGAAGCACAGGGCCTAAGGCAGAGAACATTTCTGCGCTGGCTGCCAATTTATCAGAGGGCCCAGATACACACTGCTGAGAGTATAGAGGTGCCCGTTTACCTACCTAAATCTCAGGACTGTGGGAGGATGCTGAAGACCCCAGAGGGAACCAGCATACATGAGGGTAGAACATACATGAACCTGTGAGACCTTTTGATGTATCGCCATCTATTTCTCAACCAGTGCAGCAGGGCAAGTTTATTGCAGACAGCGCAGGGCTGGAAGCTGTGGACAACTGACAAATTAGATGCATCCGTTCATTTAACTGCCAATTTCCTGAGCTACTTAATCGGAATACTCGAAGGAATCCACGCACCCGGGGGGAGGACGTGCAAGTTCCACGCAGAGAGAGTGGGAGGCAGGATACACGCCTGGAGACGTGAACGACGGGGTTGTCCAGCGAGCCACCGTGCCTCTCAAATAACAGCCACTTATAAATACCGCCAAATTATTTGCTGAGCGTGTGTGTTTTTTCCAGCTCTTAGACGTCAGATCGGAATGGAAGTGCCGCATATCGATTGCAGCCCGTGACATGTTCGAGAAGGCGAACTGGCAGCTTTCTATTCAGATCACTAATGTAAAACTACTCCCTTGGAATGCAGTGCAGGGGGAAGAAATGTCAATACTGTCTTTAAGTGCAATTCTCCATAATATAACTTTCTTTATTATTAGACTAATCGTTTCGGTTCTCAAGATCAACACCGTGCGGAATAAAGGCTGCACATCTATTGTTACCAGCCATAATAAGCTCCGAAACAAGTCACAGGTGCATTGTGTAGATTCCCCAAGGACGCCGAACTTACTTCATCACGTCTCTTAATAGTATGCCACAGGAATCTATATTCTGTAGTACAGTGGGGAAAAAAAATCCACATAGTCATTGTTCTTCAAGTAACTCGAAGGCAATGTGTAAGATTTCATCTCTTGCCTTTGGCGGTAAGCTCTGTGGTATCTTATCCACAAAAGTGAATTGTTCCCCTACAGTGTCCCCCGGCAGTCTCTTCAGGCAGCATTGTCCTTGTTTTGTCCAATCCCGGAGAACTTCCCCCTCTATAAAAACGGTATATGTCACTGACTCGATACAACGCCGCCTTACAAAGTGTCCGTGAGGAAGGCTTCAGGTGTGTAGACAAGGTGTGCACTGCTGTTACATATTATTATTATTATTATTCAAGAAGTCAATTGCTATGCCTCCTCCGCTTCCTCTGCGGCTATCTGCTTTCACGTCGGACCAACAGTCTAATTCTGAGAGCCATACGCTGGTGAAGAACACTTGATTTTATTTCTGTTTTTTTTTCCTAAACAGATGCATGCGGGGGAGACCAACGTGATGCATTTGCTCGGTGTGGTTTTTGCTTTGACGCTTGTCGATAGTGGCCAGTCTTTGACTGTGGCGGACTGTGGCGTTTACTACAGACGCCCAGGTAATGTGAGGCACCCGTAACTGATGACACCTTTGTATGTTTATCTGACATTTTATGCATTTTAAAAGATGTATTTCAAAGTTGAATAGACTTACAAAGTGGCTGTGAAAGCAGGCCAGTTATATGGTCAGTGTAGAGGGTCGCATGCAGTTGAGGGTCGCATGCCGACCAAGTGGTGTGCATTAAAATATTAGCAGTAAGGCCAAGTGTTTGAAAATGACGCTGTTATGGAAACAGTAGGACTGCACTCCAGATCTTGTTCTTTGATTTTTAGAGTACACTGATATCTCTGTGGACTGTGGAACCACCACGATACAGTTGGCAGTGCAGGCCTGCCCCGTCCTTTACAGCGGCTACAACGAGTCCCAGCTCTTACTGAACGGCAAGGCAGACCTCAGTTGCGAGGGCATCCTGGACACCAGCGTGATGCCGCCGCTGGTGCGCTACCAGTTTCCGCTGAACCAGACCAACTCCTGCGGGAGTGATTTCATCGTGAGTGGTTAGGTGGTGATACGTTATAAGACAAAATGTACGGCTGAATGTTTTCATTCCCGATAGAAAGGTCAGAAATATCTGCACGTGTGCCTGGCAGTTTCTAACTGCCCTTAATCAGGATGTAAATAAACACATTCTATGTCTCATATAGGCAGCTCTTGACTTATATAAAACTGACTTAAATATATCTGGACTTGTATCAAGTTTACAGAAGTGTGGGATTGGCATAAGAACGGCCATAATTCATCTTATCCAATAATATGTTTTGATATTATCCAATGATATGTTTGAAACAGTGAGTGACTGTGGGGGGGGGGGGCACTCTGGAGACCAATCAGCTTTCAGCTGGGGCCAGTGACCTTGTGACACCCTTTTTATATGTCCCCAAGAAGCACTAATGCAACAAGGGGACATATGACTACAAGCAAATTCACATTTTGTCTTTTTGTTTTTTTATGTTTGCTATGTATTACGTTTTTTTTTTTATATAAGATGTCCTGGTTTGGATAGGTAAATCTGAGTTAACTAATTAATAATTTGACTTACATAAGGATTTGTAGAACGGATTACTTACATCAGTCGAGGACTGCTTGTATCAGAATTTATTACATTACACTTACATTATATTTCAATTCATATTTCCATGTGATTGTTTGCCATGTCACCTAGCAGGAAATCTGACCAAATCTATCATTACAGACTACAGGCGCGCAGGGCACTGGGATCTTTTCTGACTTCTCTAACATCCAGACAGTCAACATCAGCGGTTTGATTCGATCGTTTGACCCGACGGTGGGCCAAGTGACTTACAATGCCGAGCTGAAGTATTATTACTCCTGCTCCTACGCACTGGAGTACCTGATCAACAACACCAGGATTGACGTGTAAGTTGTCTACCAGCAAAAAGAAAATGTCACAGGTCACAGGTCACATGACACAGGGTACCGTTCATGTCCAATTATACACTCCTGTAAGTCTGTAATCTTATATGTATATATATAACACAGCCCTTATGACAGAACAGACGTCAAATGGAACTGTGCATGAAGAGCAAAATGTATGACTATGAATAAAAAGGCATAGTGGCAAATATTTAATTTGAAGATTTTATTTCTCTGATATATTGGGTGTCAACCAGACATTGAATCTGATTAGATTTAATTATGCTTTAAATGGAAAGATAGACAAGGGGATGAAATATCAAATTTATTGAATATGTTATAGTAATATCTGATAAGAATATAGATAATAATATAAATAATGCATGTTTGTCCAGTCTTAGTGTTAATTAGCCCTCCTGTCATCTGTTGCCAAATCTGTGCCCTGATTGGCTAAAGGGGAAAGCCCCTCCCACCTTTCAGATTTGCCCTCTCACCCCTTTTCGCCATACAGGTCATCATCCTCCATCGCAGTGAATGACAACAATGGCAGCTTCATCAGCACATTGAGCATGCAGCTCTTCGAGGTAAGACCTGACAGGAAGCTTCTCTCCTGTGTCCTTTGGAGTACATTTCCCTGGAGAGGCTCCTGACCTGTTCAGAGGATTAGTTAAGATATCCATGAAGCTATTCAAAGTGACATTCTAGGGCAGCTCAGAACCACTGTAGTGTGTTGGCAGTCCTATGACTCCTCAGTAATTACACTTATGCATCACTGTAGTTCCACACGGTGTACTTATTATGTTTTGCACCCAGGACAGAAACTACACTATCCCTATGGTCATTTCATCGCTGGGCATCGAGCTGAAGACTAACATATACGTACTTGTGAAGGCCACCAACTTGACATCCCAGTAAGACGTCATGTCATCCTCACAGCTTGTCGTGCTCCATATTCACACCAGCACGGTGATGAGTGACCTTTTTCCCCTCCCAACAGGTACAACGTGCTCCTGGATCGATGCTATGCCTCCATGGCTCGCCATCCCTCTAACTCCACCTATTTCAATCTCTTTGTCTCGTAAGTGTGTCTGAGCAACCAGCAGAGGGGCTGTGGTGGAACCCGGGACTCGAATCCGCCGTGAGGTCACTAACCGCTCTCAACGGCCGCCCCGTTTCACCCGCAGGTGTAACAGGGACAAGCAGACGACCATGCTGGAGAACGGACAGAGCCAGAACGCTAAGTTCACCTTCCCGGCTTTCCGCTTTGTGGAGCAGCAGAACCATACTGTTTCTACCTACTACCTGCACTGCATCACCCGGCTCTGTGAGAAGTCCACCTGCGCACAGTTCCAGGTATGGCCCACACCAACCTCCTCCAGAACCCACTCGGGGGGGGCGAATCGGATTGCAGTGCAGGTGACTGATTAGTTGTTGATCACGGGGCCAGCAGATTGATGCTGCCATTGGGTCCTTGAGCAAGGCCCATAGCCCCCCAAAATGCCTCAGGGGCGCTGAATAAATAAGTAACTATGTGCTGAGACCCTAAGCTTCGCTCTCACCTCTATATCTATATGTATGTTTCAAAAAGGACTGAATGATGGGATGCAAAAAGAAACATTGCCTGTGCTTGTGAAAGTGGAAAGCTCAGCATATTATTTATAAAGGTCATTATGAGTCCTATATATATTGTTGAATTCAATAGGTCATACACAGCAACAGACCATAAATGGGGGTCATCAAGGTTACTCAACACAACTGATAATTTGTATATTTTTATCAGATATTTCAAATCTGTTCAAGTGAGACAGCTGGTAGAACTGGGGACTGGACCGAACAACATTGTGAGTTAGAAGTCCGCATTCTTAGCCCAGTATGCTTTATGCCACCCAGATCCTCCTGATTTTCACAGAGATCCTGAGAGTCGCTCGGTCTATTAAAAACAGGCCGAGCAGGCTTCGATGAACTAGGGCACAGGGGGTGCCTTGGGACAGCATAGGAAGTGGAGCAACTCAACACGGGCGGTTTGTGGTGGACGACAGGTTTATTAGAGAGAAAGTTATCTTCTACGGGGGTAAAGAGGATTTGGGAGGGACAGGCCTGACATGGTGCATGAGTAAACATGAAAAATCATGTGGGAAAAGGTCAAAGGAATTCAACATGAAGGTGACGCGCACAGTGCACATCAACGAAATGTGTCCACTGCATTTAAGATATGTGACATTGTAACACAGCAGGGGGCAGCTACTTGAGCGCCCGGGGAGCAGTGCTTGGGGACGGTCAGGGTACCTCAGCGGTACTTGCAGGTTGGGGACTCAAACCAGCAACCTTTCAATCACACAGTTGTTTCCTTAACCATTTTGCCACCTGCCTGCCCCAAAAATGTACACTTTGCCAACACAGGTCTTGTTGGAGTTGGTCATAGGACCACCTTACATCCATATTAGGGATAGGAACAGGTAAAGATGATTCATTTTAATAATTATGGCCACCCGGCTCCCCCCCACCCCACACCTGGTGGTTCCCATCGCTTGGAATTCATTCTGGTCCTCTACCTCTTGGCTCCCAGAACTGTCGCAGGAGAAAGAGAGACGCGCAGAACACCCCTGCCCCCACGACAGGCATCTCAGACTCCACTACCATCACCTCTCCACCTATCATCACCAAGGCAGAGAGCGGTACGTGCAGCTGACCCATCATCTTGAGCAGCACCAATAGCAGAGCCTCATTGTAAACTGATCCAAGCATCACCACATGACGAAGCTCATCTGATTGGCCTACATATATCCAGCAACATATATGAATTAAATCTAGGCATTATAGGCACTAGACTTTAGTCAATGTTTGGTATGAGACGGAGTAACATTTTTATCCCTATTTTGTTTCAGTGCTATCATCGAATGAACACGGTAAGTTTTGTTTTGATCTCCACGAAATCTCCGCCATGTAAATGTCATTCTACCATGAGCCCATATGAGTCATCGATGACTCAATTCTCTGCTTTCATCAATCCTTAATTGTGAAGATCAGATCTGAGCCTGAATGTGATCTGTCAGGACTGTGATTATAAGTGTATCAGGCTATGGGAATATTATGTACTGTTCAGCAATCAGAATATGGCAGTTGACCTCAAAGAACTTAGATCTTGATAATTGCAGAAGTATGAAAATACCTGAAGTCTAACTGGCTTCTCCTTCCCCACTGATGAATAGCATTGTACAGCAAGGGAGATGATTCCAAGACCTCCATGGGCCTGGGGATAGCAGTGGGTATTCTGGTTCTGGCTTGTATTGGCATGGTTGCCACAGCTACCATCCTGTACAAGCACTACAGGGTGCGTTCCGGAATCCCCAAGCCATTCCACAACTAGATGTCAACCAGGTCATCCCCCGTGGAGCTCCTTGCACATGTTATTGGCATGCTGGTCTTTAAAATGACTGAGCTAACAACTCATACCTTCTTATCCTCAACATCAATGTCTTTACTCTTTAGAGCTACTTCATCAAGTCCTATAGTCCTGTTAAGTTTAGCACTGTGTGTCTCCATATTAAAAAGTTTACCTGCAGAGCATTAATGCATCTTACTCTAAAGATGTTGTTGCATTTTACTTGAAGGACACTGCACTCGTTATCTCAGTTCTGCAACAAATCAGTGAACGAAGGAGTCGGGTGTAGCAAACTTTTAAAGTTTTAACTTAAAAGTGTCAACCATAGCCTGTAGGGGAACATGTCAAAAATGTTTAACTCATGTTGTATTGTAGCGTGCGGAAAAAAACCTTTGCAAAGAATCATTTTGACAAAAGACATTGGGGGGAGGGTGGGTGGTTAGGGTTAGATATGTTTAGCAATGCATGTTTTAATCGTTAAATGGAATTATTATGTATAAAATCATTTTAAATATATCAAACTGAGCTTTAGTAGGACAATTAGCCAAATTTTTTTTATAGTAATATTAAATTATATGACTTTTCTGCACTGGCCTCTCTGTATGGTAAAAGCATTTTGGTTTTATTTGCATTTTAAAACTGTTATAATATACAAATGTGTATACTCCCATAACACCCGAATACGAGCACCCGTGTCATTAAAGGTTACAGGAACAACAGCATCGATTGCCTTTAATTGTCTTCTGAAATGAGTGACTGGATGTGGGAGGGGCTGCGGCGAAGCGCCACTCGGCGCGATTCAAACGACGGCGTGCGGCTCGGCCGGCTTCCTGCAGCACCTGCTCTCTGGCTCTATTTCACACTTGCTTGTTTATACCTCATTCACCCTCCAAGGGTTTGCGTTTCACCGAAAGCCGATCTTCTATTATGCTTGGGAGCCATTTAAAAAAAATCTGATCCTAATTTCGCGCAAGCTCACACTAATCCGTTGACACTGAATCTAATCTTTTTTGTGTCCCATAAATGAGAACGGCATGCCATACAATAAAATGAGACTAGATAGAGTCTGTGTTACATTCAGAAACAGGATGCAGTCAATAATCAAGATAGGAAGAACTCGATTAAGTATAAACCACCCAGTGTTTGCAGATGGAATCAATTTTGCTTAAATAAAAAATAATGGCTTTTTGGTGGAGAGGATTTCTGTAACACCTTCTCTTTTAAGGCCTATATTTTTGAACTTCTGCTCCTGTGCATTGTAAAATCCATGCTGAAACTTTACTCATCCTCACTGAATGACTGTGAGTTTAAATACTCTTGGTTCGATGGACCCAGCATATTTACCCTCCTTCCCTGCATCGCCTCCCACCTCAGCTCGTCCCCTGCGGCTTATCAGCGGCTTAAGGCAAGCCAAGCAAACTGCAAGCCTCCCTGAACTACAGGAATTAAAATTTCCCACAAAAGTTTGTACACTCTCAATCCCATTCTTGCGACAATGTTGCACTCAGTAACAAGTCTAAAACACCGTTCCCCTGGTGGCACAGATTGGGGACAGCGCTGTCACCTAATCTCCGCCAGGTATTTCTGAAAATCCCGGGGTCCTATTTCATCCGCTGCCCTGACTCATCCTGGGCGGCACCCATCCGCTGCTCCGTGTCCACGCCGAGGAGGGATCAATCATATTAAGTGACTGCGAAAGTGGAATGTTGAGAAACTCCTGGGAAGCCAGCGAAAGCTAAACGAAGCCCAAAGTTTGTTAAACAGCTGTACCCTCCTCTGAACAACGAGAGGTGATGCAGTCACACCAAGTCACTTTGTTGTCATTTGACACACATGAAGCAAAATCGTGATTCTCTATAGCAGGGGTGGCCAATCTTATCCACAAAGGGCAGGTGTGTATGCAGGGTTTCTAGGTAAGCTTTAGGTCTGCTGTTCAAACCCCGGTGTGATGAATCTTCAGCCAATCAGTCCTCTAATTAGGGAGTTGCACACACAATGGCCCATGAGGGGGTTCAAATAACATAGTAGCACATTCTTACTTCATGTGTTAATTAACCATAAACTGTTACATATTGATCACATGTTTGTTCATCATTAATCGATCATCTGTGCGTTTCCCAAAGGCATGGTTGCTAACTATGTTAACAACTTACATAGTTAAATCCATGCAACTGAATGAGCCCACCTATGTTAGTTGCTAACAGGAGCTTTTTGGGAAACACACCCCATAACGGTTCATGTATTTCATGTAGTTACTATATTTGTTCATGATTTTTACTTGTGTAGTAATTGACTTGTGCCTCCTCAAGTAAAGTGTAACCAATAAAAAATATTACACAGCAGTACCCTACAATAAACAACAACAGCCATGACCTGGTGCAAATAGTACTGTCACAACATGAAGGAGGAAAGGCTCAGACACAGCCACAGGGAACACAGAGGGAGTTTCATCGACAGACAGAAAATGAAAACAGAAACCAAGGACTGAAACAAAATAATGTCGAGGGGTCAAACACAAGGGAGACCAGGGCTAGCAAGGAACGGGAACGGGATCAGAAACGGGAACGGGATCAGGAACGGGAACAGGATCAGGAACGGGAACGGGATCAGGATCACAGCATGAAGCGGGAGAGACACTGGCCACGCTATGGAGGACGACAATGACTGGACTGGGGAGCTCGAGACATTATTCACTGACTGATGAGCAAATAACGAGGTACAGGAAATGAGCCAGGCTGGGGAGGAGACGGGAGGTCCAGACAAACACATGACTGGCAGGACATGACAAGCACAATTAAACAATGGTCCAAGGCAGTGCATACGGACATCACACTGCAGCTAGGTATTTTTTGGCAGTCTGTGTTTGGTAAATGTTTGCTACAGCTGGTTATATTTCCTTACCTCTCTGAGGTGCTGAATATTTCCATCAAATGTTAAGCACTCCGATAAACATCTTTGCCTCGTTACCCCTGTGCTGTAAAATGTGATCTTTGTTTCCAATGGGTTCATGCTCAAATTGCCATTGATTGATTTATTTTCCAGCATCCAATGTTAAATTCTATATTGCAATGCCTGCGGTGACATTTTCTGCTGTTAGTATTGAATCATAGTTGATATAAAAACACATGATTTCATGCACTCTGTCATTATTTCATGTGTTTGTCAGGGGTGGTGGCCTCATGGCCTCGGACGAGACCCTGTCCTTCTCGAATTTAACAGGAAATGAAGAGATTTCTTGCCCTTTGACCTTCTGAATAAAACACTGTCCCTTGATCTTGATCTAAAGCACGACGACCCTCATTTGAATCTGAGCAAATCTCATTAGAATTCTGCACTTCTCCCATAGTGGTGCTAAAATTATTCTAAAAGTCAGTTTTTAAACTGATATTAAATAAATAAACCTTTAATCGAATTAACTCTTTTAGTACCGGAATATCAACAGACCTTTCTTGGTGCTGAACGTCATGTGAGATGTAGCACCAGAAAGAAAAGCCTGACATTTATCCCTGCGGTGAGATGCTGACATAATCCTTTATTGCCAATTTTTTGTGTTGGCACCCATCTGTGATGTCTTTTGTGAATTATAACAAAAGAACAAGCAATATTTGTTGTAAAACATATAATGTTACTGATCTAAAGGGCTTTTGGGGTGGTTCTGTGGTCTGTATAACACGTATTTAATACTGGTTACAGAGTAGTCACACATAGCCTGGCAATAATTTTTTTCTGCTGGAGTAGTGGGTTTGTCAGTTAACTATATTATGGGTACAGCAAAAGTAGAAGATTCCCTACTCATTATGCATAGATATGAGTGTTCCACTTGAGTAAACCAATTTGAAAGTACGCATCTAATTCAGAAAGTCTCATATAATAATAAATAATAGAAATCTAAGGTAACCTTACCCAGGTGGGTATTTTACAGATTACAATGGCCACTTACTTTCATCTCCAGTTAACAACCTTTGTTTCAAAAACACCAGGATGGAATTTCCTGTTCAAATAACTGAAAGAGTCGGGGCAGAGCCCGTGCACCACCCAGTTGTTAATGCCAGACCCAGGTCATGTGAGGGGCAGGTACTGGGGTGGGGCCACATTGGACCACCGGAGGAGTCATCAGAACCTCAAAAGCCAATTTCCTGAGCTAAAGCCCACAAACATTCATTCTGAGGGCAGTATTTTGGGGGCTGTACCACAGAGCGGCTGCCTCTGATACTCTACAGAAGCAGAGCAACACAAACAGAAACATTCTCTCTGTCTGAAGGCTGGACGTGATGCTTTCAATTCCACACTGAAGCTGAAACTCTGAATGAAGCAGTGAGGAAATCCTACTTAAACGTAAAAGAAAAAACATATAACACACACTGGAAGTTCAGGCGAAGCTGGGAAAGTCATCCAATGCATTGATTGTCTTCATATGATTCGTTACTGCATGTTTTTATGTGTTTGGGTACAGATGTCAACAAAAAAAGTCATAGCAGAGATACGCTGCTATGAAAAAAAAATCAAGTTCAGGCATCATTACATACTACAAATTTAGAAGAATTTCTTGCTTGCAATCATCAAGTACTCATAGAATCACATGCAATCATCTCAATTGTAATCATCCGGTACTCATGTCGATATTAGTCTAGACTTTTTGTAGCAGCACAAGGATATTGGATAAGTATTTTTTGGTATATTTGGTTATTTTTAAATGTTCAGCATTATCGTTGGTGTATGTTATATGTCAACGTTTTGGAAAGCTTTGATGAGCAATCACGTAAACATATTTGGACACTTGCAAATTCAGATGTCACTTTGGCTTGGAGGTAACACTAAGTTCAATTAATATTTGTATGAAGATTAATGGAGGCAGTATTTAAATAATTTTGCATTTGGGATCCTCAATGGAGAGATGAGCAACCTACCCACATGCAGTTATCAGAATCCCTTATATCCTCAAGACCCTTTCTCTGGGTACATCTCAGCTATCCTTCTAACGACTGACCTCTCCTATTTTCATCAGTCATCATCTAGAGCACCAGGCTACGGACCAGAAGACTTTTGCCAACCGCCGGAGACGTCCAGCCTTGGCCTATCGGCCCAGAAGCTGAAGCTGTAGAGTGCTGAATCGTTGGCATTAATCATCTAAAGCCCTTCAATGACACATAGTTCGCTGTTGTCAAAATAAAATTAGCTTAAATTAAATGATTTTCTGGAGGAAAATTAATCGTTTAGATTAATCTACCAATTGTTAAAATAGTCAATAGATTAATCAATGGAAAAATTGTCATTAGTGGCAGCCCTACTATGTTGCTATATGAAGTGGTGCAGATTCTGCAATAGAATCCTATTTTGTAAATGTGCATTCTGTAAGCAAAATCAGGATAAATGCTGAGTATTTAATGACATAAGTGCTGTGGGTTTAGGACTCTGTGTCCTTGTGGGTTTCCTGCTCCAGTCCAAAGATGTGCAGTTTATTAGATCAGTGCCTCTAAATCGTCGTTACTATGGGTGCACATGAACCTTTTGCATTTAATAGATAACGAAGATGGTTGGCAGAACAGAGCTGCTGAAAAACAAGTGCATCAATTCTTACCATGCATTACCTCAGATAAACACTGCGGTTTATTTGGGTAAAACGCGATTGGCCACAGACCTGCAGACTGCTTTTGGCTGCTCTCCAAACATACCGATCAGAAAGCAGGTATTCTGTCTCCCTCTCATGTTCTAAACCCCTCAGGTTCTGATGCTCCCAAAGTCCCATATCATCATCCAAACTGAAGTGGACAGCATAAAGTTTTACAAGCCAACTAAACACAAATGAAGGGGCAATGGAAAGTTACTTTCTTATTTCACCGCTGAGTATGACCCACCTTTTTGAACTTGTCATTAACTAGCTCTGGTTAAAATATGGAACATTATACCTTACTTGAGGATCTCACTAATTAATATCTTACTGGACTGGAGGTTTTGAAGATCTCAGCGTCACACCAGACTGGAGGGTTGGACGATCTCAGTGTAACATCAAACAGGAGGTTTGGAGGATCTCAATGTAACATCAGACTGGAGGTTTGGAGGATCTCAGTATAACATCAGACTGGAGGCTTGGAGGGTCTCAGTGTAACATCAGACTGGAGGTGACACCTTCTCAGCCACAGCCACTCACCCTGTGCCCAGGAGACATACCCATAAGACTGAGTAACTGTTAGCAATCACTATATCAGCAGGCTTCTCAAACTCTTACTCCAGTTTCTCTAAATTGCAGTGGGCCTTGTCTCATTCCCAGACCTGCTGGAGTGACTTCATATGTGAAATGGACCCAGGAAGAGACCTGACTTTTCATCTGGACTTCTTCAGCTTCTTGGTGCTGCTTGATCCCGTCTGCACGAACGTCCAGCTCTCGTCTGTCCAGCCGCCCTCCAGCTCAGACGCGAACCATCACCAGTTTACGTATGATCTAACAGCAGACATTTCTCCAAGCAGTGCACCACTTGTGTTTTTCCTCTTTGGTAACACAGTGTAGCCAATATGGATTTTATGTTTGTTATGCTTAGCCTGAGTAGAAACAATAGCAAAATCAATTCATACATCACTCAGATTATTCACTGCAGAGCTCCATAGATCACAGGCAAAGGAGCACAAAGCACGCTGTGCCATCTAATTAAGATTCCATTCATCTGTTAAACCGATAAGCCTAAATTGTCTCGAACTTCCAAAATAACTGAGAAAGGAGTGGCGATAAGAAATCCATGATGTCATCTTCTCGCAGCCCCATTGGCTAGACTTCTTAGTCTGTTTTTCCATTGCCAGAATCAGGCCAACTTTTCCTGAAAACCAGCAGGTACCAGTGTTTTCCAACTGTGATCCTATGAATCCTTACGAAAATGAACCATGGTTTTACTACATGGTTTTTTTGTGTAACCATGAAAATGACTATGGTTTTATCATGGTTTCACTGCAGTTACCATGCAGTGGTATAAGTAAACCATAGTAGTACCACAGTTACCATGAAGTGATATAAGTAAACCATGGTAATACTATGGGTAGAAGCTTAGAAATCATAATTACCATGAGGTACCATAGTAAAACAATGGTTACTGTAAAAACCCATACCCAAAACACAAAAAAACATAGGAAACCATAGTGAATTTCCGTAAGGGAATGCCAGCCTGTAAAGAGCTGGGGTGTTTTGGCTCTAATCTATACCTGGAGCCATGTCAACAGAGCAACAAGGTTGCATTTAACCTAACTTTGGCAGATTAATCTTAAAGCTATTATCAATCTTTGTGCTTTAAACACTATGCATACTCAACATCAAAAATACTTAGCACCAAATTCACCATCTTCAGTGATTCACTAGACATTTAAGGGTGCTTGAGGAATTTGGATAGTTTCCTGTTACACACCAAAGTCCAAAATTCCTGGTAGATAAATCAATAACTTGGAAATGAGTGCAGTAGTACTTCAATGACTGATGCCCACATTAAAAACAAGTATATTTATAAACAAATAAAAATCTGTTACGTCATGAGAAACATGGCAATTCTATGTCTAAGTTTGACAACAAAAGTGCAGTGTACAGACCTATTGACATACATTCCCTAGCACAGCATGGAACTGAACCCCAACTTGCCTTAAGGCCAAGTTCAGGCACATTGAAACGCTTGTTTTCATATTTCCCACGAGGTATTCCCGTGATAGATACACATACACTATATGGACAAAAGTATTGGGACACCAGGCCATTACACCTACAGGATCTTTTATGGCATCCCATTATAAAGCCATAGGCATCAATATGGAGTTGCCCCCCCATTACAGCTATAATAGCTGCCTCTCTTCTGGAACAGAAAAGTGGCTTCCCCAAACTTTCCCATGAAGCTGGAAGCATAGAATTGGCCAAAATGTAGCTATTGAGTCAACACAGCATTGGCGATTTTTCACACTATGCCCCTCAGAACTAGGTGGCCCTGGTCTGTTACTTTCCATGGTCTGCCATTTTGTGGCTGTGTTTCTGGTTCTTAAACGCTTCCACTCTGCAATGGTACCACTTACAGCTGACCGGGAAATATCTAGCAGGGAAGAAACTTTGCTTATTGGAAAGATTGCACCCTATGACAGTACGACATTTGAATTCACTGAGCTCTTCAGAATGACCCATTCTTTACCAAATGTCTATCAACTTGACTGCATGGCTAA
>JAODKN010000104.1:17252353-17284749 GCA_026774425.1 Petrocephalus zakoni | reverse complement strand
ACGACATTTGAATTCACTGAGCTCTTCAGAATGACCCATTCTTTACCAAATGTCTATCAACTTGACTGCATGGCTAAGTGCTTAATTTTTTACACCTGTGGCAATAGGTCTGGATGAAACACCTGTATTCAGTGATTAAGAGGTGTGTCCCAATACTTCTGTCTATATCGCGTATAAATTTTTATACAGTTGAGGGTGAAGCTTGGGGTCTGAATACTGGGTCAACCATTCATGCAGCACCCCTGGAAGATTAAGGCTCTTGCTCAAGGGCCCAAAAGACACGTCACTGTTTTGCTGAGGATGGGATCTGAACCAGTGACCGCCCAATCACAGACATGGAAGCTTCACCCACGGAGCTAGACACCACCCCCAAAACTGCAGTTCAATTTGAAGCTATGGATATAGGAGAGGGGGAGAAGATCGACTTGGTAAAGCCAACTGTCATCCCAGCCACAGATAAAAATGGCACCTGGACTCTCTCTCTGGTTCATGGGGAAAAACCCAGAGCCCTGTCAGAATCTCAGCAGAAGCTTTTACCCTCCTCCTCTTCACTCTGTTTCACCAGACGTTTGGGACACAAGCTATAATAAACTATCCAGTCTAGTGGTTGCTAAACCTCTTCTTGGGACTCCCTGCTCTATTTGACATTTTCGTTTTGTTCCATCAGCAGGAAACCGGGTTCTAATACCATATCAGTGAAGTACATGTGATACTGATATCAGTGAAGTACTTAAACAAGGTGTGCCTATGGTGAAGATAATATGTTAAACAGCCGAGGTCCCCAAAGATTATTTTGAGGTCCAGTACTTATTATTACCTCTACCCACAAGCAGGCGTGTAGGCATGCAAAGCGTCTGCGGGGGGCCCAGGAGAGACAGTGATCCCAAAATAATCTTGTGTACGGGGCAGATGGGGGGGAGGGGACAAAATCCTTATTTTTATTTTCCCATACATGGTCATCGTATACTATGCGAATCACCTCCCCCCCACCCACCCAATTTTATGTTTGTGTATTCAAGAGTCCCTGAGAAGTGCTGGGCCCCCTGAATGTGGCAGACAAGCCATGCCCTGACTGGGGCTCTGCCCCCCCAAGCACCATGACGACAATCTACAGAATGACGACACTGAGGGGCGATCTTGGTCTGCTAACGGCGCACCTTGGGGGTGCTTTCGGTCAGAATCCGCACGGCTTCAAGCACCAGAGAGCAGACAAATCACTGCCTCATCAGCCCTGATACTAAAACCCAGGTTTAGGGGCTGTGGAGGTTCCAGCTGTCTCCTCATTACCGTGATACCGGAGGCAGAAATTTTTAGGCGAGGAAATACAATGGTGTGACAATTTTTCACAGGCAGCACAATATGCCCATTTATTTTTATTTAATTCAAGCACGATTTATGAATATCACTCCATCTATCTTCCATAACCACTTAGCCAGTATGGGATTGCGGTGACAATTTCCCATAAATATAAATAGCATATCCGGAAGGTTGATTCCAGTTCAGAAAGAGCTACAGTAGCTTATTCATAGATATTTAGTAAGGCTGCTGGAGTTAGTGAGCTCCACTGCACCCAGGAGTTTGTTACCTAATGATAATTAAGATATGTCGGTGTTATGGCGGCAGATGGCCTTTTATAAAGAACACAGAATGCTGTTCTAGTATATATCCTCTTGTAGAAGGGTGGTATTTCATAAATGCATGGTCATGCACAGCATTAAATGAAGACCACATAAATGAGACTTTACGGTTGTTTGAGAAACATCGTAACCATTTCATAATTATGATCGCGATTTATCGTGATGGTAATCACCGCTAAACTGCGCCCCGAGGTAAGCGGCATCCTTTAGCTGTTTTTGCTTCACCCCTGCATCTCCGCCTTTAATATTAAGCGTAGCTGTATATACAGTTGTTAACATCCCAAATCCATGTGTCTGTACAAGCAGCTGTCGACATTCAAAATTAAATATTTTATCATTGGCAGCTAATTGCTGTTGACACCTGAGACAGATTGCGGGCAGCGTTTGCGCAGTCACACTACAGTTGCGCATCTCATGCGGAGTTCGCGACCCTGCCTGTCATCCGCCTGTTACTAAGCGCTTACTCCGTAACAAATCGTGCTCCTGTCGCCACGGTACTTGGCTGACCTTAGCGGCACACTCGCCTGTTATATATCCGCCTCTCCCTATGGTGAAAAACTCCCCGTCTCCACATAATAACAATGAGTAACCTGTCATTGAATTGAATTGGCCCAGCAGACAGCGCCATCCATTTTCGCCAAACGACCGCACAGATTATTTTTTTCCAATGGTTGCCTGGAAGTCTTCTTCAAATGTGCCAATCGTCAAGAGGTAAAACTAATGCCACGATTTATGCATTACTAGGTAATTACCTTACGTGTGACACAGCGACTTGTCGCAGTCCCCACATTAATCAGCACAATATTTTGGCAAAAGCAACCTGCCAGCCCCATAGCAAAAGAGCATATAGGCCTATACTGAACCAATCATGTACTGCGTCTTGAAATGTGGCTAACCGTTAATTTATCTTCAACATTAGACAAGAAAAGGTACAAGGCAATTAACCGGTGGTTATTTCGGGAAGTTCCAGGCTCACTCACCGTCTCTTTAGATATATTAAAATACTAGATCCCAGACACATTAAAATTCAGACATTAAAATGCACTGCAACAGGAAAATATTTGGATGGAGTGTTTTTTTACTTATTATAAAAGCCTACTCACCGTTCAGAATAGAGAGACAGGCATCGTGGATGAATAACTGCACTAAAATGCATAGCAAATAACACTAATTTAAGATGTGGTAATGTAGGCGTTTACGTGACTATGATGAATTTTTTAATCAATAAATCGCATGCCATTTTCAAGCACAATGTAATAAAAAACAACCATTAAACACGAAATAGGTAAAATGGGTTTGAATATGTATTTTGATTTTTAAATTAGGTAGAGGGGGATTTGTTTTACTATCATAAACAGTTACATTCTTAATTTAAAGCACCTAATAACAACAAATAGCAAATGGATGTTACATTATGACAGTAGCTTTATATTTAGTGTAATTTATAGTAGCCACCACTAGAGGGCACACGTTATTTTCCCGTCTCATCCAGCTTGCTTGTTCTGCCCAGGGTTACAGGGCACCTGGAACCTTTCCCAGGCAGCATAGGTCACAAGGCAGGAGTACACCCTACACTCTCAGAAAAAAAGGTACCAGTTTGTACCTTTGCTTGTCACTGGGGCTGTACCCTCAATAGTCTGCCAGTTGTACCCTTAGCTGTAGGTAATTGCACCTTATATGGTACAGAAATTAATCCCCAAGGTACAAACAACATTGATGTACCCCCAATGGTACAAATGGTACAAGACCCTTGATGGTACCGCCCCAGTGACAAGCAAAGGTACAAAGTGGTTCCCTTTTTTCTGAGAGAGCAGACCTGATGCCCGTCCATGGCAGAGCACAGAGAGGCACAAACTACAGGCAAGTCAGAGATGCCAATTAAGGCAACTGTAGTCTTTGGACTGTGAGGGGGAAATCCACATGGTGCCGGGAGAACGCGTGAAATCAACAAACAGAGCAGAGGCGAGATTTAAACGCAGACCCACCCAGGCACTGTATCACCCTATCGCTCACCTAATATTTCCGTGTTAAAATAATTAACGGTTTTGGCGGCAGTTACACCTGATTGTGCACAAATAATAGGATACCCCTGTACTATTTTCCGCTTGAATTGACATGATATAACACAATCAAGGGGGCTGTACAAACGAAACTATCAAGAGAGCTGAGAAAACTGCACATGTACCGGAGTTTCACATTATGATGCATCTATTGATTTAATTCTAAGCGAACGGCTAGGAGTAAAGTTGATAAATATGTACATAGAAACAGCTTTCACAGATAAAGCACGTCTGTGCCGCAGATGTGCTGTTACGCATAACAAATTTAAAAGGACACCCACGTGATATTTCACCAGTAAAATATCATTAATTTGACAAGTGACTGGAAATACATTCCCGTATATTGCCATAATAAACACTGCCCCAAATCAATCAGGGTATTTACCGTATCGAAATTCGACATATTCTTTCGCAAGCTGACTTTTACCTTTTAGTTTTCTCCCTCATCATTATAACAACATTCCGAACGACGGAAGGTGTCACTGACAATTTTCCCACTTATCAAAACTAATAATATCCTAATGTAAAACCTTTCATAATTTAATTTTACAATAAATAACTGGTTGCACAGCTAATTGTACTTAAAACGCTGCTGTGTTTTTCCCTTAGCATTTCCGCTACAGGTGATGGAAACCACCCGTCTCTGACATTGATTCGGAACCCTCTGTGGGGGTTGGATGCTTAGGTAATTGAGTGTAAATTAGTTCAGCTACACGAACCCGCGACTGCCGCCTGTATAGCAAGTCAAGGCTGATTCTGGAGAACACTCAACCCCTTCATTTAGGTATGATTGAAAGAAAAGGCCAGACTCTCTTCTCTCACTCCAATAATCAGCATTAATCAGCATATGAAATCCCCCCCCCCCCCCCGATCAGCATCATAGCTGCCTGGTGGTAATATTACCACTTGCCAGGTAACTGGGCCAGTCAAGCATGTGAGCTTCAGGCTTAAAGACACTTCCTACTGGGGACTGACAAGCTAACTTCCTTCTAGACATATTCACGTCTCGACAACGTCCACCAATAATGCATGAGTTTATAGCCGCCACAGCCCTCCTCCCTGCCCCTTCCGCTTTTGCCCTACCGCGGCTCTGACGAGACATGCCTGTTACGCGTATCCCTCATCCCTCCTCCCTGCCCCTTCCGCTTTTGCCCTACCGCGGCTCTGACGAGACGTGCCTGTTACGCGTATCCCTCCTCCCTCCTCCCTGCCCTCCCTTTACACCCAGCTGCCTCCCGTTTGCTTCCTCGCTGGTTCTGCATTTAAGTGCCTCCCGCGTTTGTATCCCTCAGTCCGTCGTGGCGTCCTGCTGCAGGTGCCCAAGCCTTCCCCTGGTTTTTTGGGATCCCTGGTGATCCTGTTCGTTACTAGTTCGGTTCAGTCCTTTCCAATAACCCTTATTTCTTTGCCTGATGTCTGCTCCTGTGTCCTCCGTCCCACCTGGTCCATGACGACAGTAATATTCCAGCACAGTTGTGTGCGGCTTTGTGGGTTAGGACTAGGGTCGCCGACTCTTTGCAAATTTACAGACGGGTCGTGTTAAATTCACTCTGCCTGTAAATCAGTAAATAAATAAATAAAAAAGCATAAAAATGTGTGTAAAAAGAGAGTCTTAAAAGCTAGTGGTTAACCCTGGTTGGGATGCTGAGCCCGTGAACCAGGTCTCTGGTTCATATCTCACTACTGGCCGATTGCTGTCACTGCTAGACCCCTGGGCATGGTCCCTAACCCTGACAGGCAGTCTGACTGGCATGCTGTCAATCTGTGTTTCTAAACTGCATGGACTGGCAGCGTCTCTCCTGATGTGCTCCATGGAATAGGTTCATTGTAACCCTGCAGTGGATAAGCAGTTTTCTACTTGTGTACGTTGTTAGCGCCTTAATGTTGTTCTCTTTACATCCACCTATTTTGCTTTTCTGCTTACCAACTATAATGCAGTTCGGTGCCAGTTTGATATGAATTTGAAAGGAGTCATTCTTCTTCCCGCCCTGCCCAGGAGGAAGCACTGTGACCATGGGCTGTTAGCTCTGGGCTGTGACATCACTTTGCTGGCTACACAAAGCATGTAGCGAGCCTGAAACGCAGCCTTTATCTCGTCATACAGTAACGACTCGCTGACTGGAAAATACAAACGCCTGCAGGCAGCTCTGAGAAATAAGATAAAACTGCCTATTAAATTGTCTCTGTGTTCATTTTATTGGAAACGTAATTTATGATGTATTTTTACGGATAGCAATCTAATCTTAACTGTCTTACAAATAACTTTGCGCGTGTATTACGGTAATTACCAGCTCGCAAAATTAGCTGTCGCCCGATGGTCACATGATATTTTCAAATCAACCGATAAATCGTCATAGTTACATGCTATAAACCTACACGGGCAGGCATAAATCCGGCATAGGAATAGTCAGTTGGGAGTTTTTCTTTATTTTAGTCTCTATAAATATTCAGAAAGCATTCAGAGAGGGAAAGGGAAACTGTTACTGCGGATCACATGTGTTTACAGGAACTCCTCGTGTTGCTGTGCGCGAGCGCAGACGCCCGGTGTCACCCGGTGTCACACGGTGTCACACGCAGCCTGTCACCGCTCCCCTGCACCGCCTCGCCCCCCGCGGCACTGCGGGCGACTTCGTGCTGATGCCGGCGCCTGCTGATCGGCTGGGTGGCCGCACACTGCTGCATTTGCCACGGCATTGCACACGTTTCGGTATCATATCCGAAGTCGGTTGCACTTTCCTATTAACGCACACTGGGGGGCAGCTCTTAATTTGCCAGATACTTTTAAGTGCGCATCCGATTCTCACGTGTCTTGGCGGTGACCCGCACAAAGCGACCTCATCCGCAGGAGGAGCCGCCCCTGCAGCGGATGCGGCCGTCAGCGCACCCAGGGAGCCCGGTTATTTTGAGCGCTCCTGTCCGGATCGGGGAACTGTCGCCGCATCGCGCTTAATAGATCTTAGACCTTGCGGGAGGCAAAACAATTAACCTGTGATTATTGGGACATTTCTGGGCTCAGCCTGGGGTCTTTGCAGCCACTGAAATACTAGACTCGAGATGCATTAAAATTCAGACATTAAAAACGCATTACGGCGGAACTAGTTAGCCGCATAGAACAGAGTAAAGTGGTAATGAATTAACATTATCTGATGGACAGAAGGTTAATTATTCACCCTTGTTCTTTATTAGTAAATAAAGCGCAGTGTTCCTTCATAAGCATAATAGCACAGGAGGAGCTGTGGGATGCGTTACCTGCTTCCTCATTTTTAGTGAACATTGAAATTGATGTATCAGACCAGGATCAGTGTCCCTGCCTTTTAGACCAATGATTGACAGCGCGTACAGCTTTGGATGTCATGTAATTTAAAGGTCGGTGTAATTGAAAATTATCCCACCAGAGGGCAGACATGCAATTTTTCAGTAAAAAAAAATTACACAAAAGGCCAACGGCAAATAATGGCTCTCCGTGAAGGCGTTTAAAATGTATTTAAACAAAAATTACTAGTTTTCATATAACCGAATAATAGAAGACCAGCAAATCATCGATTTTCACCCTGTTTATGTACACTGTTGCACAATCATCTCTGGGCTGACCCTGTCACACCTGTGGGCAGACACGAGCGATGGAGCTCCGTCCTCCCCTAAAAAGCACCACACTGCGTATGAAAACACCCAGAGCTGTGTTCGGCTAATCTGCTCGGGGTCACGTGAGAAGGAAGAGGCCCGTGAACTAGGTTTACAGGTGCAGAGCCTGCGTCAGGGTGAATTTGAAATGCAAAACGGGGGGGGTGGCAGGAATACATAAACAATTCGCCTGTCTGCGGAGGCCTCCCAGTAGTACAATCAGATATCCCGTGGAAAACAAGAAAGAGAGACTCCTTCGCCTTTATCTCATAGCCAAGCACTGTCTGGGAAGACCTTGGAATAAATCAGCCAAGACCACAAACTCATCAGCCTCTGTAAGAAAATTACCCACCATAAATCAGCTTGTTTTTATATGTGGCCTTAATTCTATTAATGAAATTAAAAACCAAATAGGGGGCACCTGACTTGGGTTGAGCTTGGTACCAAATTATGTGTCTGAGAAGTGTGCTCTGGTTGTCCTGCACCAGGTAGGGTCCCCCCATGTCGTGTCCTGAGGGTCAGCTGTAGCGGTCTGCCGGACTGGCCTGTGCAGCACGTAAATCCCCATTTTTCATTACCGCGCTGGAATTCGCACAGCTCCTGTCTTATGACTGGTATTAAAAACAAAATCAATCACGTGAATTGGTAGTTACAACAAGTTCATCTATTACACAGAGCTGCATTTACGTTTTTGGTAGATGCTTTTATCCAAAGTGACATGCAATTGAGAAAGCAGAATCGAACAGAGCCAATTGGAAATTACAGGACTTACTTATGAACCCAATGGTGACATCACTCTGCCGACCCTGGGATCGGAACCAGCCAGCTTCCAATCACAGGCACAATGTCCTAACCCACCCTGACATGATACAACCCCCAGCAAAATGAGAATGATATCAAAACAAAGCCAAAATTGGCAAATGGGGGAATGTGTGTGCCCACTACCACTTGCCGGGGTAAATACTGCATTTACTTCCTGGCATTTTCTGGCAGGGTGCCATGCTTTGCGACCGCCTTCTGCGATTCTGAGGCTTCCTGCCGACTCTGAATTCTTATCTGGAGCCTGGCCACAAGCCGCGGCTGAGCGCCTTCGGAAATGTGCATTGGCGCCGCAGAACAAGAAATCAGTCGTTCGTCCAGTTTTTCTAAAAACACATTGAGACAATCCCCGGAGGGGGACTGGTTCCTCTAGCGTAAATTCTTGCAAAAACCTCACGGTTTTATGGTTACATCCAAATCGCTTTGTCTGGGGTCAAAATACATGTGGACCCATGCCAGAGATAGGTTTCTTCATGGGTTGAGCTCACAGTTACTCGTATAATTGGACTGTGGAGATGCTTCTCTCAGCTGTGTTCCAGCACGGTCCCCTTAGAAATCTGAGCCACTTGCCCCTGGTTGCTGGCCTGTGTCCGTTAGTGCTAAACTCCTTATGCCCCATTGTACCCCTTCTATTTCCTGCATGCTGTCCAGGTTAAGTATATGCCTCACATTGATCATTTGGACAGCTTACCACCACTAGATGCCACGTTCTGCAGTATGTCACCGTCAGACCATAATCCTGTGATGACTGACCCTGACTTCCAGTAGAACTGGCCACCGGGGGGCGCTCCTTCAGCTACCGTCATTCACAGGGAGCTTCTGAAATGTCTCTCATAAGTTCCTTGTTGCCCTTTTCATCGAAAGCAGCTTAGATTCTGGCCCATTTATGTGGCATTACTGGAGATTTCATGGTCGGGAATCTTGCTCAAGGGTATAAATCCCACTTTGGATTTGATTCGGCGACTGGCAGGTCACAATTTCACGGTCTGAATGTATTACACACTGCACTGACATACGTAAAATATTAGATTATAACAATACATTTTTTCTCCTGCCACATAACAAAAATACGTACACTTCTCATCAAGGCAGATGTTTTTTAATTATGATTTATGTGGCTGCTTTAGTTCACCACTGTGGGATCCTGAAACTAATAGACATGATTAATATGTCTCCTTCATCTTAGTGGAAAAGCATTATATAGCAAAAAATTAAAATGAGATGAGCAGAAATGAGATCTGTGTTAATTGGAGGCTGCCTAATTATCTTCACAGGGTTTATGGAATGTTTTCTCCTCTTCTGACAACGTGTTACCCCTTTTGAAAAATGTTCTAATACATATTCAACGCATAATTGAAGGAACTGATTGATGCACTGCGTAGTGTCCCCCTGTGGAAAACCCCATGTATAGTCCCTGTGCTTAAGAAGGGACGTTCCAGTATAATGGCTACAGACCAGTGACAGTGACATCCCACGTAATGGTAATACTGGAAAGGGTGGTATTTCCAGCATCTCAGGACTTCCTCCACCCACGACAGTTTGCATGCCCGTGCGCACATAGATGCACATAAAAGCAGGTTCCTACACCTGCTTCCCAGAGCCTGCTGACACTTGGATAAGCAACATCGTGGGGACTCTCTCCTTTGTCTTCTTCACCGGGTTTAACACCACGCAGCCTTCCCTGCTGGGAGAGTAGCTGAGGGTAGCAGGTTGCGGATGCCATAGTTGCACAGATCACAGATTACCGCACCAACAGGTCAACATTCCTATTTATTCTTTACAACACTGACTTCAGGTACTATTCTGCTTGATCTTCTCTGCAGTTGTGGGATGTATCACTGAAAGAAGAGGAGTATAGACGTCTTGTTGAGCGTTGAGTTTTGCTGAGGGATATTAGAAGAACTACCTGCAGCTCAATGTCAGAAAGACAAAGGCCAATCTCCTCAACAGAGAGTTGGAATAGTTGAGGAGCACATTCATCCAGAGGCTTATCTCCCTGAGATGCAGAAACCTTTGAACCAAAAGCCATTCATTTGTGCTATAAATCTGGACTCCATGTTGCTAACCCTAACCCCAACCCTAACACAACCCTCTGAATCACCACACTACCATTTCTCTTGCACTAAATTACACCTCTTTCCAGTTGACGTGCACGCCTTTTCCTCGTGTGCTGTACGATACACGTGACTTTTGTTTATGCTTTATTTATTTCTTTGAGGGGTAACTTTAGTGCCAAGAGATATTTTTGTAACGTTGCTGGGCAACAAAATTATCCCCAGCGGTAACTAATAAAGTTCATATCAAACCGTTGATTGGCTGGTTTGAAATACAACAGGTGACAGAATTTATTATTTTTTTGTCCTGGTGTGTTTCCACGAGGCGAAGAAAGAATTGATGATGAATCCATAATGATGATGAATCCATTTACATTTTAATAAAAGCCTGATACGAAACGCCGGGCTGTTTGATGCAGTCAGTGTCTTTGTGAGTCTCTCGTATTGTCTCAACTCCCGGCTTAATGTGTAAAGAATGCTGATAATGAGGGCGTAGAGATGGCCTGGCTTTCATTCCTTGCCACGGAGAGGCAGCGAGTGTAACATCAAACCCGATATCGCACGTTAAATCAGAGCACATATCGCTAAGAAAGCCGTCGCCGGAGGGAGTGGCCCCTAGGGGCCACATAGATATGCCAGTAATCGGTATGTTTACGGGAAACCCTGAATCAAGTCTCATCGGTCGGCTGAACCCTGTAGCACAATTTATGTAAAGCAGGAACGCAGGAGCCCTCGGGGAAGATCTGGAGGGCTGACACAATGGAGGCAAAATGCTAACTCATCATGGGAGAAGGCTGTTAAAAACTTCCTGTTACACAACCCTTGATGTTTTTTTCAATAAGTTGAATGTACAGACCTGCAGTAATATGTCCTGTTTCCCTCGTACATTACCCCCAAGCTGCCCGTTACCCAACGTGCAAGTCTCTTGCCAGTCTTCTCCCCGGGAAATTAATTTTGCGCCAACATTAATGTGGCTGTAATAAATTGCCTCTCCTGCAACGTTTATTCAGTAATTTATATTTAAAGAGCATGTTCTCCTTTGGGGAGCACTCGTGCACGTTGGTGGCCGGGGTCGCAGGGTTCGAAAAAGCAAAGCTAAAATTATTGGAGCCCGGGCACAGCTCGATTGAAAAGTCAGCGAGGCAAGGCGAGCCCGCAGATCCTTGGGATCCAGACTTCTGATGTCATCACCCTGCACCAGGCCAGACAGGTTAATCACTCTCCTCAGGGTTCCTGGGGACACATACATCTTATTCCGGCTTTCGCCGAATCCCTTATTATAACTGTGCCCGTTGCAAGTCATGATTATTATTCATTAGCTGAGCAAAATGGCAAGGCCTTTCACTGTGACAGAATACCGCCTGATTGCCATGTCGATCTAAAAAGAGATACTCGAGACGCAATAGGAACCAGCATGGGGCGTTAATTTAATTAATCAATGGCATTCCCTTGTTGGCATTTTTTTTTTGTAACACTACGTGAATAAGAAGAAGGTGCTGGGGCAGGTTTATTGATGATTTGTTTATTCCAACGCCCCCTGAAAAGGACTCTGTCGTTCCTCTCAATCAAATCCCCATCAGATCAAGTCGTCGTCTACTTAAGGGTGAGCGATCTACACGTCAGAAATAAGCGGCTCCGCAGATGGATGCCTTTTGCCGTGTCTCACAGAGGCAGGGAATTAAAGGTGCAAATGCATCTCTTTTCGATAATTTTGCCGCTACCTGTCGGACTGTTTAACAAGCCCTTTCCAATCCGTTATCGGTCACCCGTGATCAGCAGGAACACGGCGAGTCAGAAAAAAACAGAACTCAGCACATATACACAGTCTTTCACCTGCAACCCTCCTCGCGCGTAAAGTATGTTTACCTAGGAGGAACCGTTTAAATTGGGGGCTGCATTTTTCATGCCCGTGCGTTATGGGATTCGACTGCGGGGTCTCTGACTGATGCAAATTATAGATTCAGTGGCCATATGGACCCTCCTAGGGGAGCAGGGGAATGGGCAAACGTACTGTTTCCATATCGGGTTAATAGATGCTGAGATCTGCAGAGACAGACAGTGCGACCATTTGTGGCAATCATTACAACAATTGTAGCTCCCACCAATCTCCCCCCCCCTCACTCACTCACAGTGTCTCCAAGCTGTCATAGTATCAAATAGCACTTAACTGAGGCAGTTTCATTGCTCTGTGACATGATTGTCCATTCCACACTCGTCACTGGATAGCCAGCGCCAGCCGGGAATATGGATATATATAGTCAGTGGATCACATTAAGTCTCCGCCCACACTTGCCTCAAGAATGATATTGATTCTTTGAATGAGAAAAAAATAACATTCTTCTAACTTGTGTCTTGCAAGAGGAAAATAAGAACCCTTAATGAGAGATCTGGGCATTTTCTTCCTAACCTGTCTCAGGACTGATGTTATTTGATTACTGGTTAAAGAAAGCGGTTACCATTATGTTTGCTGCCATAACTGAAGCTTGGTCATTTGTACGCAGCTGTTATAAATGTAGGCTATCATGTGCCCACTCTTCCATACAGAGCAGGCCGACGTGCTGGTGACAGACCGGACCACAGCCTTGCACTCCCGGGTCAAGCAGAATCAATGCTTGCAATCATTTAAACTAAGCAAAACGTCACCATCAGCATCGCCCGGGCCTTAGCACACAGCAATTAAAGCATCAGAGGAAATTTATATGGAACACTGACTACCAGTATATTTCTGGGCCATACTCATTAGCCTAGAACTTAGGGTTTAATTAACTGGCAAGTTGAAGGAGGAAAAATGTCATCATTTGGTGTTAATGGCATGCAGGACATGACTTATGCGGAACTTGGCTGCACAGAAAGTCAAGGCGGTTCAGGGCAGTGTTAGAGCATTAAAGGGGCACTGCAACACTCACAGCAGTAAGACTTTTAATGAGATCCTAAAGCAAATTTAGTCAGTAGTATCCTGGAACTTCTAAATAATTTTAAAGATGAAATCCATTACCTTCTCTGTTGGTCTTACCAGCGAAGGCACGAATAAGGTGCCGGACCTCTAAAATCCAGTATCAGTAGTATGCAGTGGAACTAAACATTTTGATGTTTGTATTTTACTCAATTCCAGCCTCTCTGCTGCACAATCCTGTATTGTACTAGAAAACTCCAGTGTTGACAAAGAGTAGCCGCTATAATGAGCTCTCTGCCTGACCGCAGTTCTGCACAGTTTAACATACAGCTCTGGTTTACTTTTAAGTGCACTTATAGATCCTAGTAGAGTTTTTAAACATAGCAAATCTTGCTGTTCAGAAGGCAGTAAATAAGCACATAGTTAATTCAGTCTGTTACCGTGCTGCTGGTCAAATAAGCCTGCATGTGCACCTGGGGGGGGGGGGGGGGGGGGATGCGAGGATTTGCAATGATCGGCGTACCGCAGGACGCGGAACGTGTAGGACCATGGGGAACCGTCTGGAATAGAGACGTGTTTTGTTTGCACCTAAATTGGCAGAACCGTATGTTGTTACACAGTGTGAGAGACGGTTAACTTGTAGGAGGAGGTTCTGAGATTAATTTAGAAGAAAGAAACTCTCCAAATTAGAAAGAAAAGAGCTAAATAATAGAGGGTGGGAGGAGGGGAGGAGCCGTCACATTCCACAAATTGCAGGAAAAAATGACCTCAGGCTAATTTGCGCCAGACCTTACTCCTATTGACTATTTGTTATTTGTCCAACGTTGCTATCATGAACAGACCTTTCCGGCAACACTAATGTATAGGTTACTGTAGACCACTGTGTTGCGATTTAGATTTCCGTGTTTAATTACCCCTCCACAGACTCGGAGACCGGGGGGGATGTCTAACCTTCGGCATAGCGATGAGCAGTGTAGCACAACATCGGGTTTAAAGACAAGGATGCGCAGCCAGTGCATTCTGGGAGCACTACTTTAGTTATAGACGAATTACAGATTTTAATACTGCATTTACATACGTATAATATATGGACATTTAGGACGTGCGTTTAAACATTTAAAGGTGCAGTGATAAGCTCATGATTAATGAATAAAATGATGATGGTCACGTATTAGCCGAGGCAAAGAGCCATCTGATCGCCGTGCAGGCTGACACCAGGCTGCAGCCCCCTTTGCTTTGCTGCAGAGGGCTAGAGAGCCAAAGGTCATGCTGCATGTTACTCTCTGTGTCTGACAGTGCTAGGTAATTCACACCCTTCAGCCCCCACAGCAGCACAGCAGATCCCTTACACCAATCTGCAGCCCCCCCTCCCCCCCCCAAACCCACAAAGTGGCCGTGGGTAATGAGGCAGGAGTGCCCCCCTGGTTAAGGAAGAGTGCCCCACGCAGGCGCCTGCCTCCATTATGAAAGGCCTCTTCTACTAAATAAATCATCGGGCGCACGACCGCTCATGGAGGCATGGGCTCTGGCTATTGCATTCCGAGGATCCGCTCGGAGTCCCAGGCCTCGCCTGACGTAATCTGAGACTAGCTGCAGCCCCCATCCCCGCTGGCCCCCACCGAAACGCGCACCCGAATAAAGGGAATTCAGTCAAAATTTCTTTTACTGATAATGTTGTGGCTGCACAGATCAAAAGAGTGCGGAAAAAAGGAATGAAGGGAAAAAGAGTCCCTCTGATTCACAGCCCGGTTCTCTTCCGAGCTCTTCCTTGTTATTCCAGTGACTTTAAAGCGCTTTTGAAAAGTAGTAGTTTGTGCACGCACAGGAGTTACCCGTGCATCTACTGTGGCGCCTTCTGAGACGTGCCCCAAGCTTTCTGGCTGGCACCTTGGCTGCAGCGTGACGCCTGGAACGAGCAAATCAATGTTCGCGCGGCTGTGACCTCTCGCAGCACCGGAGGCCGCACACGGCAGGCGGCGTGGCTGCTCTCGGTGGGCGCGCACTCGCCCGTGGTTGCGGTTGCAGTGTGACCTGTTTCATTAATATGCAGACTGACGGAACTGTGAGCACAGTTGCTGTAGCAACAACCGGACAAGCCATCAAACCGCGTTCCTGACTGTATCCGTAAAACTCCGGCAGTGGCATTATCCACTTTTGATCAATTCACCTTTAAATGGCTTTAAACGTGAAAAAGTGGGATTGTTATTAAGGCACATTTTCGATGCCGGCATGAACATTTCCATCAGAAATTTTCAAATTTGTTGCAGTTCTCACCGCAGGGAAGCAGAGGCTGGTGAAACTGAAGCGATTCCCGACGACTCTTTGGATGAAGTCCTTTCTATTCCCGAAAGTGCAAAGTGGGGCCACGTTGTGCCTTAGAAAGACGTCAGGGGAGCTAAATTTAGAATCATCTTAATTCTGGGGCCGCCTAATTTAAGTCTTATTGCCAGTTAATTACCCTGTGCGGTTAACTGACTCTCCGGTCCAAGTACAACATCCCTCTGCTGCCTTTACATGGCTGTAAACGTTAAGAAGCTTGACATTATGGTGCAGGGGGAGAAAATCAGCTCCAGCTGAGGACATTTCACACCCCGCCCATCTACCGCAAGAGAGCCACCGCGCATTAAACGCTACTAATTACCGACGCCAATAACATTACATTAATACTGAACGAGTTTTAAAAATGCACCGCAAAAGTTTTCCTCACCCGATACAAGTCCTTTACTACAATACTGCTGTGAGGTTATATATTCCGATACAAGTACGTTTGGTTTTTTTTTTCCAACTTTTTATTGCTGGGAATCAGAAACGCAGTGCTTCTCTGTGACAGAAACTGCGCATTTAATTAATTAGTAGGAGAGTGGAACTTCCCTTTGTCCGCATTTGGGAAAATAGACTTACTGGGCTTTCACTTTCATGGCTGTGTGTGTAACAGCTGAATCAAGAAGTTTACATCAACCACTGAATGAGAGATCAATGGGGAATGTGGAGGAAAAAGCCCCATCTATTCCAGCAATAAGAATAATGACACCAAGGGACAAAAATTACATTTCAAAATAGCCCGGCTTTTACAGTAATAAACCATTTTTCCCAGCTGTGCAAAATCACCTTTTTTATGTATGACTGTGTGGAATCACTCTGGCATACCACTTCTAATATATGGACTGGATTATTTCTGTGCTTTTTTATGATTAATTCGTGGACTCTTGCTGAGGCAGGCCATTACTATAGTAGCGGTTCTTGATTCCTCTATACTTTCCCACTCACACACTCAGGGCCCAGGCAGCTCATCCCTGTCGCAACATGCAGCAACTAACAAAAAAATGGAAACGTAATTGCTGCTTTTTTATAAAAAAGCAGAGCAGACGCCGGGAATATGCCTCCCGGTAAAAGCCACCTGTTCCTGTTTACAGGTTTACGTCTTCAGTCTGGATCAGCTTTTTGTCCTCTGTCCATTATTACATGACATCTGCTAGCTACGCCCTTATGAAAAAGTAACCTACATCATGTTTCCAAATGTAATTTCCCTAATCTGCTGAAAGAATCATTTACAGGAGGTGATCATTTGCACGGCGCTTTATTGGTTCTGGATGAGTGTGGGTCACTTACGGGCCTGTGGTAACAAAGCCCACTTAAGGGGACTCACTGCCTTCATCACAACTGCAGCAGAGGCTCTGGTGTCAGGGACAAGCCTCTAACTCCATGAATAACACAGAGAGGAGCCTGCAATACGTGCTGGGAGGGGTGCTGGGCTCTTAGGAATGTGAAAAATATACAGGTGGTTCGGGTCCGTCATGTTTTGACATGACAGCAAAAACCCCCCATTTTTTTCTCCACAATGCAATGAGGGAGGGGGCTCACGTCTTCACGCAAGACCGACCAGCAAGGTAGCCTGCTTGTTTTTTTTTTTTTTTTAGACATTTTTAAACGGGATCCTGCCTTTCTGAATTCTGCTCGTGAATAGTTGTAGCCTTCAATGCAGATATCCATGATCAGATGCTATTCACAAATATGTATTTCTTTCCATGTAACAATATTTATAACTGTATATATCTGCATGCATGTGTATTATGTAGGGTGCATAATAAAAACACATTAAAAATTGATAACCTTCAACAACGTAATCGTTAAAAAATCCATCCCTAAGCTACATCCATCTCTAGACGGCAGAAAACTATGACTTCCTGTCTACTCTCACAAAAAAAAAAAATCGCTAAACGCTAATGGACATGTCTAAGAGCCTGACCAAACCCATTTGCCTTTTCGCCCCGACCCGTGGTGTCAAATATTGGACGTCCAGATGGCCACGTCTTCACAGCGGGACAAGGGAGTCTGCTGCAAGTAGCTGTCTTTGGCCACGTGCCATGTGTTAATTGCACGGCCTGGTTTGTGTCGCAGAACAAAGGCCTCATGCCAGGCCTGCTTAACCCCTCCCCTCCACCTGAGGGTGGCAGTGAGCATTCATTTATTATAGTGAGTTGCGATCTGCTGCAGAGAAGTGCAGGGGGGATCTGGGGGTGGGCTTTCCTCCTCCTGCAGTAAGCTCCTTGTTAATGATTAATGTATTGGCCCTAATATGATGGATTAATGCGTGGGTTTGCCGCAAAGCTAGACCTGCAGGACCCACGCTGATCCAGCCTACCATACAGAAGCACAGACAGGTGGGATGAGTCCCCTTCAATTTACTCTCCATAAATAATGCAAGGTCTGTCTCTCCAATATTCATGTTGTCGTTTGTTATACACTCGCTCCAAATATGGGCGTCAGACTCAGTTTGGCAGCTGTTTCATGGTGACCAAAAGAGCAGTATGAGGAAGTGAAGATTAAGTCATGCCGTGCGGGCACTGTGGCGTCTGCACAGTGCATTTCTGGAAGGTCCAAGTTTCACCTCAAAGGTCACAAGATCACTTGACCCAGGACCGAAATTCTTTGAACGCTTCTCAAGCAATGAGTCAACATAACTGTAATGAATGCAAGCGTGTGTGGATGAATCACAAGTGTGGTGCATGTGCACGGTGAGCCCTACAGTGAAGCGATTACTGACACCTCGGGCGTAAGAAAACGGAACTGCTTAACCAATGCCGGATGGTTTCGCAATATTTAACAGTTATGGACGGAAAAGAAAAAAGACATTAGCAGTCACCAAGGTAGTGAATTGCTACAGAATTTTAATTCCGGCTCTCTTTTATTCAGGCTTGTTCTCAAATTATTTTCAGGAGGAGGATATTGCTAATGGCTATCGGGAGCTTTATTACGAGTGTAAATGTGTACTTTTATAGCCAGGAATAGCGTGCGTGAATTAATTCGCTCGATAGGGTGCTCTGCTTTCTGGGTGGTTAAGGGAGCAAGAATTTGGGAAGGGGAGGGAGGAATGTATCAGGCGGTACTGAGGAGAGAGAGAGAGAGGGAGAGAGGTGGGATGGAGTGCATTAGCAGCTAGCTCACTAATGGCAGTGGTGAATGCCCGTTCACACTGCTGCTTTCACAGCCACTCTGAATGTTAGTCAGAAGCCCTTTATGGGGTTTAAACTCTGCGCGCTGTACCACCTTACTTGAGGGAGTTTTTTTATCTTCCCTTTCTGGGACAGGACACCATTTTGTAATATCCCACCTCTCCAAGAGCATTTTAGAGCCCATTATCGGCAGTCAGGCTGGCCTTGGCTGTCCAGCTAAGCTGCAGGACCCAGGGGGGGCCGAGAAATGTTAAATGCTTCCCCGTCGCGTTCTCCTTTTTGACAGTTACACTTGTGTGTCACTCAGCAGTGTGCACGACAAGCTAACGCAGGGTGATTATTTCCCCCTCCCGCCACCAGGCACCCGCAACGCATCCGGAAATATGTTAATATAATTTAACTTAAAGTAGAAGAGGACTGAGAGTGGGGTATGTGTGTGCCGTACGCTGGCTGTGTTGCAGGCTTTAATGCGTGTCCTCCACACATTAGTATGGAAAATGCTACGGCCCGCTCAGCCTCCATCTGGGAGTGACCCAGAGGCCCTCCGTCAGCATTTATATAAGCAGTGGACTTCCAGGGCGAATGGCAGGAAGAGGTAGATCTGGCGGCCGCGTGTGCGCGTGTGTCTATGTGCGATGGCTGTCCGGCTAGTGGGGAGGCTGGCTGTGGTACGGATGGGGAGATGGAGCTAGCACGCCGTGCGCTGCCGCGGGAAGCCGCCTGACTCGCGGTTAATTAACACCGGCGCGCTGCCACGGCCCCCCCCCCCACTGTGCTGCTGGTATTCCCAGCTGGCCTGGCAGCTGTGCGGGGCGGCCTCTAATGCCGGCCAAAAAGAGAAGACTCCAGCCGATACTGCTGCAGAACCACAACCCCCCCCCCCCACATCCAGTGTGACAGCCGGTGGGAACCAAATCCCTCCACGACGGCCCAGAACCTGCCCGGAGACCAACCCTGCCTCTGCTGACTCCAGGGGGAGGCTGGCACTGAGAGCACATGGCCCACGGAGAGGTGTGGAAAATTATGCATGCCCTGAGCGAAGTTCTCCAGGACGGAAGCTTGTCCTCTCACTGACTGCTTCCGATAAAGACGGCCCTCAGAATAATACATCTTAATTCACAGCAGGACTAAACTGCCTGCTTATCCTTCAGAGAGAATCCGGCTAAACAAGACTGAGGGAGGCCAAGTTTGGTTTCCACGGCAATATCAAAACATTTTGTCGAAAAAATAAATTGAAAAATCCTACACATACCACTTGTCCCATGCCATTTTGAGCGAGTTACATCTTCCCAGGGAACGTTCTCATTTTTTTTTTGCCGCATATTGAGAGACCTGTCAGAGCCCGTGTTAATTTCTCCAGCTCATTAGCAGGAGCACAAGGCCACTCACAGCTACCGGATTCCTCCGAACACCCTCTTAGATTGATTTATGTCACCGTTAACAGTCCATTAAAATCCAATTAAAAGTGATTTTGGAGTGACAGAATATGTGGAACTGGGTGTAAGTCCCCCTGCGGGCGAAAGGGACAGTGTCAGAGAGCCGTACAGTAAGCAGTGTTTATCCAGTGCCAAGGGAGGCTGCCACCTGTCACCCTACAGCCCAGGCAGGCAGTCTGTCCCACCCGCGCCATAAGATCCATGAATCAGAGGTGGAAAGTTCAGGTCCAGAAAGTACAAATCCAGACCAAGATTTTGTTCCAACCAAGCAGCTGAACATTAAGAGTCACAGTCTCGCTGCGTTCAACTGGCTGCTTGAAACAAGATGCAAAAAAAAAAAAAAACGCCGTCGGTAAAAACAGAAAAGCAAAGAAAAGACTTAAATAAATAAATATTTGCTTTGTAAACCGCCGTTTCTCAATGAAATGGCATTGATCTTGGGCTCTGGGGCCGCGGAGATAGCAGATCTGGGCTTTAAACATGTAAAAGCTGGTTTTTAGGCCCAGCGATTCCTCAGGTTTGAGCCGAAGGTGTCAGAGGCAGCTCTGCTGGGAAGCTGCCGTTATTTACGACCTGAAAGCATCGACGGAGAGATGTGAGTAAGTTTGACTCTGTTGGCTGTAATTACGAGCCGAGGTGAGTTCAAGAGATAATATAATCTCATCTTTACCGCGCGCTGCCACTCTCGGGGGCCCCTGTTTGTCAGATGGGCTCTGAAGCCGCCTCTTCCCTCAATATAATATGCAGTACTCCTTGATTAGTGCACTGTCTGCCTGATAAATATTTAAAGACATCTGCCAAATGTCAGGAAGGGAGATTCCATCTGTGGCAGAAAAAAAGAGGTAATAAAAATTAACTTCAAAAATGGAATTTATTGATCGCCACTTTTCTTTATTACTTTAATCTACTGCTGGAGATTAGTCGCTGCAATTAACGTAAATCACAGCGTGACGTGCGGCCCGTGTCCGCCCGGCTGGCACATTCTCTCCGGCTCACAAACATCTGCCCAATGAAGAGCAGGCCGGACGTGGCGGTGTGCCTGCCTCGTAAGTCAGAGTCCTTTGATAGACCAAAAACATTATTTATATATATGTATATATTATAAATATATATATATATATATGTATGCTAAGAGGATTTGTGGGGTAATGAAGGCTGTACAGTCAATTAAAGAATGCTGTCGAGCTTTGAGCATTTAGTGCAGGAAGCCCATCTCTGTAGTACCTAAAAAAAAAAACATGCTGATAACTGGGCTTTAGTCGGGACGCAGGACACTGGCTCTTTATCGCATGCACTAACTCCCCCACCTCAGAGTCAGTGGAGCAAACTCAGCAGGCCGGGAGGAAATTCAAATGACTCTGCTCTGGGCAGGTGGAGATTTAGCTGATATTTCACCATTGAGATGCAGTTTTCCTATCTGTGATCCGTAGGAAACCCTGGGCAATGTTCAAGTCCCCGGGCTGTCCGTAATAGTGCCAGCGATCTGAGGGACGCCGAGTTAACTGGGTATGGTCACTGAGTAGCGGGGGCCGGTTTTGGGAGGCAGGAACGGCACCACCCTTAATTGCCACCAGCTCCATCCTTGCGGCAGTAGGTGGGTTTGGAGGGAGAGGCCTCTTGGCCGCGTGCCTCACTTGAGAGCTGGAACATCAAATTGGAGTAGGGAGAAGTGACTGTTGTTGCTCGGCTAAATGGGCGCTTAGCAGGGAATTCACCGGAACAGAGCGCATTATTTCACCTGAGTGGAGCGCGAGGCATATTTTTGCCTTGCTGCTTTGTTGTTTTTTTCTTTTTAGGTCACGTTGATGCTCCCTCAGCGTCGTCATTCATAACAGTGTTGAGCGAAGAACAACGCAAGATTCCGACTTGTCTTTGGCTAAAGGTCATATCAAGAATAACATGGAGCCATTAACTTAAAAAGCAGAAATGGGTAGCAAACTTTAGGTCTAGTGCAAATAAAACCCCCCACAGTCTCCAAAGGCACTATATTGTCTGTGATGACTTAAATGCCAACTGGGCCTTACATTTAAGTGGCTGAACATCACCATGACAACTGAGAAGCAAATTTCCAAAACTCACTCAGTCCACAAGTTACATTTTGAAAGAGAACCGAGTGAATTTTGGTTCACGATACTGTAACAAATTGTGACTAACTTTAGGTCCCTGCTGGTCTCATCTCAAAAACAAGCAAAAAAAACAGACTGAGTGAGTTTTGGAAATATGCTCTTCAATTACTGTAACCTGGTAGCACAAACCTGTCTGATGAACATCCATCCTTCGGAGTTTTTGACTGCCTTATCATTTAACATCAATGCCAGGTGCAGACTTCCATCCCATGGGGAATAGCTCATAATTTTCCATGGAACTGACAATATTCATGTTGAAATATATTTGTTCAATGACATATAAAATTGGTTGAGTGCTGAAATTTACCCGTAAATGACTAAATTGGCTATTAAAACCTGATTAATACAGTTCATAAAAACATCCTACAAGTGGATTAAGAACTGATCATTTGGGAGTGTCTTTCTAAGCTTTTACTACTTAAATTCATAAAAAGCTTCTTTGGGCCTTCGAAATTTTCCTGATAATGAACGTTTTTCTGTGCTCTGAGATATTGCGTGGCTTGTTTTAAACTTTTTTTTAAATTAGTAAACAGTAAAAATTCACACCGAAAAAAATAATACTGCACAAGCTACATTTGAGATTTACTGGATTTAAATGCTTGAAATATTTCAAGGCAATCAAGCTTACCAAAAATACAAAAGCAATTCACAAAATGACACCTTGAAGGAAAGAAGCAGGACTTTGAGTATTAATTGAGAATTACTCCCTAAATGGTTTCATGCTAATTTAAACACATGAACGACAATTTTTGAATAAAATAATTTATGAGTCTTCTGAACAAAATTTAGAAATAATACCAAATACCACATGAACGAAGGGTCCCGTTTTATTGCTGTTATATCATCGTAAGTCCAATAAAAAGCTTAGTGATTCAATGTGTTCATTCCTCATGGGGAATGTTGGATTTCTTATCAGCTGATGTATATTGGAAGAAGTTTTTATGTATATATTTGTGTGCTTCTATATCTGGAATTGGCTCTTGGGTGACCGCAGAAGGTGTGATTTTATACAATGGTGACAGATGATGTTCAAGGCAGCCTCAGCAGTTTGGCATGACTGACATTATTCCTGGACGCAGGTTCAGGGGTCCAAGATGCAGACACTCAGAGCATCCAAAATAAAAACACCGGAAGAGTTGGAGTGAACGAGAGATACTGAACGCCATGGTCGCAGATTAGCATTAAAGTCAATATAATTAAAATACGGCCACGTTAAATTCACATAATGGCACAGTTGGTTATAGCCTCTAAAGAAAGCATTAAAAGCCATATAATTAGGCCTTCAAAAGTAAGAAAATCTTTAGATGTTTTGGATTTAGTTGCAAGACAGCAATTTGACGTTGGCCATTCGGCAGACAAAATCAGATTTATTTAACAATTTGCGGCAAATTATCGTGGCAAATTTCAGACCACTTAAATTCGGTCACTGTCCAAAAAAGATATATAATTGAATCATTTACTTAGAGCTGAATTGCCACAGAGTAGGGGCATATTTCCTGGCTGAAACACTTGGCAGATCACACTGGGGTTATGAACGAGATTAGCTGCAGAGGCTGACTTCCCCAGATTTCAGACGTTTGCATTTTTTTAATCTAGTTCTGGGTTGGAAACTTCATTTAATGCTGTGAGATGCTGCTCAGGGAATGCAGACACTTTGGCCTATAGTTTACTAACACCTGTCCCAGCCAATGGATGAGCTACTGAACAATATATGAATGTCACAGACTAATTGTGAGAACCGCTTAAAAGGCAAAAGTATCTATAAGGGCTCTATTGCGAGGAAAACTATAGCCAATCAGGAATCAGGAGTATGGAAGTGAATGCAGGAGTAAGATGCTAAGGCCAGGTGATCAGAGGGAGTCAAAAATTTCATTTCTAAAGAATATTATCATTAAAAAGAAACTGTACTGATGTGAGTATACATGGCATAGATGATCAAGGATTATTAAAATTGAATGTGGGATTTATTTCCTTTAATTAAGTTGGAGAATTACAATTATTGTGGGAGTGGAAAAAGCACATTTTTAATTTTCTAGGCTTAACTTCTATGGCCCAGAGACCACCTGTAGGTTACAAGTTTCCATTATAATTTCAGAGGGATTTGTTTTGGAGCGATCGAGCGCGGCGTGCCAGGGTCCAAATTTTATCTTTTAATAGCTGTGGTAATATCAGCTGCATTGCACGATGAGATAAACAGGAGGAGCAGGGCTGTCGCTGGGCTTGATTTCCAAGCCTATGCATGTATATGCATTTTATTTTTCAACCTGGGAAGCATTTACCATCATTTTTGAGTCACAGACTTGGCTTTTAAGAAAATTAGAAATTACTGCACACATCCACTGTTTAACGACATGCTTCTTTCGAGCAAAAAAAAAAAAAAGAGCGAGAATGTGCCATTCATGTTACATACAGACGTCGTGTGCATGGCGGATGTGCACAGCATGGCAGGAGTCACAATGTGATCTTGCTTTTCATGTAGTACCAATACGAATATTTTTTTTCGCCTTTCTTTCTTTTATATTGCAGCTGAGACTGGGGGTGTCAAACAAGTGAAGGACACCAGTGCTGGAGAGAGATATGTGCTATGAATTATACAGAAAGCACAGGCTGTTCTGAATCGTTTGAGTAATGTCTGAGTGTAAACTGCGCCTTCTGCTAAGGTGAAAAGATAACATTTTATCGCCTTTCTGAGGCCGACCCAGGAAGGCACACGCAGAAAACATCCTCTGGCCATCTGAATGGTCATCCTGCGTTTATATCGATAAAGGAACAAACGTGGCTTTTTCAGCTGAAAAGTAATTAACTGAAAAGCAATATAGATCATTCAGAACAATTTAGATAGAGATAACACAGGCCCTTCAAAGATGTTGCTGTTAAAAGGTCTGTCGAAAGGCAGAGGCCAGTCAGAAGCCAGGCTAAGGTTTGTTGTAGTGATAAAAGTGTTATTGCTATTAATTTTCTCTTCGGATTTATCTTCAAACAGTCGAGCAAATGGCATGAATCTATTGACTGAGCGATTGTAACAGGTCACACACTTCCCTCCCCCCTGATCCTGTGATAGAAATGCAAAGGTCCCATATGCTGCTTAAGCGCACTGTAGGACCGGGGATTCTTACCCCACTCATAGCGTTTGAGAACTCTGCAGTATGCACTTTCAGCTGGTTTGTGGCATTAGAACGCTAAGGTAGCTAACTATAAAAAGTGATTATTACAGATTGACTTATTTATAAAATTACTTAAAGCTTCATTATGTGACACGGCGATAATGTGCAGTCTCAGCCTGCTGCAGAACCATGCGTAGTTCAGTTCATTTTTTCCTTGCCACTAATTAGCTGTTAGTCGTAGAAACTCCAGCACCTTTCTGGAAAGGCCCTGGAATGGATATCCGGCCCTGTCAGGATTTATGACTGTCCAGACAAACTTGCTGTTTACAGAACATCTTGACAGGTTCAGGGGGAGGGAGCCTTGTATCTGCATTTTTAGATAATTACCTGGTTCTAGCCCACGGCCATCGGAGGGCAGGAGTATCACGATGTGCACAGAGTGCTGATTTCAGTAGAACCGTTTCTGGGATGCTCAAACAGTGTGCGCCACGCCCCGCCGCAGACCAGGGAAACAGGCCCTCATTTTGTTCCGTTGCTAATGCTGCACCTGGAGTCATCCGTCTCCTTTCCATTCAGTGCCAGTTAATGAGCCCTGGAGAAAACTATTGACGGTGCATGAAATAACTTTAGCATGAAGAGGCAACTGACAGACTAGTGAGTCATTTTTTTATGGAATTGGTGAAGTAAGGTGGCAAGGGAATGAGTGCATAGCACAGATGCTCCTCTAGTGTCTGCTCAAGTGTGTTCAGTGGAGACAAAAAAAACCTCTGTGGACAGTTAAGTGGCCCAGGCCTGGCGGGTCACCCGAGCGACCACGAGATGGCCTGGAAAGGTAGCAGCATGACAGGCACCAGGGGCGTCTTACCACCACTCAAACCATGCATTTGCATGCAACCCCGAAAGTTTGAGGGCACTATTTTGATCACAGTCGCTACACCGGTTGGGAAGGACCCCAGCATGATTTCGTAGGTAATCTTCCTGCTAAGGTCTTCTTTCATGACTGGGTTGGTCCAGGAGCAAGGAGTACTGGCAGGAGCCAGTCTCAGTGGGTCGTGGTGGACAGGTGTATGTTCAGCATGTGTGGGGCTATTCCAGTCTTAACAAATGACTGGAAATGCAAAGAGAGTAGAAGACGAGATGTTTAACGCCCATATGCTCTGACATGGGTGTATTCAATGCCTGGTATTAGGGCTATTGGGGTTACTGCCCATATTTCTGCCAGAAGATCCCTCGCACCAGCACTCAGTCAAAAGTGTTTCATAAACAGCCCCGGCTAAGTGGCGCAACTTACATTTAATTAAAGCATTCATTTCATAGCTGGATGTTCATTTCATAGCTGGATGTATATGAATCAAGTTTATTATTTCACCATGAGGTAATGACTTGAATGCATACTTATTGCGTTGTCTCTAGCCTTAAAATTAAAATTAAAAAAGGAGAATAATCATTTTCACTGTGCACTGGAATCCCATTCGGCGGCATACCCTCACTCCAGCCATGTGCATTCTGGGATGGGCTCCAAGTTGCCGATGTCCCCGCGTCGAAATAAATCACTGTGAAAGATGGAGTGATGTTATTTGCACTCTGCCCAGACTAGAGATCGACTTTCATTTGTAGGCACACTAAAGATCCTTTTGTTGTGGCGCAGCTGTTGCATGCAGTTGCTGCCTTTTCTTGAAGTTGCACGTAAACGTGCGCATTTTTTTGGCCAGGAACGAGATGAGTGATATATAACCTGTGCGAGGGTTTTTTTATTTTTTTTTTGAAGTGTTTCCTTGGATCGAGTTCAAAATGAGGCATCAAGGGCCCTAATTTGTTGAATCTCATTTCTCACTTTTAATTTGAAGTGAAAAACAGAAATGAGAGTGCTAAAATCTGTTGTGTCTGCGATCATTCAAGCGCCTTTAGCAGGTACAAAGGCGTGCCGCAGAAGGAGCCTAAGCCAGGTTTAATGATTACACCTACAAAGGCAGCACAATATATCCAACGCTCTGTGTCCATTTAGGTTACACTCTTTCAGTTTTGATAAAGCTATTTTATAACACTTTGCCTGGATGACAAACAACACTAGCAAACAAATAAGGGACTGGAAAACGGAGGCAACATCACCTTGGCATCTTATGATCTTTAAGATTCCTTTCAGAGTATTTTCCTGCAAACGTTTATATTAGAAAACAATAGTTCTTGTTCAAGACACGTTTCTTGACTAATGAACACATTTGCGCATATAAGGTGGTTTTACTGAAATCTTACACCACATTTACAAACCATGAGTAAAACCCCGTTCTTCTTAATACACTGCGTAGATTCATAGATACCAATCGTTCGTATATGGTCAGTCGCCTGCACGTTGTCAGTTCAGTACCATATTCCACACCCATCAACGCCGCAAATCTTACCATATAAGGAGGTGCTGCTGCACGTGCCCAGCATCTGCCGACACGTCAAAAGCGAAAAAACAAGGTAAAAAAAAACTTCAAAGAAGCGGAGATTGAGGTACTTTTAACTACAGAGTCCCGGCAGGGGCATGGAGGGGAAAAAATGGTGGTTGAAAAAAAATTGCAAAACTTCTGCAAATTGACGTGCGAAGGTTTTACAGGATCTTGACTTTTTTCCAACCATCGACAGTTTTGTGCACTCGTATATCATGTTTTTTATTATTTAAACACACACGCTATGTTTCGTCCTCAGCATGTGTGAGATCCGTTCGTTTTTACGAACAGACGGTCCTTACTAAAACACTGATAAATACCGGATTTACGAATGTTTTACAAACAAATTTGGTCAACTCACTTTTCATGAAGGAGACCCAGTTTTTGACAAATGAGTGTAATTACATTTTGCTGAACATGCATCGTTTTGGAAATGAGGTCTCCAAGGCTGCTCCTTCCTGTTCAACTGCCCCCAAGTGTCACTGGAAAGGCCTTTAAAACATAAAATGTAGCATCTAGTTACCTTCCACCTTCAATTAAGCAGTATATTTTCTCCTGATTTATTATCCACAGATTTATGGGCCAGCTACACTTAATACCGTATAACAAGCCACCTTGGATGTCAAATGTATAACTGTTAATATTCAATGTTTCTAACCCGATTATTGATGCAGGGTCACCGACTCTCACACACCGACTCTCACACACCGACTCTCACACATCTGGTGTGACACTCACACTTTCAGACTCTCGTACTCACGCAAGAAATCTTATGGCAAATCTATATTATTTCATTATGAAACGTAAATTAGCTATGTATTGGGGGTAGTTTGCAAACCCTACTGACTATTTACACGGTAATAAAACTGTTACATACATATGAATACGTGTGCAGTCTTGAGCTGAATTGAAAATCTCACACCAGTCAAGGTCAGCAACCCTGTTGATGAAACGTCCCAGAAAACTTCAATGACTTCAGTTCCCAATGTTTGGACTCTGCGGGGAACCGTGCTTGGTTTGATGCATTTGTGGGATTAAAATTCATTTCCTGAAATGGAGAACAGTCAGAGCTCCCTGGTAAGGGAAGCCTGTGTCTGTCCTCGACTCCCCAATACATCGTGTTGTCCTCTGTAGTGATTCCAAAATTGCTAGAAACAGCAGGTCCCTTGACAGGAACAGAATATACAGACACATATAGCCAAGTCATTCCGCTTATTTAATGCAGCAAGGAGTGTGAGCTGTACACGTCTCTGTGACGACCGTGTGATATTGGCACTAGAGCCTCATTGGGTTCCTTACTTTTTGGTGTCAGAGCAGAAAAAGAACATCTGTTTGGCAACCCTACAGCTCAGATGTAAGGCCAGTAGGCGTTGTTATGACAACTGTAGAAGCTCCAATATAAGGCCAATGTGGCGGTAAATATTGACTTTGTACAGGAGGGGGCAGTGTAGAGATCGCAGCGGCATGAGTTTACCGGTTTATGGTTGATGCCTTTAGGGTGGGAGACTGAGGTTTAAGCTGCACTGTTGCTTAATCTTAAGGCCAAGTCTGAAATACTTCATCCGGATGAAATACAGACTAGATTATATCTGTAGAAGATCCGATGACAATCTGACGGAAAGACCTTGATAGGAGGTCACTTATTTTATCAATGAGTTGGTATATTTTTTGGTACTGATGGCTTATGTATGAGTGCAGCACCAGTGTCTACCAAACGCATTTACATTAAAATTGCCTTCCGAGCAAGTTCCTGTGTACGAGGTCCTCTCCCGGCATCAGCACCACTGCGGGCCTGCGATATATCGCTTAATGATTAGAACCTGATCCCAGGGGGGATTGATATCTATAGCTATATCTGTCTACACAGACAGGATGGCCTTATGAAAGCAGAATACCACAACTCTACTGCTTGCATTAATCTTTCTTATCGAATGCAGAGCGTCAGTAGGGCCGCTCGGCCGCTCAGCGGGTAGCTCTCCCTGCTGCATGTGGGTTTCCTCCAGCTTCCTTCTGCAGTTCAAAGACATGTCATTAGGCTAATTGGCATCTCTAAATGACTGCTGTTCCATGTGCCCTGCATTCCATGCGAGGGAGACGCCAGTCTTGTGTCTCATGCCACTTGGAAATGGCCCCTGACCTCCCAGTGACCTCGTGGCCTTTGGGAGATGGACGTACCTTAGGAGTCAGGTATAAGAGCCAATAAAATACATTTACAAGAAAATAAAAACCTACCAAAACAGCTTCTTTGTAATAGCTTGGCTCTATGGCCTGGGGTGTGGTGCTAGAAAAGACCCTTTTTAATAACAATTTATATCCTTTCAAAAAGCGTACGGCAATTGTTCATTTCTGGGCCATAACATAGGAACAGTCTCTGGCATTTCTGAGGCCTAAGGATCTGTCACTAGCATTAACAGTTTTCACAGCAGCCTTTACTTTACCTTCATGTGCTTCTTGGGATGCAAATTCCATGCATAAATTGCTGCTGATTCACTGCGTGCTCTGCCTGTGATGCCCGGGTTTCCTTCAGGTCCTCTGCTTTCCTCCCACAGTCTAAAGGTACAGGCAGGCTAATCGGTGTCTCCAACTTGCCCACAGAGAATGAATGTGTGTGCAATGGACTGGCATCCCATCCAGGGTGTACCCCATGTGCCCCTCCCCCGCTCCCGCCCCCGCCCCCCCACAACCCTGCTTGGATAAGAGTTTAGAAGACAGATGGATGGATGTGCTGATTCAGAAGTTATGACTCGCCCCGTAACCAGCCATGTCTTTTTTCGATGTAGGTTATATAACATGGAAAATATCAAAAGAATCAGTTCAATCATTTCACTCCGTCCTTTTTTCTGCTTGACGTCCTACAGCCAGAACTTAGGGAACCTTCCTCTCAGACCAGCTCTTTAGCCCGAGGCTGCAAATTACATACCTCGTCATTCTTTTTGTCAATTTCCCTGCCAAAAAAGAAAAAAAGAAATAAGCCATGATGAAGGAGGGAGGCTGCACATGTTGAGAAGCCGCCGCACAATCCGTACATTTATAAGCCACAGAGAACAACGGGAGAACCCGCCTCCGGCGACGTGGTCACGGTAACAAAAGTGCTCATAGCTGGCATTCGGAGAAATACGTAGCCGAGTCAGAGGCCGAGGAAAGACCCGCGGACCACTGACCACAAAGCTTATTTCATAATATAATAAATTATTATATAATCAGGCATCACTATAATTAATAAATATATATATATATATATATATATATTAATAAAGTATATTACAATAAGTCTATATTTCTAAAATTTATTTATATATATATATATACATACACACACAGGGCTGGAAATTAAGCTTGTCCACTGCCTGGGGCGAGTAGTTTAGATGAAAGGTGGGTACAGCAAACCTGAACACTAAAATATCCTAAGTTCCACCCTATATATACAAATATTACAAAAGCGTGAGCGTTTCTTCTGCGATACTCAGTCCTATCAGTGACTGGCACTCACTCTCCTTGGCAGAGAAATGCGATATGTTAATCATGCGGCCATTCGGCCTTGCAGCTGATACTATGCGATGTGAGTAACCCTGTGGCCCCAACGGACATCAGTAATGGACTGTACCAACTCCGGCATTCTTCACTAGGCTTGCCGTGGTGGTGGTGGAGGGGGGGCGGTTGCTCGTTTTGAATTAAGGTGAGCAGAGCTCTGTAGAGGAGCAGCACCCCCATAAAAGCCTCGCTTTTGATCCACGCAGGAGACGCAGCTGAAGCCTTCCTTGTGAAACGAGATGGGCCGGAGCCCTGGGGGGGGGTTCTCTCTGGGCTGGGATTTTGACCTCTGGAAAGGAATGTGACCAAGGCGGATGCAGTTAGAGCCCTGTTTTGTTTGAGTGATAGCCAGAGGGCTCCGTAGCACCATAAAGTGGACAAGACAGGGTCTCAATCAGAACCCCCAGAACACAATGTGGCCACTGTTGGCCCAGAGCCCCTGCGACCTGGAGGCCATTGGTCAGGCCAAATTGTACCCCGAAAACATGGTGGCCAGGAACATATGTGTCTATGTGTGCCTTATGTAGGGCTCTTCCCCTCAGGAGAGATTAAATAAAGACCTTTTTGAAAACGCAACAGAAAATGAGCATCCCTCATTAAGCCGAAGAATATATCGGAAAACGTGACTTTTTGTGAAGTTACGACTTCTGGAGGTTGTGACCAGCAGTCTGACTGAACAGAATATAAATAAAGGATATTAAATTGAAAAATATATCGCTCAGATCCATTCCTGAGATTTTGATTGACTTTGCCATTTTAACAAGAGAACACTGAGTCCTATTCAAAAAGATATTATGAACTGGGCAATTTTCAGGAGAATAAAAAACTAGCTTGCTGTTAATCGGATAGACATAATCATGGCTTCTTTGGTTGGCTATATCAGGGTATCCTGTGCTAAAAAGCCACAGATTGCCAGTTTAAATAGATTTCTTTATCGGTCTTGATCTGTATGTAAAAGAAATATTGCAGCTACCCTGACATTAAGATGTGAAGCAGACTAGTTAATGTCTTCATGCCGCTCTGGACGTCCTTGTGCTCAGTGGTGAAGTGCATTATGGGTAAAATGGGTAGCATTCTGCATTTCGTGCATCCTTCTGTCGAAGAACAGAAATAGGCAAAGTTTATCTGGGATTAAAGGGGGGTACTGCTGAGGATTTCATGATGATCCTCACATTGGCCGCATCGTAATTTATAGCAGATGAGGTGGGGGGGGGGGATCGCACTTTGAGA
>JAODKN010000104.1:17225813-17252253 GCA_026774425.1 Petrocephalus zakoni | reverse complement strand
CTCCCCCCCCACGCTCCCCCCGCCTCCTCGCCCGCCACCCCCGCCCCCCCCCCCCCCCCCCCCCCCCCCCCCGCCCCCCCCCCCCCCCCCCCCCCCCCCCCCCCCCCCCATCGCACTTTGAGATGCCATAAAAGAGGATGATCTGTGCCACACCGACAGATGAACGAGGCGGGGGGGGGGGAGCCTTCATGCAGGGGGTGTGGGAGGAGGAAGGGATACTCTGCAAATAACTGGAGGAAGAGGACGGGGTCGGAAATGCTGACCTCCTCCGTTCTCCGTGGGCCGAGGCCCTGGTCGGGCAAACTGCATGCGGCTCACGCAGAACCGCCTGTACCACCTGCCTCCGATTGCTGCCAGTCTCGGGTCTGCTGCTCGGTCCCGGGTGGCTGGGCGTGTGCGCGCCGGAGGAATGTGCCATACAGCAGAGCTTGATACTCCACCCCCCAGCCTCCCCCAGCCGTGTGCTGACATGGGGGGCACTGTGCTCCGCTGGGGCATTCCAGCGCCGGGTACATGGCGCTGCCAGGTGTGCCGCTGTGAGGCAACCCAGGCCTTGGCCCGAAGCCTTTTGAAATTGGATAAATCAATAAATCATAAATGACAGAGCTGCCCAAATGGAAGGTTTTTGACTATGACAATGCACTGACCCTGGGGTTAGTTTTGCTGGGGCCCCTAGGCTGACAAGGGTAACATCCCCTCTCCCAAATGGGCCACTTTTTTGCAGCCAAAATGGAGTTGGGGTGGGGCCCCTGTTTGTCCAGCCGGGGCCCCTGATGTTTGCTGGGCCCTAGACTGTTTTCATTAGTCCACCCCAGGCTCTGACCCAGAGTTCCTTCAGAGGGGTGTCCTGCTAATTTGCAGATGTTAGCCTGCATACAGGCGTTTCACAGGAATGTTACTTTATTTTCAATGGATCCTAATGTCTATAACCCAATTTGCCATGCAGAAAGCAACAGTTAAAACTGTTTGGAGGATTTTACTCAGGAAGTGAGCCAAGATATAAAAGAACTCCGCTACTATGGGGATTACTACATGAAGTTCATCAAGGTAACAGCTTTCATATCTAATTAACACGCCCCAAACAGTGCAGCAGGGGCGAATGCCAGACGACGGACGCTTGTTTTGCTTCATGACGAATGGCAGCCAGTCATCGAAAATGTACGCTGGTAACCCAACAGGACCGGGAAGTGTGAATAGGGAACAGGGCGCGGCCCTGAATCATACACGGCCTACTCTGACCTTCCTGCCTCCATCCGTTGATAAGGGTCACTTATTGCGAACGATTAGATCACAGGAATGAAAAAAAGACCTGCTGGTATTTCCGAGCCTCGCTATCATGCAGTCTGAGCACATAGCTTGCCCTCCATTAGACCTGTCTGTCAGCTACCAGCTGACCCGCAGGTAAAATCATGGGCTGACTATCTCCCTGGCAGAGCCTTTGAACATTCCCATAGCCATATGGGGCCATATTCTATGGTAGGGCGTCAGGGCCTAGTAGACTTCAATTTTAGTCAGTGGGGCGTATATTTTTATTAAGTCGCGTTCTGTTAGGCATTGACCCTCACCAAACATATCTGGGCACCCATGGTTCGGCTGATTCCAGGGCAGAGAACATTCTGGGTAAACAGAGGCGTAAAGGGAAGCGTTTATAGCTTCTTCCAAGTGTAAACCTCAGATTTTTTTCCTTTTAAAGAGACAAGGGTTGCAACAACTCAGGTTGCAATTAGGCTGAATGAAATTCTTCGACATACTCCCGTTTAGTCAACATAAATGGGAAATCTCAGCCTTAGTTATTAATTACTAATCTTATACATATGGAAAGCAGAGGTGATTAATTTACTAAGGGCTGAAATTTCAAGGGAATTAATACCACAGCATGCATTACACGATTAAATGACACAATGTAAATGCTGGCAAACCACGCCGCTAGATTAGGTTCCCATATTTAATATGCACAAAATAAATTGGCCGCTGCTCCCGGATGCATCGAATTATGTTCTTGTAATTGATTGGGAAACATTTTAATTGCCATGGTTTTAGACGACGCATGATGGGCTCGATTGCCCAGAGCTGATCGCCTAATTTTTGCGTGCTATCTAAGCAGCTGCCGGAACGTTCCCTTTGTCCTGCGATTAAATCGGGAATCAGCGTAATGAAGGAGAAGGGGAATTTTTTTTTTTGCTTCTCCAAAAATAATCAGTCAGAAAAACACAGAAATAACAGTGAAGATTATATTAATAGAGAACAGAAAGTATAAGGTGTATTTTAAAGTACAGGATAGATATTTATATAGATGATGTAGTAATGTAATTTGGGTTTAAGTGATGAGTTATTTGCTGCCCTTTGATTGTAATTGTGATCACTATGACTCCTGAGAACAAGCCGTCATTTCACAGGGGGGGGGGTTTGTCACCTGGGCATCTGGCGTGACTTACCCGATATGCCACAGGACAGGATACAGTAATTGGCTTCAAACAAGGTCAGAAAATGCATTTCATCTTTTAAAACAAATTACATAAAGGCAGAGGTGGAAAGTTTAGGTCCAGAAAGTAAAAATCCAGACCAAGATTTCGCTTCAACCAACCAGCTAAGTACTTTGTGACTGTGACCCTTTATGTTCTACAGCTTGGTTGAAAGTAAATCTCGGTCTGGATTTTTACTTTCTGGACCTGAAATTTCCGGCACTGCATAAAAGTCCTACTGTTTAAATAATTAAACAAAAACAGCTCACCTACGCAGCTTTATTTCCCATAGCGTGTTTGTGAGTTTAAATAAACTAAATTTACTTAACGCCGGCTGCATTAAAGTAATTAAGCAGGGACTCGGATGGATTTCAGGAACTATTATGCACCAGCCGGCATGGGTTACCCACCCCCTCCCCAATACACAAAACGCAGAAGATAGCTAATGTAATTATTTGTGAAGCAGGACATATCGCAACCCCCCAGAAGCATCCTTGGGAAGAAGAAGAGGAAATAATGTTTAAAAAGAGACCCTGCTGCAGTTTGCTTCCTGTGATAAGGAGAGCACATATTTGAATTTGGGGGTGGGGGGGGGGGGGCAGTAATCGCTGTCACCCCATTGCTGAATGATTATACCGACGAATTTGCATAAATGAAAACAGGGACAATGCTTCTGCCAGGACTGTGGCTGCATCAATCAGAGAACGAGCTTTTGTAGGCCCTTATTGTCACCGCGCTGTCACCGCGGTGCGGGCGGACCCGGCGTGACGGGCCGGCCCTCGCCGCCCATTTGCATACCACCTATTACCATTCTGTCGCCGAAAGCAGATTATAAATAATTCCGCCCAGGCAGAGGGCACGGGGACCATGAGATGTGTCGCAGGAGGGGGTCTGGTGGCCTTATTCATTATGGAAATTAAAGGCCGGGGTTGATTCCGAAAGGGCTAATGAAGGAACTCTGACACCCCCAGACAGGCCGTGAGCTACATCACAGGGAGGTGCCGAAAAAGGTGAGACGCAGAGAGTAAGGAAATTCCAGCTACGCTGTTAGCCGCGCAAGCGCTAGCATACAGCATGCGAAGCTCCATGGGCAGTTACACCAGGGAAGGAAGCTGCACGAGCCTCCGGCCCCAAAGAAGCGCGGTGCGGCGAATCGGCGCCGTCGCATTTATCTGCCCGGCTAGAGCAGCACGAGGAGACTTTCTGCTGAATGAAATTCGACGGGGAAATGATCTCGCCGCGCTGTCGCCATTACCGACGGGCAGATAATAACCACAGAGGGGAGTGGGCGTCCAATTTGCTCTCGGCGGCGAGGAAACGGATTTGCCAATCACGGCCGCGGCGCTGCCTGGCTATCTCGACACAGAGGTTGTCAGCAGGAAGAAGCGAAAGAAGTCATCGCCGTGAGATAATGGCCATGGGCTACGCCATGCTGCGTCCATCCATCTGAGCTGGGTCTTCGAGGAACCTCCTCAACACCGGGATGCCTCTGGCATAGCAGGCGTCCCGGACGTTTCTTGTGGCAGCTTCTGGTGGCCAATTCACCCTAGCGTGACCAGGCCTCCGGATAGAAGGGGACTATTTACGTGACGGTCCATCTTGTGCGGAGCTTGTGTCTTTTGTCACCATGAGGATGAGTCTTCAAGAAAGATCTGCGGCCAGGCCTCCATGCCATTTGGATGCCCTCCTCTGCCAGGCCCCTGACAAAGTCTGCTCACGCACATTTGTTTTCTGTTTATTTTGGGTAATCCATCTGAACCCACATCTTCTGTTGTCTTTGGCTGGCAGTGTTTTGACACACATTGATTAAGTACATGTAGCATCTTCTATGTGCTCTCTCTGTCCCTGTCCCTCTCTCTGTCTCTGTCCCTGTCTCTGTCCCTCTCTCTCTCTCTGTCCCTGTCTGTCCCCGTCTCTGTCCCTCTGTCTGTCCCTGTCCCTCTCTCTGTCCCTGTCTCTGTCCCTGTCTCTGTCCCTCTCTCTGTCTCTCTCTCTGTCCCTGTCTGTCCCCGTCTCTGTCCCTCTGTCTGTCCCTGTCCCTCTCTCTGTCCCTGTCCCTCTCTCTGTCTCTGTCCCTGTCTCTCTCTCTGTACCTGTCTCTGTCCCTGTCCCTCTCTCTGTCCCTGTCTCTGTCCCTCTCTCTGTCCCCGTCTCTCTCTGTCCCTCTGTCTGTCCCTGTCCCTGTCACAAGCTGTCTAATTTCTGCAATCAGCTTGTAAACTAGTATATGCCGGGGTCAAGCAGCCCCTCGAATTTTTTTACTAAAATCCAAAATGTAAACTTCATTCACATTATATTTAAAGATGCATTATCATATACTATTAAATATTGTATGCAGGCACCCATCAATCTTACAGCTGTTTTACCTGCTCAGAGTCGCTGTGGGGTCTGGCTCCACCCCCAGGTCGCATAGGGCACAATGTTAGGGTACCCTTTAGCCGGGATTCTAGTTCATAACATGATATATAATACATCGTGTTATAAATACATAATTATCTCTTCAATATGCTGGGAATCTTTAATCGTGTAATAAACCTATGTACTGTACTGCCTGTCTTTTCAGAAGTAACCACACTCAATAAAGCAACAAAAGATTAAAAAAATTATAATAATAACTTAGAGGACCTTAACGGGTTTGCCATTTTTTGGTCCTAGATATGCATTACATCATGTACTCCCCAGGCACCGTCTACATGGGGCGGAGACACCGAAAACTCACATTTATGAATACCTTCTTGGTTTGACCTCTGAAAGATGAGCTCATTGCATCTTCTGGAGTCTTAATTAAAGCCCCCGGGAGCTGGGCAGTGGCAATCCAATCTAATTTGGGGATTGGTCCATATTCCCCTGACAGGCTACACTGAGATGCCCGCTGGGGTGGGAAGTGGGGGGGGGTCATGGGCTGAAGTGGAAGTTCAAATTGAGCATGGGGGGGCCTGGATTTCTGGACCTGCCATTTCTAGCCCGCACAGGGCCCCGGCAGGAAGATAAGAGGAGGCCGCAGGGCGATGCAGGGAACAGTGGTCTGGTGTTTCTGCCAACTGTCCTCCCGTGGGGCAGGTGACATGTGTGTGGTGGGCCGGAGTGGGAGGGGGTTTGGGGGGGAGCACGCATATGACAGATGTCCTCAGGAGGGTGATGTTTTCGGTTGTCTGCCTGCCGTCAAACCGCGTAACGGCCTGCCTTTAAGCGGGCCCAAGATGCCGGCCCTGTCAGTGCCGGGGTGTAATCCATGGGTTCGCTTTTAGCAACAAAACTAAAACAACCACATGATCGACACAGATACACACAGTAACACATGTATCACGGTGTTTCATGAAGGTTCAGTACATAAAAAAATATATTAAGATATACAGAAATATATACAGCCATACAAGATTTTAAACCAGGCAGAGAATCAGGAGATGCAGAAACAATTTGTGCAATATTGTATCAAAATATACATAGGTATGACAAATACACAGTATTATAAGTAATGTCCATTGCTAAAATAACACGGACAGATTCAGTATTACTGAGATAAACCACCAAACACATGTATATGCACACATAAAGTCTTGGACTGAGGAGCAAATTTTGGAAAGATCTGACAGGCATGTAGGAGACCAGCAGCTGGCCTTCCAGACACACATCTTTGCCCACACAGTGAAACAGTGCCAATTACCACATGTGTGTGTGTCTGTATGGGGATTACGTTTATATTACATCGTGGGGACCAAATGTCCCCCATAATGTGGCAAAAATCTCTTATTTTGACGTTGTGGGGAGCATTATTCAGGTCTCTACGAAGATCTGTGAATCCAATCAAAAAACTAAAAATGCCAAAAGTCTAGTATTTTGTTTGGTTACTTATGGTTAAGGTTAGGCCTGAGTAGGGGTTAAGGTTGTCATGATAGGATTAGAGTTTTCCCCATAGAAATGAATGGAGAGTCCTCATAACGATATGATTATAAACATGCGTGTGAGTGTGTTTGTATGAGTGTGTATGTTATGGAATCTCTGATTACAGCTAGTGCAAACAGCCTTAGGACTCAGGAAGAGCTGTTTTTTGTTTTACTTTATGGTGGAAATGGGGAGGATAGCTTAGCCTGGCTTGATTTCCATTAAATGTATTTCTAAAGGCTGAGAAAGAGAAGAATCTGCCTTTTTTCAGATAGTGTTCCACAGCAAAGAGGACTGTCAGCATTTATCTTAGAGCAGATAAAGTGCAGTAGAATGATACAAGAACACAGATTTAAAATATAAAACAACTGGCCCCTTTCTTGTGAATACAGTATCACGATGAAATATTGCTCCCATGGAAATTGCTTGCAAAATGCGTAATACAGTAAAACGTGTAACATTTCACAAAATAGCACCATAGCAGAAGATTTACATTAGTAATAACTGGCAAACAAGTCTCATTTGCATATTTACCGCTTCGTTAAGGCTTCCTTATTACACGCAAATAAAAGCTACGATAAAGATAATTTTAGAAAAACAATTAAATGCCAAAATTTCAAGGACTGGTAAAAGTTTGTCCTCTGGGAGTTTAGCGTAAGTTTAACAGTATTATTTTAATCAGAGGTAAAGTTTTTACATTTTTAAGAATGGTGATTAGTAGTGGACATGGCTACAATGTGTCCATTCATATTTCATAACCACTAATCCAGTGCAGGGTGGCAGGGACCAGTGACGCACATACCCTGCTTATCACATACTTGTAACTATGTTTTCCCCATAAACTTGCGGTGTCATCCATTGTAATTGGTTCTCCTTACATACAAGCTGTTGTTGAAGCTGTAGTTGAGTTTAATAACTTTTGCTTGTTTTCCCCAATTTTTTTCCCAAGGAATTCAAATCTATATACTCAAGAGTACAGCAGTCGAGACAGACCCTTGTGGGACTCAAACCAGCAACTCTCAGGGTGCCTACAGAGTCTCGGGCCTTACCAGGGCGGAATTCTGTCAGCTCATTGGCTGTTGTTGTACCTGTGTCACACATCATTTTTGTATACGTAAATAGTTTACCACGCTTGCAATAGAAAAAAAACAAAAAGAAACCTTAAACCGTTAAAATTTCACAAGATTGCTATCAGACAGAACAATTAGTATCTATCCATTTACTAAATCTACTTGTCTTATGAAGGGTTGCAGGGGTCTGCAAGTCAGGGAATAACCCAGGACGGGGTGCCAGCCCACTGCATGACTACACACTTTCACACCTATGGGCAATTCAGCAACTCCAGTTCACCTTTGTATGTTTTTAGACTCTGGGTTGAAGCAGGAAAGATCCCGGAACCCCAGTCCTAGAGGTGTGAGGCGACTATGATAAACCCCTGCAACGCTCCACCCAGATTAAGTCTTTCAATAATCATGAAGACTATTTCTATTTCTAAACGATTTCTGGTAGTTTGAGACCAGTTTCAACAATGTTTGAGTAGTTCATCTCAAAATAGACAATACAGAGTAGAATAGGGGTACCTTATCTAGGATATCCCAAATATAAGTCAGTGAGTTAACATAAATATCCAGTAAAATATTACAAATATTAAATATGTATTAATATTAATTATATAATAAATATTATTATGAGCAGCTGGCTTTTTACCACATTATTATCAGGAAGCATCAAGCACCAGTATGTACCAGCTTCTAAATTCTGGGACTGGACAAGATAAGTATTGTTCTGTTATAATAGGAATACAAAAGAGAAACTTTTGAAGAAGAGAAAGCATGTTCTATTCTTACCAGAGGGAGTTTACTGCAGCTTTGTTTTTTTTTATGCAGAATTTTATTGGCTGGGGGCATCGGACTTTTCTGCCTTCTACAAGAATCTGGCTCTGCTGTGTAGATGAAGTATTCCTTTCAAGCAGAGACGGGGAAAAAAGGATTTATTCATGCCATGCATTCTCCTTTTGCATGTGCAAATTGGGTATTCTACAGGGAGGGCGAAAAAAATTGAGGGGGGGGGGGAGAGTATCCTTTCCTTTTATTGCCAATAGTGAAGCACAGGTGTCACGTTGTACGCTGAGCAAGTGACTGTACCTCAGTGAAGAGGAAGCCATGCGCTCGTCCCCTTTGCTGAAGTCCCGAAGAAAGACCTTAAAAGCAATTAGCATCTGCAATTGTCGGGTTGAAAACTTTTGTTCGCTCAGTATATCGCAGCCCAAGTCCAGCGCCCTCACGGGACAAAAAGCCTGTTAGAAAGGCCTGGAATCCTACATATGAGAATAAAGCGATGAACAACAACAGCCCACCTTCCACCCTTTCTGGCTATTTACTTATTATATAATTATTAGAATAATATATAATTTATTCATCTGGCATACCACTTATCCCAAACAGGTTCATAGGGGTCCGGAGCCAACTCCATTCTCCATTCACACCTCGGGACACTTGCCAACTCCAATATGCCTCAGTATGTTTTTGGACTGTAGGGGGAAGCCGGGGCACCCTGAGGATTCCCCACAACAACACGGGAAGAACATGCAGACTCCACATACGTAAATATTTGAACCCAGGTCTCTAGAGGTGTGACTGTGCCTCTGTGCCACCCTTATTATAATTGTTATAATGATAATTATTACAGCTTGCCCGAAATTATGCACCATGTTTTGACACAACAGGCTTCTGTTATATAGTTACTAGAGCTTCTCTCTGAAGCCTGCTTGACAATATCAGTAGTTTAAAAATAAAAACAGTCTATTCCGGCGTAAAAACACCTTGTCTCACACCACATAATAGCCCCTGATGGTATGGTCTTGACGCTGTTGTTATCTCTCCTAAAAAGAGTCCCCTTTTCATGAGGTGAGTGCCATTCATGCTGTCTGCCTAAGATGCTAATGTATTATTTACTTCCTGGACAAGCCGACCTCAAGGGTATTTTAAAAGCTGCACATCCACTTAGATACGTCACACGGTAAGTGACTGAACCACAGAAAATGACATGACTTCTTTTCAAAAATAATAATGTCACAATACCCTGTTTCTGAGCCCAGACGTGCTGTCATATGTCTTCCCACATATTTAATGGCGCTTTTATTATTTTTGTGAGAAGGCCCTCGCTGGTTATTTCAGAATGAAAATGAATTATGTCTTTAAACATTTAAACAGGGCCCATGTGGCCAGCTGCTGAGCCTCCGCTAAACCACTTCGCTAATTAAATTTAATCTCCAGCCCTTTGTAACGCGTATCAATAAAAACGAAACAGCGCATGCTAACTTAAGTGTTGCATTTCTTTGTGGACACTGACCCATCTTCCCATCTCCACTGGCTGTCTCTTCCTCCTAAGCGAGGCGCCAGGAATATCTGCCCTCTCCTCGCAGAAGGTTCTGCTAAAAACATCGATGTCTGGTCGGCGAAACCCGTGAAAATCATGCAGGGTTCTGGCTTGTTTTTCCAAAGTGGCTTTTCCTGGACAAAAGGCCTTGATACCGTCTGTCATTAACAGACCACAGAGAAAGTCCTTTATTCCCATACAAATAGAGTCTGAGCTCGAGATTACTGCAAAATTAGAGGCAAAATCGCTTCGCCTCTTTCAGCCCTGTCGTTCTGAAATTATAGCTCAATTATTAGGCAAAACAAGGCCCTGCTTTTAGGCATCAATGAGGCAGTTGCCCAGATGAAAATTATTTCCAAGCACACTGTGCAAGAAGGTGTACTTTGAATTGAACTTGCTATGAATTCTGTTTTTAGCCCCATACCTTACCACTGTGCTTTTTTGGCATGTCTTTTAGCTGTTTTTAATTAGCTTCATCGCGCCCTGATTCATCTCTTTATATTTGCCTCACAACAGGAATTGCTGATATTCACAGCTGTAGCGATATGGATCCTCCCCCCCCCACCCTGTAAGCCCTCTCTCAAGGTGGCTCACTGGATAGCAGTCCAAGCCTGTGTGAGCCTGGGGTCTCCGTGTTCTTTCCGTGTGCGCATAGTTGCCTTCCAGCTGCTCGAGTTTGAACTTTGAGTTAAATGGCCTGCTTTTTGGGTGAACTGGTGCCCCATAATTGCCATTAGAGCAGGAGTATGATGGACTAACACTTATTCCAGGGCACATTCTGCCTGGCAACCAGTGCTAAACTTCAGATTCACCAGTTAAATCATTGTGGGAAATCGGAGGACTATATTTTACTACCACTTTGCATTTTTATTGCCCATATAGTGTGATCATTGCTTACTCTTAAACCAATCTGTTATTGTACTTATTTTCAGTATGTGTCCTAACCAGTCACGTCAAAGTCAAAATTCAAAGTATCTTTATTGTCATCTTTAGCTATATGATGCATGGCCTGCACACCAAGATGAAATTCCAGTCTTGTTGGTTATACTGCAAAGAATCAAGATATAAGGAGAATGGAGTATAAATGTGTAATAAGTGATTATACAGGTTACCACACCATGCTTGTGATTGGAAGGTAGCTGGCTCAAATCTCTAAGTTCCTAGGCTGATTTCACGGCTGGGCCTCTGAGCAAGACCCTTAAGCTTCCACTGCCCTACCCGGGGACGGTCAGACCCAGCTTTCAATCAAACAAAAAAATGTACATTACTTGTAATAAAACTGTCTGCTAAATAAATAAATTGTAAAATAACCTATTGAGATAAAGGCAGAAAAATACAGTTTAAAAACACAGTTGTGCAGATGGGCAGTATTAGTGTTGTTATATATTTTTGTAGAATCGTGTGAAGATTACATCTCACCCATTTTCATCTAAGCTCGTGTGATGTACTCGGGGCTACGGCCGTATTTCCGAAGTGTGGAGGAGGGAGAAAATTGCATTAAATATCAAAGTTTTTTCTTATGCAATACGTGGGTAAAAACATGCAAAAAAATCCCAGAATTTGATGAATTTAAAACTCTAATGCACCTAAATTTTTAACAATTATTTTAATATTAAGATCTATGATTAATTTTAGTTATGAAGTCCATGTGTAGACAGTATGTTATTCATTTTCTGGTACTTCACGATTAAAGAAGTTTACAAAACACCAGTAAAATGACTTAGCCTTACACACGGGATACTTATAATATTCATTTTAAAAGTAAATTTTTTTCTGTCATGTATACAGTAGCAACTATTTTTCCTATCATATTGTTCTGGATTAAACTGTTCTCTCCAAAAAATGTTTTTTTAATCAAAAAGACTTCTTGGCCAGCACAGATTAGCAAATTGCTTTTGCTGGAATTTTGAGAGATTCCTTTTTTGCCAAAATGCGTTACTCCCAAGTGCTTTGAGTGTTTATGTTTCAGCTGCTAAGGTGTCTTCGGACAGACTTGTGATGATTAAAATGCACCTGTCTTACTCGGTTAGGGTTAGGGTCAGCGTGCTAAAATGGGTTTCTTACTTGGTCTGCACAGCATGCGGCAAAATTCGAGGCCTTCAATTAATCCAGGGACATATACCGGGCTTTTCTTGTCAGACACTCACTGTTTTACAGATTTATACCTCAACTATGGCTAGAAGTTAGAATAATAAAACCAGCTCTGTATGACACTGGATTTTACACATTTCTGACGATGTTCTGCTTGGAATAAGTGCTCCAGCGTAAATGTCATGCTCATTAATTAGATCACAGTAATTATAGAGTACTGCAAGTCAAGGGTGCTCGATATGTCAATCTCGAGACGTACTCATTGTATTTTTGTGTACTTTTCATTTCTTTCTTTCTGTCAAGTAGCTTAGATCAAATAATCTTTATTAAAAATTCGATTTTGGATCCTCTGCCGGAGAAAGTGGGATAAAATCTTTACATTTAGTAGATAGGGCCGACCAGTCCCAGGAGCTGAAAAGTAATCATTTCAGCCTTCCGTCAAAAGAAATGAGGATGAATCCCTATGGCTCATTGCCTGTGGAGCTTGCATGCCATGCAGAAGCAATTAGCTAGGAAGCCCTCTGCTTGTGCTGCCTAAAAGCGCTAGAGCCTGTCGAGGATGCAAGGGATCGCTTTGCAACTTTTGGGCTTGCTTTCGTACTGCAGTATTATCCGGTTACTTGCATAAGGGAATTCTGGGTAAGCATTAGTCTTTGGCACCCTGTGAGGAAACATGAACACCCAGGATGCCTCTCCCATCTTATTTTCATGAGATCTTCCTTCGACACCTTAAGCCTTCGCTCTTTCGAGTTGGCAGCCCCGGAAACGATGATTAATGGTGATAAACCATACTGCCGTTTGCTTAACTTGTTATGATACACAGCTTCGGCGTTGGTGTGGCTTCGTAACCTGTAACCAGTTTCAGTAGGAGGCCCGTCAAAGTCTTTCGCTCTCGCCGGAGCTTTGCCCAACTCTGAGGGCCTTCAGACATTTCAGCTTCCGGACATGCGTTAAAATATTAACGGCATGAAAGTGAATCAGTAAAGCTGGTTCTCCCAAGGGACAGCCTTCAGGCAAGCTAACACTCTTCCCAAAATATTTCTAAAGACACTAAACATTAAAGCATGAAAAGGCCTGTAACATAGCCGGGATGATGCATTCCTCAACATATTTCAAATTGCTGATTTAAGCTGCCATCTGCTTGCGAGGAAGTGGTCTTGATGAGAAGGATACATTTCCTCGTTCCCATTCTGTTGCCACTGAAACAGACATCAATATAAATCAAGCCAAAAACTAAAAGTTTTAACAACAAAATGACATTTTCGAGAACCGTCAGAAAGCTGCAACCCTTGTTAAACAAACTGCATTGTTTACATTTCTACTTTAAGCCTGATATTTACAAGCAGTCAGACTTTGGATTTCGTTGTACATACAGTAAACTGAGTTTTGTTCTGGTTAAACTCTCAATAGTAAAGAGCTTAGTTAATGTCATGCTATTGATCAGTAGACCCCTAGTAAGCTGATGTTACCAAGGCTGAAATATCAATAGAGTTTTTACTTGTTATGTTTTGTCAGGCTTGTCGTTCGAACAAAACATCGTTTGATGTTTCAGCGAAAGGCTTTGGCCAGCGATGCTTTGGGAAAGCAAATAATTATATTTCGGTTTTGGGATAAATCAGTCCCAGACTTTTGGGTGGGATGGCCAGCACTCTGGTGACAGTGACCCTGCTGAGCAGGAACACGCCTGGTACCTTTAATTATCCCACATATCAAAGCCATTCCTGTCAAAGACAATTACACAGTCTGGTGCAAGCCATTAGCAAAGATCCGTCTCACGTTCAACCTATCAGGCCCCCGCTTTAGTGAATGAAAGCACAGACAATTTAAGATGCAGAATCATAGTTATTACCGTACTAATTCGCAGAATAATATTCAAACAAACGAAGAATCAATATTGTTATTTGTCCTAACTGGAGGCAAAATCTAGGCACGGTTTTGTTTAACGAATGAAGAAGGCCTTTCAGTTAAAGGTTATGATCACGGCACACTTATGCTTGTACTCATCGGGTTATACTTTCATGCACTTGTTAGAAGTAGAAGTTACAGAGTCTCATCATCACGTGACTGGAATTTATATTATCGGATGAGTAGCTATAAAATCATAACTGATAATTCTTGGAGACTGAGGGGGGAGAAGAGAAGCATTTGACACAGGGTCTGGGCCATGATCCCGAGGTTTTCTGCAGATTCTTTCTTTTTCGGAGACAGATGGGATGGGATCATAACACGGGTGGGATAATCACAACACAAAAGGCAGCAGGAGATATTATTGGTTCACTAATATTGTTTCAGCTCGGAAGATATCAAGAATGGGTAGGGTTGGGCTGAAGTGAACACTCAGCAGTCCATTTCTGCTCCTGGTTGTAGAAAAACATACCAGTTATATGCGAAGGGTAACCGGGAGCATGAGGAACATATTAACTGTGGTTAATGGTTAACCATTGTGGTAACCTGATACTCCCGTGTGAGATAGATAGCCACTTTGCCCAGAGGATTCTGTACTCAATTTTTACAATGGGAATGATTATATAACTATTGTAAATTCCCATGAGTCATATAAGATGCAGAAAGCATAAAAGATTAACACTTGAATTCAAAAGTTAACAGCCGGGTTGAATTGTTCCGTCCTTTGTTTCCTTATTATCCAGGCTGCCGTGAAGCATCGACTGAGCCGAATGTGGAGATTCGGGTTTGTCTTGCCGACATCGTCCGCACCTGATGTGGCAGCTGACGATAAAGTCAGCCCAGGTTCTGTAACTTGGACCCTTTCAAGATCCAAACTATTCTCATCTGAGAGCTTCTGCCAGAATCACCTTCATTATATCCCTGTGAACTTCTGTGGGCCTCAGGCTTTCGGTGCATGCGGCCCGCTCAGGTTCCTGCGCAGAGACGGCTCCTTCCGGTCCCTTCCGGCTCCTTCCCAGCCACATGTGGAGATGAGAAGCCAGCCTCAGTCCGCCCACCAGGCACCTCTGCTCTCATCACTTCTTTGTTCGCTGGAAAAATCTCCACACCTTTCCCACAAATGCAGGTGTCCTGAGGTGTATCAGCAGAATAGGCTTAGAGGGGGAAAAAAAACAGTTCATTCGACAAGTCAGTTTATTAACTGAGATTTTTCTTTCGATCAGTGTTTATGAAAGTAAAGGTCTCCTGGCCAACATATGAGAAGGTACCAGATTTTCTCATTTTGAGCAATAACAAAAAAAAGCATTATATAACTAAAATATTTCTGAATTATTTTGCTGCTTGTGTTTTTCGGGTTGTCTCTGTAATTGTGTTAGGCTGAGCTGGAAAGGCAATAACAGGTTATAATGAGGCTCTGAAGTACATATGCGTCGATGAAGTTCCGAGGGAGCTGAGATGATTGCATTATTTTCCTATGGAGAAAACTGACTACGATTGCTAAATAAAGTAGCACTACATACTAAATCACCGTCATTCAGAGATTATTCTTATTGCTTTAATTGTGGAATCTAATAATACTGCCTACAATAAAACAGTAATATTTTAATTAGAAGTATACAAACCATTCATCTGCAACTGGTGGTGCCAAATGTGAGCACTCAAAAAATTAGCGAAATTTTAGCTATGTATAGTTTTTTTGTTACTGTTCAAAATGAGAAACTCTTACATTTTTTTTCTGATGCTGCCAGGAGACGTCTCATAAAAATGGATCAAGGGGAAAATCTCATTTAATAAACGAACTTGTCGAATGAACTTCTTTGCCTAGTGCGTGTAACTCTGTCCTGTTAAAACCCCAGTGAAAGTTATTTGCTAATGCTGTATTTATATTTTATTGAACACGCGGATATTTCAAAAGAATCTCCGTCCACACTAAGGCTTGTGATTTGGTAGCAAAACCAGGCAAACCCCAGCAAATGGGGCTATTGAGCTTTAGGAAATGAATTTAAGACAGTTTTATTTGTCTTTGATCACAGTTACTTGGGCAAGGGAAGATTACTTTTATCAATTCACGTGTTTCCTGTTTGCCTGTTTGTCTCGCAGGCTTATTCCTGCTAAGTCTTGCGGCTGAATCTCAAGCACGCGTCAGATGGAAAAAACTGGCAAATATGCGATCCGAAGCTCCACGGCAAGCAGTGTGCAATCAGTATGCACCTTTAGCAGGGGAGGTGGGACCTTTATTCTGGCCTAGGTAAAGAATGCATAATAAATAAGGCCTGGGGGAGTGAAATGTTTGATTATGAGATAATGACTCTCTAATCACTACCATTGTATCATTGTAAGGTCTAGTGTTTTGTTCACTTAGTAGTCCTCGTGATGCTAGTTTTTCTGTCCACATAGAAAAAAAAACAGTAATTTAAAGTCAAAAGAATTTCAAGCCCTTTGAAAATGGCGTCCAAAAATATGAGCAGATTCTCTGCCGGTACTGTTGTTCCCTTTTGAAAAGCTGTGGCATTCCAGCTTTAAGCGAGTATTTTTTTTTTTTCTGGCCCATCAGGGTTGTGAAAACATGCTAATGAAGCACAGGCCACATTCCAAGCCTCTGAGCATGAGCGGGATGGAATGTGTTAAACGTATCCTGGGGAAAGCAGAGACGCCCCGGGACGCGCACATCCCTAGGAAAGACGAGGGGGCTTTTTCAGAGCGAGCAAGGCCGCCACGTGAGCCGATGCTGCATGTGGGCGGAAGGAGTTGGGCATCTCCAGCAGTGGAAGCCTGGTGCTACGAGGAATGAGAGGTCTCCAGGTCCAGGAAGGGTCCCAGAAACAGGGCCGACCTAATCTCTGGGTCCAGGGCAACAGTGGGGGAAGATACAATCTCTTTTTATTAAATACAATGCAGACTCATAAACAGCAAGCAATTTGTTCACTTATGAATAAAGGTCCTCCATAGAAATACTGCTTAGCGGTGCAGCATTTTGGCCCAAAGAGTTCAGAAGAAAAGGCCTTTCCCTGACTGAGTCACTGGCTTTTCCCCTCTGTCAGGAAGTTCCCGGAACTGCCACATGCACCCCCAGCTCTTGAATCCCGTTGCATTTCTCGCGACCTGACTGCAGGCAGAATGCTCCAGCGCCCACTCGCTCGCGGATGCGGGCGTGGACGGCCCGCCGGAAGCACCTAGCACGCTCCGCCTTGCATTTCTTTTGAACTTCCTCATTTTAGAACCTTCTATCATTTCTCTGGGGCTCCCCCCCCGCCCCACACACACTCAAAAAAAAAACGAAGCCATTCAAATATGAAAGAAGTCACCCAGATGTTTTCAAATCAGACGCTGGGAGAGTCAGATAAAGGAACCGACATGACGCTCAGATGCTGGAGTCTGAGCGGCTTGTCTGCGTGTTTCCCGCGCCGCTCGTATTCCCATCTGACTGTCGCGGCATAGCCTCTGCACGTAAGAAGCCTTTCACGTAAGAAGCTCTGCAATAAGACATATTTTTGGAGCTGATTTCTGATAAACAATCATCTTGAGAAGTGAAGAATGCTGACTGTATTTTGCATGTCACTCGTTATCTCTAGACACCTGCAAGTGATCCTTTTGCATTTTTAATTTTCCGTAACACATTTTCTGTTCGGCCGGCATCCGGTCCAGGCCCGGAACACATGCTCCTGTCTTGTGCTGCATCCTCGCTGGGATAGGATTGCAGCCACCCCCTCAGAACTATGGCCCAGAATAAACAGATGGAAGATAGCTGGATATTCTGTAAGCCTGGGTGTACCTGCCCAGGATAGGATCCAGGCACAATTGCGGCCTTGACCAGGATAAGCGTTTGCAAGATGGATGGATGGATGTCATAGTGCATTTATCCCAGATCTGAGACAGAGGCATCCGAGCAGAATTTCAGGACATGTGCAGTGACGGTGGACTAATCCTCTCACGCCAGCCGCAGCGCTCCCGATCGAAGAAGAGCCGGGATACTCCAGCATGAATCAGTCATTCATGCGAGCGATTAGTGCGACACGGAGGCCTCAAGGACAGCGAGTGGGAACGGCTCGTCTCGGGCGGCGTGGGCGCGGAGCCGAGCAGATTTTCCGTCACTCATCCGTGTTTGTGCGGTCCCACTCTTACGGTCTGGCCGGCCAGCTCAAGCAGCCGTCTTTGAAGTCTACTTAGACACGAAACTATTTTCTGTGCCCACACTGGCCGTCGTCACGGTGGCAGGAGCATATCAATGAGGGCGGGGTGGGGGGGGGGCAGTTTCTTACCTTGAAGCAGCTACCCAGTTTCGAAGCCACAATGTTATATTTGTGGAAAATGAGCCGCTGTTCCCACGGCCCTTCAGTGTTGACACGGTGCTGTGGAAAGCATCTGGACATAGAGCTCATGCCACCTGCCGCTGGGTGAAGAGGGGCAACAGCTTTAATGGACATGCTCTGAGATGGAAACGATGGGCACGGAGACAGCGGCTGGCTGCGTCGGTAAGATAGCGATGCTGTCCTTCATCCCTCGTACTGGGCAGGCTATTATCTGGCACAAATTCATTTTTATACAAATACTGCAAGCAGTGGCGGTCAACTCATTTGGCTGACATAGGCAGTCGCATAGGGCACAGGAAGGGCTGCAGCCTTAGCGAGCCAAATTCACTTTGTTTCGGATGGTGCGGACCTAGGCGTGCTCCACCATCAAGGGCACCAGTGCTTAAGTTTGGGGGGGGGGGGAGCGGTGGCGAAGATTGCCTTGGGGGAGGGGGTGTCATTGGTGAAGCTAGGTAATGTTTCCGAGGCAGCTTTGACTGACTCTGACTGCAAGGAGCCGCGCTTCAAATGATCAAACGGCAAGACTATCTCGATAAAATGGCGCCACTAACAGTGACAAATAATGAGCCATGAATCAATAAGCACCCAACTCTCAGCATCACCACGCAACTTATTATATTCAGTGTCCATGGCAGACCTATGGTTTCATCTAATGCAACGTGTCACATTTAAATGTAAAGTGAATGAAAAATATTGGATCTGAGTATAATGAGGCGGCAGGAAATGCCCTTCACCTTGCAAAGCCTGAATGCCTTTATATGTTTAGAGGTTCCTTCTGTATGTAGTGTGTCTTTAAAGTCAAAGGAGGCAATCATTCCTTCTGATGAATATTGCAGGCTGTATTCTTTGGATGTAGCTTTTGCAACAGGCATTATTTGGGCGGCCCTTTTAAGGACTTGGCGATGCTTGATAAAATCCGCAGCACATAAAAAGGCGACCAGCTACATACAGGGAGAAAAATTGACCTGGACTGTCTGTGAAGAAACTGTTGAAGACCAGGCGGGCTAATGAAGGCCATGGGAGGGTGACTCAGTGAGATGAGAAGATGAGTTTCGCTAATGGATGGGCTAAGCTGTCCCGCTAGCTCAAGCTGACCCCGACGGACATTCCAGCGTCGCCCAGGCAGCGGGTAGCACATGCTGGGAACGATCAGATGGGAGATAAGATAGTTCAAGTGAAATAAGTACTCCCCAAAAGCTGGGGCTCCTGATGCATGAAATTCAGAGGGGGAGCGAGCGAGGCTCACAGATGAGCTTCCATGCTTTGGCTTGTTTGCTTTTGGAGTTTGTTTAGCGTCCTTCAGCAGACACGGACCCCCATTGTCTGCTGGGATTTGGTCCAGTCGATGAGTCACAGTGGCATCAGCGGCTGGTTTCAGAATGCATCATGGGACACTCAATCACTTTCCACACATGTCACATGTGTGCTTGACAGGTCACCTTGCAAAGCATCAAAAGGGATGTGGGGGCGTCACAGTTATTACCCCCCCACTGACTTTATTTCTCATCCCCAGCAGAATCTCACAGCAGAATCACACTAACAGGAAGGATGTGAGAAGTTGCATGTAACTAATCAATGGATCTTCAGCTTTTGACGTTTCTTTTGTGGTTATGCTACATTTTAGCTTGTTTAATATGCTAGTTTCTACATTTCAAAACCTCAAACAAGTTTTTGATCCATTAAAAGGCTCTCTTTAACTATGCAATAAAAAAATAATGTGCTGAAATATAAATGGGCTATAAAACTGAGTCATGGATATATTCAAACCAAAAGTTCATACTTGGTTTCAGGGCACTATTAGTTGGCTTCCCATCTTTCCACATCCCTGGTGTTGCTAAGTTTGTGCTTTCCGCATCACTTGGAAGCCCCAACAGACCTTGAAGAAATCTTCTGATAATGGTGCTGTTCGACACAATTTGTCTTATGCCTACTGTGATGCTGACGCCAAGGCTACAGTGCAGGGAGAGCATCCTGCCTGACGTACAATTCACCTGGCTGGCGGTTCTGTCTTTCAGCGGAAATAGGACACGGCACGCCCACGTGGAATAAGAGGCAAGCCTCCCATGTCAATTTAGCTGTAGCTATATAACTTGTCTCTGACAAACAAACCTGTTAAGTCATGTATCCGGCGAATTAAGCAGATCGCAGGAGACAGAGCTCTGGGAATAATTGAATCCTCAAGATTGCTTTTATCTCAGCTCACCTCTCCGCACCGCTGCTTAAAGAGCTGCAAACCTCAATCTGATTGTCTCCAAAAAAAAAAAAAATGGTGTGTGGACAGGATGTCAAGCTAGCAGACACATCCCAGAATGAGCATAAGATAATGCAGTATGAGGAAAAAAAAAGAAGTGGAACAGTCCCGTGTGAATATTGACCTTGTCGCCGCTGAATGAGTAAGCGCTCCTGTTTTCGCGTGATACTGTGAAACCGGATATCAGCTTTCCAAATAAAGAAAGCCAGACAACACCGAATCAGCCTTTGCACTTCGTACCTACAGCAGCCACGGAGAAAACGCCTGGGAGAGATGAATGTGCACAGCGCTGAAAGGGGAAGGTGTTACAGTAATGTCAACGGAATCACAAGACGATCAAAGGGGATGCAGATGAAAGCGCTTCGGCTGTGTGACATGGAGTCGCGCTGGGGATCACATCTACTGTGACGCATTTTAAGATTCTAAATACTAAGATATGCGGGGAAAAGCTTTTCGGCTTTGGATTCTGAACGCTCCGGGGCTCCTTGGTCACCCTACACCAACCGCTGAAGTCTCCCCACTATTCGCATTTACGAGAACTACTGACTGAAGGGTGTTTTATAGGGTGTTATCTTGATGCCATTTCAATTTTGAACTCTGTCATGTTTTATGTAGCTTGAAATTTATTTACTTTGTAAGGGAATTAAAGGAAACATTAGTATCTTTGCTGAAGCAAAAATAACATAAACGTCTACAAATATCGAGTGAGCTCACACCTTAGTGACATCACCCTCTCGGAAGCATCATTTGTTTTGTAACGTTTGGTAGCTATTCAGTGTTCAAGTCAATAAAGTTCTTGTAAGTAAAGTTTACACCCTCCTATCACTGATATTTCAGAACGACGTATTTGCTGAGCAGCATCCGGGTTGCCCTTAGCCTCTCTTTCCCTCCCTTTTGGTGAACAGTAAACCCCATTGGCTGGTGGACTGACGAGGTATCAGAGGAGCCAATTGTTTCCATGGCTGACCACGCTTGAGCTCCCGTGCTCAGTGATAAGATGTGTTTACGGATGTCTCTGGGGCCTTGGCGCAGCGCCAGCGCCTTCAGGACTCTGGGTGGCCATTTTTTCTTTTCGCTTTTCACTGGGCCCCAGCCTCGGAGTGCAATTGAATACAACAGTCCTCTGTTGGTGCCGAGTACATGGTTTGTATTCAGCACACCATGCCTGGCTGAGCAATTGAGTCTTGTTGGAAAAAAAGGGGGGGACAGTAATCCAAAACATTCCATTATTGGATGATTATGAATGCTACGCAGGTATTCTTGGCTGAGGGACTAAGTTAATAACGTGTTTTCTCTCCATATAAAATTATTGCATATTATTGTCTTTTCCAGAGGATTCCATCTGCTTTGAATCACCAGGGGAAAAACAAAACAAAGGTACAAAGAATAAACAATAATTGCATCATGCTGCTAAAAAATGGCGCGAATAGCTACAGGAAAAGCATGGCAGTGAGACGTGAAAACTTTTTCCCGGCAAATTCTGTACGTGAGGTTGCTGGACTGCGCGGCATGTTATCAAATAATAACTACTTCTAAAGCGGTGCAGTATATAATCCATGTGTCAGATAATGCTGCCCACCAGAGATGTGGCTATGGCGTTAGTTTTTTTTTTCACAACTACAAAGCGCATGTTAAAGCAGTGAATTTGTAAGTAATCACTGGCAAGGCAAAGATTACTAAAAGCGATAGGGGTTACTGCACGTCGTGCTACTAAATCGCAGAAATGGAAGAAGGGTGCATGAACACTAATCTCATTTGACTCATCACTGCAGTGTTTCGATCAGCATACGTGTGCATGGTCTCCGACGCTTCATGTGCGCCCCATACTAATTTCTGTCGGTAATCTCAGCCCTTCATCAATATAACTGTTCTCCATAAATCGTACACGGAAAAGCGATCGGATACTGCAGCGCTGAAACGGATAGATTGATCACCCCGATGGTTTAGACTAAACGAGATTTTTTTTATCGTGTGCTTAAAATAAGAAAAAGAAAGACCGCGATTGAATGAAATCTGCGTGCTTTGGTCGGGGGCAAAGAAATAGCATGAATATATATTCAAGCGAGAGGTTTCACTGGTCTTATCTGGTGCGGAATAGATGAGTCACGTTTGCTAGATTGGCAGCGGAACGCCACGTCATTTTCTCCTTTGGTGAAAGTGTACAAAATATCCCCTGAAATATAAGTGCAAATATTGCTTTTGTAGTGTATTAAATGCATTACACAAAAACAAATGTAACGTTTTAACATCAACGTAATGTCCCAAAACTATTTAAACTGCAAATGATCTGTATTTACCTTCCTCATCTTAATTGTGCCACGCTTTGGACCCAAGTATCTGCTAAACAGTAAATGTAGTGGAAATGTACTTAATTAGCGAAGCCAGCTTAATAATTAATTAAGAGATTCTTAATTAATGCTTTAATGGAGCGTCTTGGGAGAAACGTTTTATATAAACACAGATAGGATGTGACGTGGTATCAGTGTTAAGCGAAGGCGCTAGAAAGTAAGTTGTAAAATGGCTTTGATGTTACTCTGTTAATATGTAATTATTATGAGCTGTCCTCCAGTTATGGAAAGTGGTAACCTTTATTTCAGGTATGAATAAACATCGGCTGTCTGCTGGGCGATAAGAAGGTTGCGGTTCGAATAAAAACAAAATCACCCTCCTTCCAGACAAGAGAAAAATGTCAAACTTTTCAGCCATTTCTATGAAACCTCGACAGCATATGCTAACAAAAATCAATTTGCCTGTCATCGGCCACAGCCATTGTATACCCAATCAGATTATATAATCAAGCAATTATTGATCTGCGTTTTTTTTTTCTACTATTGACTGACACGAAGGGGGCCATTAAGGGGATTCACACCTCCCAGAGTGCAATCCAGCTCTCTAGAGATCCTTCAGATACGGAGAACCATGAACTGATCATAGCAGGAAAAAATAATAATCCCCGGGATGATTCTCAGAGGACGCCGAGCAGTCGCAGTAAACCTATCCACTCCGTATGACCGCTATTTAACAGCATGCAAGGCTGGGAGAGGACAGTATGCCAAGTGTCATATGGGATTCTTATGCGTATTAAGTTTCCAAGCAGGATTAGTGTAATGGAAAGCCTTAGGGGCACCCTCCATGGCTTTCCAGGGATGAAACTTGTATTTAATTGCTTTTTTCTTTCCCAGCAAGTTGAAACCCCAGTGCGTGCCGCAAAAGTATCCTGCTCATTGAAATGTTTACGACTTCAACGCTGCATTATCCATTGACAGTTTTCTTACAATACTGCTTTTTCTTTTGCTCTGTCGTCATATTTTCCATATTTTGATATTTGTTTTCGTAGCACTGTGTGACGTACATGGGGAATAAAGGTGTACTCAGGAAATGATATAAACCGGGCGAAAATACCCGTCCCATATGTTGGAGCATATTTAATAGGCATCATTCCCCATGCACATATTTAAATAATGCAAATCAATAATACTAAGGGAGTGAAAGAGACTGTTTTATAGCTTACCTAAGGGCATTACCCAAGGCGTTTGTTCAAATACAACAAAAGATCCGACAGAGCTGCTGGTTTAATATAACAATATAAGCATTTAGTCTAATTAAAATTATGTAAGCATACGAATACAATGCGTTGACGTTCGTTCTGCTGTGTGAGAAATAACTTGCATACTTTTAGAAACTAACCAACTAAAATAAGTCTAACGTCTAAACCAGAGCTATTCAAATCACGGTCCTCAAGGACCGAGCCCTGCTGGTTTTCCAGCTTTCCTTTACCTCTCAGTCAGGTGTGAAGCCTCCAGCCAATCAGAATCAGTAATTATTAGACAAACTACCTGGAAGAACTAAAACATGGCCTGGATTTGGTATCAAGGTCCAGATTTGAAGAGCCCTGGTCTAAACTAACTGACTAGTATATAAGTGTCTCACAGGGGCTGGCACAACCTCCACCACTACGTACGTTATAACGTGCCAACACATACAAAATGTGTGCGTTAGCGCGTTAACGCGAGAAAAAAAAGCTATCAAGTTCTGACCCTTTTGGCCTTCCATAGTCTTTGAGCTTCGGCTCCTGGTTAAGCGCAATAAACAGGTAGCGACGTTGTCTGCATTTACACTGCTCATATCGTGTCTGAGATCAGTTCATGTGCGGCACTCACAGCCACCTCTCAGCGTGACGCCTGGATAGATATCGGTTATAAAATGCCTCCGAAAGGCGTCATACAGAATGGAGTACATACAGATAACAGAATAGAAATCCTGCAGAACCAACATTCATTATGTTCTACTATGTGAAAAAAGGGAATGGAATATGCTGGAACACTGCCGATTATTGCTATGAAAAAAAAGCCTCACCTGCTTTTTCCTGCATGAATCAACTGTGTAATTTATGCTAATCATATTCAAATATGTGTTTCTGAGAAGGCTACTTGTCAAGCGGGAGTTTATTAGCAGATTCTTTCAGAAGACTATATTATATATTATATCCATATAATACATGTATATACTGCAGACGTCGTTACTTGCAACCGTCAAAGCTATCTGGCACCCTTTAGAGGTAAAACAAATGAAGGGGATCTGATTTGCACATCAAATGTCAGGCGAATGAGTTGAGCTGATCTTGCTGGGTAGCCATCAGATCAGCTGGCAGTTACTTTGCCTGAGTCACCGCGTACGTGGCGGGGGGGTGAGGGATGATACAACGAGATGATGGCATGCAGGGTGCTAGGATGATTTTGTACCTCCCTGTCTCATCTCGTTTTGTTCGGTCCGTAAGCATCGCGTTGTGCTACAGGTGTGGTGGTGCAGAATCATGAGGATCGCCGCCAGAGTGTCTCTCACGTAACCACTATGGAAAACTATGCAAATGGCAACAAAGAAGCGATGGTTTGGCCACTCCGCTCTATGCACGTGTAGCTGCAGGCTAGCGCCGCAACCGACGAGGTCAACGATAATAACGCGGATAAAAAAAAGTGTGCTGGCTTATTATTGCAAATTTATTAATAACCATAATAGTCTTTATAGAATTAATTTGCAGCCGGGTTCGCGGAGGAATCGCGGGAGACAATATGTAGGCTATGCATCTGCTATCTCGGAGGGCGTGTGGTTATACTGCTATGTGCTCCCACCCAAAAGGCCAGTAATATCGATGGCTTCAGAGGGGAAAAATATGCCTGCAGCTCTTTTTAGCTGCTAGTACACAACAGAAAAAGTAGTTCCTCCAACTTTTATTTTCGCTGCCTTTCCGTGGACCCCACCATTTTAATTAAGTATTGATTCCAGGGTGTGTGTGTGTGTGTGTGTGTGTGTGTAAATACACTTAGTGGCAAAAGAAGCCTGAGCGGCGGAAGTGAAATGAATCTGCACGTGGTGAATTGTTGTGTGACTGTATCGCAGTGATTATAATATCAGGCCAAACGGACAACAGAGTTGGCAGTATGGACACACTGCTGGTCCCATGTCAGTAGGGTGTGCCACCCCCCCAGCCCGGATACATGCGGTGATATGGTGCAGAAGGGAGCCGTACAGCCGTTGTATCCTCTCCTTCGGCTAGCTGGCCCACAGCTGTTGTAACCGGCCCTCGAGATCCTGCAGATTGGCACTGGGTCTGAGTTGACGCCTGAGCTGATCCCATACATATTCGATTGGGGAAAGATCGGGGGACCCAGCTGGCCGCAGGAGGACCTCCTGGGTCTTTCCGGGTGCTGTCTCTGGAGGGGTAAGACATGCGGGTGTAGAATGTCGCCGACATAGCACTGTGCCATCAGGGTCCCCCGAATCGCTTCCAGAGATGACCTGAAGTCATACTCTATGGCTCCCCGCACCATGATGCCAGGAGTAACACCCGTTTGTCTGTCCACAACATTAGCAGGTCATGATGGTCATCTGTAATAATGCAGAACCGAGATTCATTGCTGAACATGATAGACACCACTCGTCATCAGTCCATGTCTTCCGGTTATGGCATCACTCCGAACGCAGTCGTCTCTGCTCTGGTGTTAAAGGCAGCCTACGCATGGGACAGTGAACCCTAGTCTGGCTGATGCCAGTCATCGAGACACTGTGCTGAATGACACGGGGTGTTGTAGAGAGTCCAACACCTGTGTCTGGATGGCAGGCGTAGATGTCATGGGGTTCTGTGATGCTCGGTGCACAATACG
>JAODKN010000104.1:17146679-17157967 GCA_026774425.1 Petrocephalus zakoni | reverse complement strand
AACGCCCAACCCCTCGCATCAGATTTAACCCCAGAAGTCACGTGACTCTGCTACTTTGTGTTTGTGACTGCGCAGTACTAGGGGCTTATCTGAGATGGATAGCCCCATCTCTGGAAAAACAGACGATTACAGATCGTTTTCTTTTCTTTACTATACCCTCAGTGGATGGATGGATGGATGGATGAGAGCAGCAATGAGTGATACTTCCTTGGCATATATCTGGAATTTTAATTTCATTTCATATCTGATTTCAGTAATTGGGGAGGAGCGCGAGAAGCAGAAAGGTAAGGTTTTTATTTCGTTTTGTTTTCCAGCTACTTTCTTTTGTCAGTTTATCGGGAACAAGTGTGAACATGCAACCCTGAGTGACAAAGCATAAAAGGGTTTACCCCGGCAGCTATAAAGCGATCTGTAATCTTTTAAAGCTTATAATTTATCACTGGGGCTGTGATTGGTGGCTGGATAATTTTAGCGTCACTACTGGGGTGTCGCTCAGTAACGCCATCTCTGATTGGGTGTGGATACTAGCATCCAGTCGATTGGGCAGTCTAGAGCAGCCCGACCAATCCGAGAAGCTCTCTTATCCACCACATCACCAGCCATTCTGCACGCTAACGGACCTTTAGCGAGTTTGTAGGGACTCGCCAGGCCTGTGACTCAGTCGCACCATTTCCCCATGTGTTCCGTGTTTTCCGTTCCCTTCCACCGACATAGTGTCCTTCCCGTAAAGACGTGGCGCCATTTCCCGGGAGGAATGAGGTGCAGGAGGGTTGCTTTTGGACTGTGTGCCAACTTTTTGCCTTTGCTCTTTCAGGCAGTGCGGACGAAGCGGAGGACCAGGCTAAGCTGATCGTTGGGGTTGTGGTTGGCCTCCTGTTAGTCGCAGGTGTTGCGGGCCTGCTCTACTGGATATACATAAAGAAGTCTAAGTAGGTGACCTGTTGATACCAGTATATTGTTTTTAGCAAAAAGGCATTAACCAGGGATGAATACAGGGGAGGGGCCAAAGGACACATACTGAAAACTGATTGACTCCTGCAGTGCCCCTGCCCATCACTCAACGAGTAGAATCATATCATTGGCTAATGATAAGGTTGGCCCTTCTGAATTATGGGCCGTCATATGCTCCAAACTTAAAAAACCTTAGAATCACCCCTAGCATTAACATCTGTGTCGCCTTCCCTGTGTTACTCCCCTTTTAAGTGTAAAGTGTGAATCCTGACCTGCAATCTTTAATGACATGTCCTTCTAGACGAGGCAGCTGGAAAACAGGAGAGAAGGAATCCGGGACCTCGGAGGAGAGCAGAAAACTGGACGAAAATCAGAAGCTGGCAGTGTAGACGGCGCCTGCACCCCTCTGCAATGGCACGGTGGGTTAGGGGGATTTGGAGCCACCGGTGGGGTCCTGGGGTGGGCCTACAGATCTAGAGTAAACACTGGATCGCTATTGCGTGTTGGCCCAGTGTTAGCTGTATTAGCAGGGTTGTTCATATTTTATCTAGCTGCTTAGCAGAGACTTGAGTGCCCACCTTCTTACCAGGTCAGTGTTACACAGCTCAGCTCCTTCACGTTGGGATTCACTTGAGGCCGATACCCTTTAATCACCTGTGCTGCTTCCATCATTCAGTCAACATTTAACTTAACTTAAACTCCTTTCCGCCTTTAAATCAATCGGCTGTGTGTCTCTCGTCATAGCCAGGAAGCAGAAGATGCCTTTTCATATTGGACTTTGACACCAAATCCAGAACAGCGGAGCCGTTGGACATCCAGCATTTCCTCGCACAGCACGTTATGCAGAACCTTGCAGAACAGTCTCAGACTGGAAAAGAATCTCCTTAAACTTCTCACCCACCATCTTAAAAAAATTCTATGGGAGTATTTTTTTAACTATTTTTTTGCATAAAAATGGGATTTTTTCCCATGTTTTTTGGTTCATGGTGAATGCTTTTTCTTTAAAAAAATTTTGTTTTCTGTGTCTGCGCAGTATTGGCTCAGTGAGTTTTGTCTATTCCTATGTACATTTTTTGAAATATATCTGTTTCATAAACGTGCCTGTCCACCCAACTTCCCTGGCAGGAACAGCAAGGACTTGATCTGGAATGATCCATGGACAAACGCTCTGTGGCCAACCTGGTTAAAAGGCTGGAGACTTCACTCTGCTGTTGATGTTGCATTTCAAATTTGGCCCCCAATAATGTCACACCCCCAATATACCTATTTGGAGGATTCTCACACTTTATTTTGATGTGAACGTGCCAGCCAAAATGCTTGATGTTCTAGATCTGAGTTTGTTTTGAGTTTTTTCTTTGTCAGAGACCATTGTTAGCCTTAATTGAGTTGCGTGTTATTTTGGGAGAGGACAGGGAATATGTACGTTCTGGTTGGGGGGGGGGGGTCTTTGTGATAAATTGATAATGAACGCCAGGCCTGTTTTATTTGTACACAAGTCATACTGCTGAATTTTTAACACTAATGTTTCTGTAATGCCCCGCCTGCGCACTATGGACTGTGTCTCACACCATGGTGGTGTCCGACTGGCCGTGGCATCAGCGTCACGGGGGGGGCAGTGTCTGTAAGTCGGAGGAAGGTTGATGTAAATATGGCAGAACATCCCGCTTTGCCTCTATTTATGACGTGTGGGACGAGCTTAGGAGTGTTTTTGCGTACTTTTAGGTAGGTATAATAAATTTGGAATTTTTTATTATCTATTTTGATTTGTTGGGAGATCATGTAGAAGAATTGGTGGTGCTGAGACTGTATAAAGTAGGTTACTGGCCCCCATCCCATACCCCCACCACCCCACCCCGTTAGGAGTCTTTAAAGGGACACTTTGTAGTTTCAGTACTGAAGGTTATTGCTCAAGGTGTGTTAAAATCATCTTTGTTCATTTTAAACCATCAGGTCAGTAGTGACACCAAAGAGAGTCAATTGAGAAGGCCATACAACTATTGTAAATACTTTGTGTTTTTTGTACTTTTTTTTTGTTAAATTGTACATTTTGGAAAAAAAGACACCTGAACAAACGTCTCATTTGCTTTATCTGATTTTTTTTTTGTTGGTTTTGCACCTGTGTCTTTACTGTACTCTGGATAGAAGCATGCTATGTTCTGTTAAAACTTTACATCATATGAGACTAAATAAATCGAAAGTTGTTAATGGTTCTCCAGCGACGACTGTGACCATGGGTCCGTGGGAAATATGGGCGGCCAACCCTGGAGCTCAGGGACAATCATGTGACATCTGGCTCCGGTCACTCACTCTGATTCGCACATCTGTGCTATGCAGAAGACTCGTGGGAGTTTTACTTAAATGATGTTCTGAGGGCAGAATGAAAAATGATTGGTTCAGAGAGATAACCAATCAGATTGTAATGGTAGGTCTAAGCAAGTAGAAGTACAACCAAGACATCTGACACATGACCTGGTTAGTAATCGCTCTGAACCAATCATGTTTCATTCTGCCCTCGAAACAGTTCCGTGTAACAAACTCCCATGAGCGTGAAAGGGCTGTAACAATTAAAAACTACCTCTGCAGTGAGCAAAGCGATAAGCATCATCCTAAGCCGAGTCTCATCTTTTATAACGAACAGTTCTGCTAGCATAAGCTAGGAGATCCAGCCTGGACAGACGATGCAGGAAATTCTACAAGAAGGATGTGAATGAGAATGTGGAGGGCAGTCTGTTTACTGTCAGACTGCCATGGTAAGCAAGCCATGAGGTTCTCTCAGGCTCAATGTGGTGGGACAGCTTCTCGCATCACCCTTCAGGAAAACTTTTTATGCTAATTAGATGTGGTTGCAAGGTTTAAAACCCACTATTTTTCACATTTCCAGGACTTGAAAGGGTCTAGTCAACTGTGAGAAATGTTTTATCAAGCAATCAGATGTGTGAAGATGTCAAAAAAAAAATTCACATCTTGTACGACGATAATAAAAAAAAAAAAAGTCACCAAATCTTTCTTGTTAATACTGGCTTTTATAAAACGTTTCACAAAGATGGATCGTAGGTTAATTACCGAACACTGGAAAAAAAAAATATCAAGAGAACGCTTTAATAAAGTATAAATTAATTGCACACCACTGCTTTTACGTTACACAAAGCATTTTGACAAAATAAAAAACGAACAAAAAAAAATACTTTACAAAAATAGGAAGAAGTAGGAGAAAAACATTTACTGCAACCTGAAGACTGCCCACCTAGAGGGGCGGATCAGCCACCGTCAGTCGGAGACGCTTCAAGTTTACGACAGTGAGAAGGAGCCAGTGCAAAAACGAAGCTTCAAGTTATCATTATAAAACCTGAACATGGGAAACCGAACGCAGCTGGTAAAAATAAATCACCGGCAAAGAAATCGTGATGAAGGAAGGCTGGCAGACTGGCAGGGGAACGATGGGCCGAGGACAGCGCACTCAGGCTGCCTTTCAGACACGCCTGAAACTTGCTCGTTCGTTTTCTCAGACTACAGGAAACCAACGCTAAGAAAAAATAATAATAAAAATACCATAAGAACAGCGGATTTTCCAGGGTGAACCCAGGCCTATGTTTTACTGAAACAGAAACGGTGAATATTAAATATGTGCATTCTTTCTACTGTGTAAAAAAAAAAAAAAAAAAATCACCATGTGACATCACACATTGTGTACATATTCTCAAAGGAAGAATCACCTCTCATACAACTGGTGCATTATGCTTGTTTTCTGCAATGCATTGCCACATGTGGCATTCCTGTCTATTCTGGTGGGCAGGAATCTCTTGCCCTGGATGTCTGGTCTAGTGGTTATTGGAAAGACGCGCGCTTGGTCCGGTTCGGCCCTCGGGGTCATGTGACCCAAGACTCCATCTTCCTTGTCTTTAAAGTGCACAAGGTTTGGCCCCAGCCTAAAAGTAGGCTGGCTGTATAATCTGTAAATGTGGGGGTGTGCCCACAGGAACCGATAAACCTCCCAGTGTCCAACTGCGGGGGCCACGATATGACTCTTTCCGGCTCTCCCCCAAACTTTGGCACATCATGAAGGGTAGTACCCAGTTCTCCTCTGGGGGGGGGGGGGGGGTTTACCTGGCGCTTCCATTTTGGCCGTAGCTCAAATGTTGCACAAAAACGGTATCCACCCCCCAAAAGTACATTCAGAGGTCTGTTTAATGGCGAACAGCCTGCATGTACAATGGCTGGCAGCACATTCAGAAAATGCCATTGGAGAAAGTTCACAGGAGTGGGGGGGGGGATGGGGGTCAACCTTTCAAGAGTTCAAATGCAGAGGCTGTCAATGCTGCAAAAGCCCATGTGTACAGCCACAAGAGGGTGCCATTAAGCTGCAGGATGCCAAAGTCTTCAAAACAGCCTCCCAGACCACTGAGGATGACTCGTTCCCAGATCGTGGGACGGATGGCTGTCACCCTAGATTTGTATTTTTTTCTGTTTTTCATTTCTTGAAAGAAAGATTTTAGAAACGGCTTAACCGGCGGAAACATAGACTGAAGCTCTGCTGAGCACTCCGGCTCTTCAAAAGGAATAATGAAAAACAAAATATAAAATCAAAAGGTTTGTGCTGGACATTCTGAGCAGACAGAGACGTTCAGTAGTGACGCCAGACGCTGCAGACACGGACGTGTCCGGGGGTAATCAACGAAGGGTGGGCGGATGGCGAGGTGGGGGTGAAGGTCTGGAGCCAACACCAGCAGCAAAAACAGTAGCGACCTGCACACACCAGCCACCCCTAAACTGACAGCCTGGATGGGGGGGGGGGCACCCAGTAATGCCAGTACACAGTGGTGACAAAGACCCAGCTGTTCACCGTAAACAACAAGGTTTTTTTTCCACAGGTTTCCATAAGTAAACGGATCTGCTGCAAGAACCCTGATCCTCCAGAAGCAGACGGCTGTGGCCGTATCCTGATTGTTTCGGATCCCTGATGGGCGGCAGTGCCGACACTGTAGACCCGAGTCTCGATCCCTGCTGCGGGGGGCGCTCTCTGGAATGGGACACCCTCACCGGCTTAGAGGGTGAGCCTGGGAGGCACCAGGGCAAACTCCCTTAAAATGTTTCGTGCCACGTCCACCTTGTTCTGGGCAATCATCAGGGCCCGCTTGACATCCTCGAAAGAGTAGCCCTCCCCCATCAACTGGGCGATCTTGGCGTCCGCGTTCTCGCGGTCCGGCTCCCCTCCGTAGGCCTTCCTCTGGTGCACATCTGGGGGGGTCTTCCGGGGGCGGGGCTTTGGTGGCCTGGCGGGTGCCTGTATGCCGTCTGCAAGCACTGCGGCTGAGGAAGCAGAAGGGGGGGGCACGCCGTGATTAGCCTGATTCGCATGGATGGGGGAGGAACATTACATATTAGTTACATTCCTTTTTAGATATTTGCTGTCTGTGGCTGTAGTTCAGGGGTGGGGAACCTGATCCATGGAGGGCCGGTGTGGGTGCAACTTTTTGGGATGACCTCTCAACCAGCCACTGCTTCATTATTGGCTGCACCCACACTGGCCATGGATCAGGTTCCCCACCGCTGCTATAGTTAGTTACTGTGACCATATTCACTAAACACAAAATCCTAAGTCACCCCGACCCCTTGAAGGATTTATCCAAAGCGATATAATTTTTTTTTGAGAAAACAGGGTTACACAATCTCTGGAGCAACTGGGGCTCGAGGGCCCAATGGTGACATCACCTGCCCATTCTGGGTTCTGAACCCGCGACCTTCCGATCCCCCTGATCCACTGAGCCCCACATCACTCCCATTGTACCAGCACTCTCCACCACAAACAGCCGTGCCATGAGCGCGTCCCGACAGAGCCCCACCTGAGGTGGGGGGCAGCTGGTCATACTCCTGCATCGGCCGGGGTGGGGGCTTCACCATGCCGTCCCCGGTCTGCCTCCTTGCTGGGGGAATTGGCACCATGCCGCTCAGCATGTCCAGGAATGGATCTGAGATAGGGCGGGTGGACGGGGGCAGGTGAGACTCCAGCTGGGTATGGCCCGGAACACTGAAGAGGGGTTTGGGGGGGGTGTAGACTGCCTTACCAGAAGCATGCAGGTAGGGGTCTGGGTCTGAGACGGGCCGGTGGGCCCGCGAGAACGAGGGCGAGGATGACAGGTCTGTGAAGCTGTGTCGGATAGGGGGAGGTGGCGGGGGCTGCAACGGGGGAGGGTTGAAGAAATCCTCTGCTGTTAAGCCAAGTTAGAGAAAAAACACACAAAAGACTGAGTGAAATCTTTAGATACACTAAATAAAGTGTTTGTCATCCAACCTCCTATCCACTAGGTGGCACTAAAACATTACACAACACTTACAACTGTATTATAAAATGCATACATATAAAATGCAACCATGACACGAGCTGTTTATTCAATAACTGATTTACACAAAAAGTTAAACTTTTTATAACTTTGCTATTTGAGCAATATATCCAACTTCTTTGGATGCAAATCTGGAAAATTTTGGAAAAATGTAATTCAAGGATACAGAGTAATGTTAATGTCAAACACCTGAACCACATGGGAGTCTTTATGGTTTTAGGATGCCATTTAAAGCTGAAGACACCCCAGGATTAAACTCCGGCATTAATATTCCTCCCTATTATCAGAATTCAATGTGGCCACCATTGTTTATTTTGCAATAATTTGCCACACATTCATCAAGAATGCCCTTTCAATTTTTTCATTTTATTAATTCCCCTTTTTTGTGGCTCAGGTAATTAAAGCTTCGGGTCCCGACCAGACGTGGCACTGCAAAAGAATGTTCCTCAAGGGCCATTCGCACTGCGGCTCCGGTTCTACAAACGTAAGTCGGGGCGGGAGACGAGAACAACCCAGAAGTACAAAACAGATGAATAAGAAAAACGCAATAGAAGAAACCAAAAAAAAAATAGATAAGAGACAGAACACTGGCGCTCGTAGGGAACTGTAGCATGGATGTGAAACTTTGTGCAAGTCTGAGAGTCCAGGCTTATTGGTTAATTCCAACCAATCAAAACACAAAAACACAAGAGGCCATAAAGGGATCAAATGCTACTCATACGAGGCCCAGGGAAGGACATCCAGGGTGTGTGTGTGTGTGTGTGTGTGTGGGGGGGGGGGGTTGGCTACCTTGAGGGGGGAGCAGGATGTCGTAGTCTGAGGGTGTCCTGTTTTGGGATGGGAAGAGCACCGCACGTGGCGATGGCCCAAAGTCAAACTGTGCACCTGAGGAGCACAGGGAGAGGTTAATGTGATGGGGGCGTGAGGCGAGGCGAGGCCCAGCCCGGCAGAGGGGGGCGGCAGTCGGCCTTACCGTTTTCTCCAACCTTGTGCTTCCTCGCGTCACTCACATGTTCAGAGGAGCCATTGGTCACCTGCCCATTCTCAAGACCCCTAGGAGACATTGGATCATTGTAAGTGAGAGGCTGTGCCTAGGCCCCTCAACCTCCATCCTGGGGGTCTTAGCCACCCCACCCCCTGCTGGCCACATAGTTCCAGGTGTTGGATGTAGGCTACAGGCAGCAGGGGAATCCATTACCTGGAGGGAACCCGGACCGGGATCGAAGGCTGGGTCAGGACCACGGCATGAGATGAGGGGATCTGATACTGGTCTTCCTCGCGGTCTGGTGCCACCCGTGGCCTCTCAGCACACAGGTTTGCGAATGGGTTGGGGGTCCTGAAAGGCAGACAACTAAATCAGTTTGGGGGGGTGTGGGGGAAGTGTACCTAACACCACAGGCATTAGTGACAGAGAAGCCAGGGTGTGTTAGGAAATACTCAGAGACCTGGCAATAACCGAGCACTGGTTACAGACTCACTGGCCGTGACACGCTGAGGTACCACAACCACCATCCAAAGCAATACTGAGGTATCACAACTACCATCCAAAGCAATACTGAGGTATCACAACTACCATCCAAAGCAATACTCTGAGATCTCTGACGCTGAGGAAGAACATGAGCGACAGACACTACAACCAATCAGAACTGTCCTTTGGATAAATAGTCAGAACTTGACCAATAAATGAATTCACATTTTATCCAAGTTATGCTTCTTTTAAAACCTCACGCTGCCCAGCTGTGTACTGACGGGCAGGTGGGGCGGGCTCCGAATGGGCAAACTGTTGCCCAGCGTCTTCCTTGGGTGTATCTGGGTGTCCCAAAGCCCAGGGCACCCTCAGCCTATCAGCCACACAGGGGGCAGGCCTGCCCATGGTACCATAGTCTGCTGTCAACATCTCCATGATGGCCCTGTGGTGATGTGAGCCCAGAGACAACATGGAGGTCTACACAACTACAGAGCCTCCTCCATACATGGGGCTGGGGGGGGGGTATGGTTGGGAGGCAGTTCAGCTAGACGTCCCCTCCCAGTGTTACAAACGATCGACCATGCCCCCGCCTTCCTCCATGCCCCCTACCCTACTGTCCACATCCAACACTCACTCACACCCATCCAACCTAATTTACAACCACAGTGGATTCTGGGTGGTCTGGACATACACACCCAGCGCCCATTTCTCCGGTCAAAAATATCTCCCATAAAACGGAAAACGCCAAATAAATTGTTTATGAATCCAGAAAAAACACCCCAGTCCTTGATCAGCATGGCTGCCGTTAATGTCAGAAAACCGTGTCGGAACCCCTTCGACCGGAACCGCCGTGGAACGGACCGCTGGCCAAAATCGAATGACCACCTGCCAGTCTGGGACGGACTACTCATCTGCGAGATTGGGAGGCAGACTCATTACGCTACTGATCACATGACTGCACAGTCATAATTACAATTAATTAATAATTGAAATTCTGTTACGGCTGTCAGTGCGGACCAGCATTGAGGAGTGCAGGTAAACGTTGCCTTTTCCAAATGCAATCAGTACAAGAGAGCACATGAATCCCGCTACTTTAATTCGGCTTGTCGTATGCTTTTAGTGACCCGTCTGCAAGGCCTTAAAGGGGCAGGCATGCTGTCCGTTAGCGTTTGCTCGTTAGCGGAACTTTGAAACTTTTTCTGTGCTCCTCATTAGTCTCTTCCAAGGATCAAGGTCTCCCGCTGTGTTCCAGGAGGGGGCAGTGAAGCACGCGGCCCAGATGGCCTCTGGTGGGGGGGGGGGCTTACTTTTGGGAGAGGGTAGGAGAATGCCGCAGCGGGGGAACGTCGTACTCCTCACTGGTCAGGGGTCCATTGGAGAAGGGCTGCGGGAGAGGAGACGAGTTAGAACCTGGAAGGCGGGGGGGGGGGATTCTCAGACCAGACGCTCTAGAGATAAGATCCCTCAAGGCCAGGGAACAATACTTCCCCCCCACCCTCCCACGATGGCTTAACAGCCCAAGGACATGACGGCTGTCAGGTGGCCAGCGACAGGACGCAGGCCCACGCTCGCTGGCCGATTAACCCCACCACACTGATCTGGCCATGCTGGTTTCATTCCCTGATTCTGGAACCTTCTCTGGCTGTTGGACGAGCTGGAAGTGGACAGCAAATGGGCCAGGCTGGACCCTCCCCACCCCACCCCACCGCACAGAAAGTAACTGATGGGTCCGGAGTGTCTGACAGCGCCCCCCCCCCCCGGTTGGGTCACATTAAAATAACGGCCTGGGACAAGAAGGGACAGGAGCCCCGACTGGGAGGGTGAGGCCAAAATCAGCTAACAGACTGGGAGCACTGGAACGGGATGAACTGAACATACTGGTGCTTCAGCAGGAACCAGCTTAGTCTGTTTCCATTTGGGTGCTAATCTTTCTCCCTGAGCAGGGGGTGGGTTTCAGAGCCAAAAAACATATCAGAGGACCAAACATTCACCTGACAGGCTGTCCCGTGAGCGACGGGGAACAGGAGTGTTTGGGGAAGAGCCAGCCACCCCCCCAACCCACCGTCGGAGGCCGATGCAAAGCACCACAGCCAACCGGCTGGAAACACGGTGTTCTGCCAAAACTCACAGCCCAGAATAACGAGAATGCCACTGTTGCTAGGTAACATGGCCGCAAAAGCTGGCTGCTGCTTTCCCGAGTCGTTGTCGCGGAAACAGTGGTGGCCGAGTCCCCCCCCCCCCCCACCCCACTAACCTTGGCCACGTCGGTCGGCGCCTCCAGCCGGGGGTGCGGTCTGCTGAAGCCGCCATCGCCGGGGGCGCAGGGCACGGGCCGGCCGTTGATGTGGGAGGGGGCGGCGTGACCCAGCTTGGGGGAGCGGTCCACCGCCACCAGAGGGCGCTCTTTGGGACACCAGGGCTCGGGGCCTGGCTGCGGGTCACGCGGCAGGCCCGCACCGGGAAGGGGGCCCCAGGCCGCTCGGCCCTCTGGGGGGTTCAGAGCTGGTCTCTCAGGGGGCGGTGGTGGGGGG
>JAODKN010000104.1:17094888-17126985 GCA_026774425.1 Petrocephalus zakoni | reverse complement strand
CCCCCCCCCCCCCCCCCCCCCCCCCCCCCCCCCCCCCCCCCCCCCCCCCCCCCCCCCCCCCCCCCCCCCCAAACGCTGCCCGGTAGGCCCGCCGATGTCATTCTCTGCAGGTTTATGGGGCCGTTTGTGTGACACTGCCACCCGTGGGCCATCTGGAAAATAACGCGGCTCCATGTTACGCGGAGCTTGGCCTGAGCGGAAACACAGCCCATTAGTCACGCTCAAGCATTTAAGTGCACAGCGCACTGCGTGTGACACACCTCACTTCCTGCCTGACACCAGCCCAGAGCACTGAGGCCGGGTGCAATGCACAGTGCATCCATTTAGTCCCAGCCACTCCGGGTCTCGCGTTGACTCAGGACAGACCCCCATGATGCACCGTCAGACAGTCTAGTGGGGAAGCAATCTCTCAGCTTATTTCTGTCTCAATGAAAAATTACTAAAACCTGTAATTAAATCTTAGATTTCTCATTCTGGGTCAGGTGTGTGTTTTTAGCATAAAGCGCGGTGAGTGACAGGTTTCGTAGCGGGGGGGTCGAGTGGATCAGGAGACATGCGGGTGATTCCCCGGCTGAGACGCAGGCAGGCCGTATGGCGAGCGCGTGCACACACGGGATGGGGGGGGGGCGATATGGGACAGACAGCTGAATAACCCTTTTCATCCTCTCATTTCCTTTGCCATGCTAATGGCAGCACGAGCCGGGGACTATTGATTAATCTAAGTACCAGTGGGAGGATGAGAGCGACTTCTGCCAGACGCAAGAAAGCCTATTAAATAGGGGGGGGGGGGGTGCATGTCAGGGCAGAAAGACAGCAGGACTGCAGGAGGGGGGAGAGAAAGAGAGGGAGAATAAATGAAAGGGGGAGAGGCGATGGGGGAGAGGCGTGGGGGCAGGCCATCATTGTCGCGGGAAAAGGAGCCAGGACCCCCCCTTGCTGGGACTCCCAGGACCCCCTGGGAGCCATACACACGGATAGCCCCCGTAACCCACACGGGTAGGACAGGAGGGCAGCAGAGGGTAACAGCAGAGCGGCCATGAGACACTATAGGGGCGAAGTGCTGTGCGTATGGGTGCCATGGTAACCGCATTCCAGGCAGCGTGAGTGCTGGCCATGGCCAGGCGCCGGAGAGGGGAGAGCCAGCGAGACCCCGGGCCGAGCGCGTGGGGCCGAGCGCGTGGGGCCGAGCCGATGGCGTGGCCAGAGTTCATGCACGGCCAGCTGCGACTGAGGGAGGTGGACTGACGCCTGGCAATGTCAACACTCAGTGACATCACACAGGCGTCAAGGTCACAAGCTGCCTTCTTCTGCCTTCCCGATGAGCTCAGCATGCAGTATCGTTCAGACGGGGCGCTGGATGTTAGCGTCGCCATGGTTACCATCACCATGGAAATACTACATGCTTACTATCTGAATTGTTCGCATTTGAACTTTTCTGGTAACACAGACTTAAATACAGGAAATAAGACATACCATGTTCCTCACCTAAGGGGTTTATCGTAAAGGGAAAATTGTCAAATGTTTTAGAGAACAGGAGCTTCTCAATCCTTTTGTCCAAGGGGCATGTGGCTGCAGAAGGGCCCAGAGAGGCGGCCTCCTCTGTGCCTGACTGAAATGAATAAATGATGAAGCAGCAAGCAGCCGGCCAGACCGGGAGCTGCAGGGCACGCCTTGCGAATTGATTTATCAGACCTCGTGATCCCCACCTCCAGAAGGGAGTCAGCTTGTTCTCCCTCCTGTACTGTCATCTGGGATGAGTCCAGAGAGCTTCAACATCACTCCTGATGAAAACAAAGAGAGAGGGGGCTCCATCCCTGCACTGAACGCGATACCCTGGTCAGGAGGACCTTGCCCGTCGGCCCGCATTCCTGCAGTGGACATCTCATCTCGCAGTCATGCTTCCCAAAGCACGCCGTTATGTACACGGACTCTCTGCGATCTGGGGGTGTTGGCTTTCATGGCCAGGGATGCGGGGGGAGGACGCAGCCACAATAACCTCCTCACCATGGGACTAGGGGCAAGCCTGGCCCCCTCCCCAAAGGGATTGCACACAGGATCCACGACACATGACATTTTACAGTTATTTATCAAACACTTTTATTTAAAATGTAACCCTAATAAAGTACTGACATGTTACTGTACTTCACGCAAGGGCACTACATGAGGGGTGTGAGCCTACAACATCTGGATTATGAGTCCATGCCCTTAATTGCTATGCCACCTAGTGGCCATACTGTTTCTAAGTCCATGCCCTTAATCGCTATGCCACCTAGTGGCCAAACTGTTTCAGATGTCAGTGCTGGATGCCATTATAATGCACCGGTTGGCAGCCCATATGGTTTTAACATGTTTTTAATATGCAGTCAGGGTGAGTAATTAGTCCCGGGCTGGCCACGCATAGCTGTTATGGGCCGCTCCATTTGGATTTGCAGGAGCCGCCTGCCTGAACCGGGACCAGTCCATCACTGCAGAACACCCAGGACCCAGGGGAGGGACATCAGGAGTAACATTCTCCTGACTCCCCTGACGAGCGGCACGGCAGTGACGCCACCTGCACGACCCATTATAAATATTTAAGCAAAGCGGATATATAGCAAATGAGCTAGCGTCAGCTGACACGGGATGGGATGGGGGGGGCAGGGTCGGCCCACCCCAGCTGTGGCAATCAGCACTGCCAGCAGGCCCATAACACGCCATCTCAGGGCCCTGTCCCACTATCCTCAGTCTCCTGGGGGGTCCTTGGTCGTGCCGGGTGGGCATGACAGGACCAGGAAAAGGGGGGGTTCTGTCTCCATCACAGGCTCTTCAGAACCACCTCAGCCGAATGACCTCCAGGAAGGAGCACACGAGACGTCTACGCGAGCACAGAAAATGCAGACTGTCGCCTCACGTACACATCTTCCTTTAAGGAGAAATGCATCTCGCACCTCTGAGAGCGGCAGCCCCCCCCCCCCCTTTCGCCACCTGGGACTCTCCTGCTTGAACATCTTACATGAGAAATCAAATTTTCATTCTGCTCAACTCCATCGCCCGCGGCAGCATCAGGCATGGCCCAATTTGGCAGAGGCTGTAGGTAAGGAGCCCGGCGAAAGGCATGTAATCCAGACGTAGCTCTTTCAATAAGCGACAAGCTTGTGCGTTTCCACCCCGCTCTTCTGCCACATAACCGCACCTGCTTTGCCGTCTTCAGCGCTCAGGAAAATGAAATATGAAGACGTGTGTCTCCTGCCTTCGAGAAAGACACACCGGCTGGTATCGTTTTCAGTTTAATGGAGCTGGCAGGAGATGACATCAGCCTTTTGGGCGAGTTTCGCTTAAAATACGAGTGCAGCACGGATGGTGAGATGAGCACGATAGAAACATATTGGTCAGGATGGCCGCTAGAGGAACAATCTGTCCGAGTGCCTGGAGAACCCAACCCGGAAAAGGCAGCTTACATGCAGACACCCATCTACCCACACACATAGTCCATATATTCCAGTCATTGTGGGGACTCCATTAATTTCTATGGGCATAACCCCAATGCTAACTATGATAACCCTAACCCTTACCCAACCCTAACTTTAACCATTGGTAAACAAACAAATTACAAGACTTTTGACATTTTTAGTTTTTTGATTGCATTCACAGTACATGTCATGTACACAATGATGTAAATACAAACCCACACACACACACACACACACACACACTTTGGCGACATTATGGTCCTCAAATCTATGCAAACCAATGCGAGCACACACACACAAGCCCACGCGCGCACACACACACACACACAAACCCACACACGCACACACACACACACACACACACACGCGCACACAAACACATCGGGAAGGCGTGTCATCGTACAGTCAGTGCAGCATCCTACCACACCGCCGGTGTGTTACAGACGCCGCACAGCTCTGTTAACCCTCCATAACTGAGCCATAAGCTCATATCAGACCGGATATTTATGAAAGCTGTGCTTCCACAGCGGAGCACATTCACCTCTGGAGAAGCCGTGGCCAGGCCAGGCGGCCATCCTGCCCTGGGGACCCGCAGCGAGTCGACCGGCCGCACTCACGTGTTGCCACTGTTCCCGGATCAGTGGTCTGTAGCGCAGGAAGTACTTCAGGGGGAAGTTCTCCACGTCGGGCCACGTGCTCGGGCTGTTCCACGTCACCTCCAGACGTCGCACGTTGTTGGGGATGGGTGTGGCTACCACCCTCTCAGGCGGGTCGGGTTTCACTGCCGGGACGGGAGGGAGGGGGGCGGCTTTATACACATGGGCCACAAAGAGGCGTGGCGATGGTCACAACTGCTCATAGACATCTGGGGATGTTCATAACTTTTCTTAAATGTCCCCGTGATGGGCAGAGCTTTGCAGTGTCCGACACTCTACAAAAATGATGGTATTCAGTACATTGGAAATCCATCAAAAATATGAAGATAAAGCAGACAGAGAAAGAATATAGAGGAGAAATTAATGAATATAAAAATAAGGGAAGATGAGGTCAGCCCTCAGAAGCCAGAGAGAGATAACAAGGGAGGAAATGAGGGGCAGACGATGTAAGCTTCACCCCCCGCCCCCAAGGACAGACACCTCTGGGCTCCACTGGATGAGGATTTAGATTAAGGGGGGCAGCGATGGATAGGGGTCCGTCAGCTTTGAGGCCCGGGGCCGAGGAGTGCGGGGTTCAGTGTGGATGGGAACCTTGCAAAAGCCAGCATCCGCTGTCACTGGGCCCCCTCCCCAGCCCCCACCCCACCAATCCCCCCTGCATGCTGGGCAGCAGATGTAAAATCTACAGGCACAGAAGAAGGACGGCCAGCAGCGAGGAATGGGACAGTGACGCATTTACCGATGTTGAACTCGTCGAAGGAGATGACTGTGGATGCCTGGCCCAGCGCGTTGACGGCGGTGATATTCACTCTATACTTGAACGTGGAGAAGAGCTCAGGGAACTTCACGTGACACCGGTTTTTGTGGACTGGATCCCTCTGGACATCCAGGGACCTCTGATTGTGTCTGAGTGAGGGGACAGCAGGGGACAGTCCATCACGTCAAGCAAACCCTACACACTACTGAACAACACTGCCACCTTCTGGGACTACAGGACCTGCCTGTTCTGTGGCTGATTGGCTAAAATCCCGGCCAATCAGAACAGCAGGGCATGAGGTCATCTTTACTTTACAAATGGCTGACATAAGCCCACCCCTGGGGAAATCTAATTTGTGCCAAACTTAAGAGTCACAAACGAAGGTAGAGATAAATCACTCAAGCGCTGTGCATATATATTTAGTTGGGGGAATTGTTTGCATTACCTCATTCTATGCACAGAAGCAGCACAACTGCATTTATCTGACATTCCAACAACCCTTAGCCCCACAACACATCTGGTCACACTGGTCCTAAAGTGATACGGTGGCTCCTTCTGATTTCCGGCTTCTGGAAAAGTTAAAGGGAACACACGATGTGCGTCTGAGTGCCATGGATAAAAGCGGCCTGCAAAGGAGAGCTGGTCTCGTCATCCTCTCTGTCCTCTGTGCTGCAGAAAGCGGCGGAGGATCCATCATGGCAAAGTGAGGATGGCCGCTTTACATCATGGCTGACTTTATGAGTGCCGAGCGTGATGGTTTAATAACCCTCGCGTGGCCTTCGGAAGAACAGATAGCCCCACTCATTGGCAGCGTGACACTGCAGAGGAGCATCTGTTGTAGGAAGCTAAGCTCCCCCTCCAGTTAAACTGGGCAGATTACACGGCCTCCTCAGTAGTCGATGGGTGGCATTTATCTCAGAGGAAATTCTTCCAGCGAGCCCGGCCCAGTCTCCTCACAAAGCCCCACTTTACAACCTCGGCAGCCAGATCAGCTCTGACTCATTAAAGTCACTGTCGGGGGCTGGTTTGTTTGGGTTTCCCAAGCTCACATCCAGCCAAAACCCAGACGAACCCAAAATGTTTGACGGCAGAGGGCCGATCAATTCAAAATTGAGGTGGATGCAGCTTTAATTGATCCATAAAGGGCACTAACCCAGGCGAGTTCCATGCCGAGTGGATAATGCGCAGGGGGGGGGCGCACTGTTCACCTGCCTGCTATCCACACGGAAGGAGAGGTGCCTCTCCTTCACCTCCCAAAAGCAGAGCCAAACTCAAATTCCTCCCGGAACCCATCATGGTGTGATGTTTGGCCCTGGCGTGTCACCAGCACTGGCTCTTTGCTGAAAGTGCTCTCAGCCACAGTGTCTCAGGCACTACAATTATCTGAAGGGTGGCCGACCAAACGAGCGTTATCAGGCTGAATATTTCAGACGATGAAGCAGGAGATCCCAATCGAGCTGGACAAGCACGCCTGTCGCTGTCCATTACGTACACGCGTCCTTAAGTGCTGCAATCAGCGCTGAGGATCATCCGGGGGCGCTAACCGCACCTGGAATGATGGCCATGTTGAGAGTACCGGCGTCCTGGTGGGGAACGTGCTTTTGAGCCAAGAAGCTGACCTCCCCTGGCCCCCTGCTGGGGACCCAGCCTGCAGAACCCTCTGATCTCACAATATCACCCTTCTGTTTCTCTTTAAGTAAAAAGATAGTCAGTCTTTCAATCAGTCTGTCTCTCAGGATGCAGGAAGCTCTAGAGTGCCACGCCCCCCGCCGCCCGCCCCACGCTGTCCTCCACACCTGTGGGTTTGACTTCCCAGTAGCAGACACTGTTGAGTTTGACCTTCCATTTGCCTTCTAATGGGTCTATATACGTCAAACTAAAGCCATGCTAATGAAGAAGGCCTTTCTAACCCAGTTGGACTCACTCTCCCTGCGGCCACTCCCTGCCCCGAATGAGCATGCCCTGCAGCCTTACTTGACTTGGACCTCGAACTCGGTGGGGATGAAGGTGAGATGCTGCAAATGCCAGCTGCAGTAGAAGCCCTTGGGGTAGGTGTTGGAGCGGCACATCACCACAGGTTCTTTGGGAGGAGCTGAAGGAGATGGAGGGAGAGAGAGAGAGCGTGAAGGGTCGTCACTGGCAGGCGCGGCCGGACGGGCCAGTGGGGAGACGTGGTAACCACCCCAGCCCCTCCTCCCAGATTAGACCATTTTCTTACACCTCCACTGGACCGTGTCCACCGCTCACAAAATTGAGACGATGACCTGAACTGGTTGCCTTAGCAACGCATAATTTTACTTTATTTCTTCTTAGTACAGAGTAAGGGGAGGAGCCAGGGGAGGGTCTTAGTTGAACGTACACTTTCTGATTCGTCCTGACAAGCGACAACATGACACCCGGCTGGGTAAAGTGGCCGTACCTGTTTATGCTGGGTGGAGAACGGGGTTCCCCCGTTTACTGAGTCAAAGCGAAGTGCAGAGGCCTCTCAGCACCGCATGGGTTAAACAAGCTTTCTGGGCACTCATGTGCTCACAGGCCTCACCGACACTCACGTGTGGCTATGGACGGTCACGCGTTTCCCGCATCAGCAGAGAAAAGCCTCTCCGTCGGGCTCCTAGGGCTGCTGGGGCACCCAGAACACAGGCAATACCATAACCCTCTCTCGCAGCTTAGAACATTCTGCCAGTCACAGGCCGGAGGGGTTTCCCCACTCTTCACAGAAAGACAGCACCAAAAGGCAGTACTAATCAATCCATCCTCACCATCAGGCACTACTAATCAATCCATTACAGCTATAACAGCAATCCATAAAATCTGCAAAGCGTACCATATTGCCTGCTAATAAATGCATAAAAAGTCCGATGTAATTCAATCTGTGTTGTATTAAAACCTTAAACAATCTCCCTATGATGATTAAGGGCAAAACGAATCTGATTTGATGAGACCGATCAATGCCGTTCCCCCGAACTTCCCCAAACTCTACCCTAATCACATCATTAAAAGTTTCTCTCCGGTTCGATGGCGCACTTTGAGCCGTGCGTGGGGACTGGCATGAGGTTCACACTGTCAAGAATGATTTGGGAAGATTGATGGGCGGACAGAAAGCATTCCTCTGGGGGGCGTGTTAGCCCGGCCGTTTACGTATTCATGGATGGTCCCTCGATTAGTCAGTCAGCAGAGAAAGATCGATTACAAATTACGGCGTGTCCTTAGTGTGGATGATCAAGAAATCTCGTTTGCAGAGGGAAATCTTCTGGCTTTGAAAATGGGAGGAGAGGTCACTGCCCATTTCACGCTGTCCTTGTTACAAAATGGCATGTTCATTCCCTCACCCACATCTACAGCCAGACCGGGTGAGTCCTGTGCCAGTGAGCCGCCCCGCCCCCCCCTCATGTGCATGGCCTCATTCTCAGCCCAGCACCTGCTCTCCTGAACACAGGTAATCAAGGCGCGGTAATTAACCACCTTGTCGAATCAGGTGTGCCACAGCCTGACAGACTATAGGGGGAGCCAGTGAGCAAGGAAGGACCATTACAGTGATTGTGTTAGAACCAACAAGCAAGACAAGAGGTCCTCCACTCAGTATCGCTGCAATCTCTGAAGGGATCGGCTGCTGCCCGATTAAGAAAGGCAGAAATGCGGTATTCTGACATAAAGGCTTACAAATGAGAAACATCATTTGGCTTCACATTGCACATCCAAATGTTTAAATGTATAAAACTGTAAGTATGTTAGCTTTTTAATGGTGCGTATAACAGTATTCAGACAGAATGATAATTCTCAGGCAAAAAAAGGACAATGTAAACGACAAATGTAACAGAAGGAAAGTAATGACAGGAGATGCCAAGGCATTGTGCGGTGGGGAGGTGCTGCTGTCCTGCAGCAACCACAGCTGTAAATGCTCCCACGGCCAGAGCACACAGACACGGCCTTTACCGCGGGGCAAACTGCGGTATTTCCGCTCATTTCATATCACATTATATATGCAGACACAGTCACACCAATAACCTTGAAGGCAGCGCTCCAGCCGGCGATATGAGGCCCGCAGACAGGAAGTACAAGGCCCACAGACAGGAAGTACATAGGGTGCCGTCCACTCAGCGCCTGGAGGAATTTACGGCCACTTCCTGCAAGACCTACTCTTACATCCATGCATCAGTGGTGTGCCTGGCTAGTGCTAAATTTAGCAGTAGGAGTCTCGGGGACCGGGCCTCGTCACCCAAAGGTTGTTGTCTCAGATCCCAGGAAAGAGGATGCATGGTCACACCCTGAAATGTGTATAAGGAAGGCACGCTGCCGCACTCTGGTTCTGGAGCGCCTGGCATGCAGCAAAATAAATAAGTGTCCTAATTCGACACAGGCCCGTGGGCTCCATTAATGGGTGCAGCCGAAGGCAGCGGGGCCATGATGGGGGCTCTGCAGAGGCCCCTGTCAGTCGGCAGGAACCCCAGGATGGTGATGATGCGATGGTCTCTGCTTCGCCTCTGGCTCCCCGCTGGTCACCAGCCCTATAATCTACGATTAAAGGCCCACCAAATGGAAGACCCCATTTAGAAGGCTAGCCTGAGAAACATCAGGCTGCCATCTCGACATGAAAGGGAGAGGCGGATGACCCCCGACCCCAGCTATCATCACACCCACCCCACATCCCTCCCCTTCCCTACCCGGGTCAACCAGCCGGAATGCTGGGAATGCAGCTGTCGGACGGAGACAGCCACAGGAGGGCTATGTGCTGCACCTGAACACAGCAACAGCCCGGGGTAGCCCCGGCTGGAGCGAAGCGACGTGTGCCTCATCGTGTGGCGCTGTTATTCCGCCCAGATGTCCTTCAGATACCTCCCCCCACAGCACCAGAAGCCAAGGGTCTGAAACTAACGACCTGCTAAGTGAAAATGGCCGTCCCCCAAGCTGTGAGATGCGTCTGTCTCATTTTCTCGGGGAAGCTGGGAGGTGACGCTTCGTAGGGACCTAAGGCGAAGCGCAGGTCCACCGGCGAAAGAACCAAATCTCTCTCCGAATCCATGGCTGCCTGAAAACGCGGCGTTTAATCAGAACGGCTCCTGCCTGCTGTGATGGGGCTTGGTGGGGGGGCTTCCTGGTGGAGCCGGAAGGCCCAGAGCGGAGCAGAACGTTCCAGAGGAGTCACGCGTAAATCACAGTTTCAGTCATGGCGTCCACGGGGAGTAGCCCGACGACTAAACCTTCAGTGCCTTCCCCACCACCCCCCGCAGTCACGTCCCGACGCTGAATATTTTGACAGAAACACCTCAGCCCCCAATCAGTCGCTTTCACGAACAAAGTATAAATAGCCCTTGTGGATGACGCCATGTTCTCGCCCAGCGCTGCCATCTGCTGACTGCCACAGCCAGGGTGTCTGCAGGAACACACAGGAAATGCTGAGTGCCACCCAGGCGTTCAAACCAGCAGCGTACTGGTGGGGACCCATGCTTTACCTACTGCTCCTTACATCTTACCACGGGCAGCAAACTGTCTCTGCTTTTACAACCATCAATGTTTCCATGGCAACGGACAACGGTCTGAATGGCTGAATGGACCACACTGTCGAACGGGACTGGATCCGCCCGGATCCAGTTGCGTGGAAAGTGAAACTGGCGATCTGTCAGCAGTTGTGTGCGGGAGGGTTTTTGCTGGCGAGCAGGAGAAGGCTGGGCTTATTGAGCTCGGGGGAAATACACCTCAGCCCCAACTTCATCAGCTAATTAGCAGCACCACCAGGTCACCAGCCATCGTCCTGACGTCGGAGACACGCCCTTATGTTTTAGAGGCCGGTCCCTCTGGCAGGAATCTCAGCTGCTCCCTTTCAATCGGCAGGACGAGCGAAGGAAGGCGACAGGAAGGAGGAGATGCACCTTAATTAGATTAGCTGAACACTTCAACAGATTTCACTAATTAAAAGGAATTCAGACGCACCAGAAAGTGGCGTCCTGCCCCCAAGCCAACTGCACCCCCCCAGCTCCCCACCCCCCATTTTCCACGCATGCAAGATGCACACTCAGAGGCAGCAAGGCTGCATTTGGCAAAAACAACAGCAGTAGCAGCTAAAACATTTGTTTTATGAATCTCTCTTTTACATTCTGTCTGCAGAGGAGAGCGTGTGAGAGTCAGGCACGAGTTTATGACGCATCTGGCTGGGGGGTGGGGGCAGTGAGCGCTGTAGCTCATGTGTAGGGTGGCATTTCGTGATTTACATGCAGGTGTGGCCAAGCACAAAGATTCTGACAGAGAGAAAAAGTGACAGAGAGACCGGGCCGCGAGCTATTAACATACAGCCCCACCTCACGACACCCCCACTCCCAGGGCCCAGCAGCTGGGCATTCATCTCACCCCATCAAGTACCAACTGCAACCACTATGGGAAGCTCGACCCACATTCACCTCCCAGCAGAGAAGAGAATCTGTAGAGGAAATGATCTGGAAATCCACACAGCCCCCCGGCACCCAGCCGGGACGGGGGGCGGGAGGGGGGGTCAGAACAGGCCTCCCCGGCAAAGCAACGGTGCGCCTGTCTGCGTGCCTTTAATTTACCGGCAGTAAATCCACAGAAGTGGGGAGATCAGAAAGATGCCAGCATGCCCTGTCACACATGCGGCTTCGGGGCGGATAAAGCAGAAAGTCAGAGGGGCCCCCACCCCCTGCGTGCGCGTGGGCAGATGAGTAACGGTATGTCACTGGAGGTTCCCTCACACGCATGACACGTGTGATGCAGGCCCTGCACATGGGCAGCAGACAGTGAGCCACACAGGACACTGTCAGCCATCTACTACTGAAACCACCACCCTCAGAATAAAAGGCATCACCACAAATGCAGGTTCACCCCCAGGGCGAAAGGACGCGAGAGCTTCAGTAGAGGGTTCATTAATTTAAGGGATCACCAAGGAAATGATGGCGCACCCCCTCCAACCTCCAACCCACAGTGTCCCAAACAACTCTCAGTATAAATCACAGAAAACATGCTCGAGGTCTCCAGCCACTGGAGAGACTTTAAAAAAGGAACTTATTTTCCTAAAAAAAAAAAAAGAAAAAAAAAAAACATAAAAATAATAATAAAAAAATAGCGAAAGCCTGCTGAAGGCGGGAGTTGCAGGGGCCTGGAGTCACAGGAGCACGATGTCGTCAGCCTGCCTGGGATTACCCCCCCATCTGCGTCACTGTGGAAAGGGGCTTTGATCCCCCACACGGAGAACGAGCCCCCATTCCACGGGCCCGAGTCACTTCTCCGAGGCGGCCTTACTCAGAACACGGGTGAGTAAGACCTCCCCCCCACCCCCAAAAGCCATGCTGCATAATCTCCCACGCAGGCTTCCAGAAAGCTCCCAGGGATTGGTGCAGCAGAGCGTCTATTCCTCTGGGACGCAAACCACTTGGGCAGCTTTCCCGGAGCGTCCTGGGGCATGTGCACTGTCCCAGCAGATGGGGGGGGTGGGCTAACACGATGAAGGCAAGTCAGGAAACCGGCATGATCACTCAGCAGAACTGGCAGGAAGTCCAAGTGCTTCTGCCCTACCAGACGCAGGACAGCGAGCAGCACACTGTCGGCTCGTGGGGGATGGGGACACTCCCCGTCGGCCGCTCAGACTCACAGGGAGAAGCACTGCATTACGTGCACAGACATACTCGCCATGGAAAGAACTTCAAATCCACGTCCCAGCAAAACACACAGAGCACCCTTTGTCCCAACCAAATAAACACAGGCAGAGAGGAGGGCACCCGAACGACAAAAGCAAAGCCCCGAATTCCAAACGACTGATCCGCCTAAGAAAACTGACCCTCTCTTTGTATCTGCAGGCCCGAAGAACACAGAGATCACGAGAAATCGGCGGAGGCTGGCAGCCACATGAACACGCAGAAGGGAGCGTAAACCCGGCTGGCCCATCGCCGGTGCCAGTAAAATGTTTAAATGTTAAAGCAGCTTTTTGTTAGTGCTGCGGGCCGGATGTCCTGCGGAATAGGATATCCTTTAGGAGCTTAGGACCATCACTCCTGCATGGCCCAGACTTCCTGTCCGGCATAACCACAGAGGCATGTCCGTGATATTTAAATGAGCTGCCTCTGTCTCTGTCCAGCCACCACCCACCCCCCCCCCCAGAGGGAATGGGGACAGCAGAGTGGGACAGTGTTTTGACGGAGGCTGGGGACTCTCCAAGAGGTGGGAAGGTAAACCACCCCCCATGTCAAGGTCTCACAGTTCAGGAAGCAGGACAGACAGCCCCCCCCCCCCCCGAAAAAGGGGGATGCCATTAGCAGGGCACTTCGTGACTGTGGGGGGGGGGGGGGGGGGGTGTAATGACAAGCAGGTCCCTTCCTGGCCCGAGGAAGTGACATCACAGGTGTTGGCCTGAGCCAAGGGCCAGCTGCCCAAAGCAGGCAAGGCACAACAGCTCACGCCTACACACATAAATCCCTAACCATGGCACGCTTCCTCTCTCTTTATAATTCACTGCATATTTCCTATGACACCGATGCAGATCCTATACCCAGACATCTCCATAAAAATCACCCGGTAATGCTTCGACAAAGGAACGAGACTTGAACTGTCACTAATTTGTAAATCGATGACTGGGTCAAAAAGCATTTCACGGTTAAACACCAACTCTTTAGTGAAACCGCTCTGTGGGGGGGGACAAGGAGGAGCACTGAACACACGCATTTCCATGGATTTACCCAGGACACTGGATCTGTCCAGCAAATATGGTCAGCAGGAGGGGAAGCCTCCGTGGTGAAGGACAGCAGAAGAGTCACCGTGCAGGTTGGCTGGATCTGACAAGGGGCTCAGTATCGAGGGGTAGAGAGGGAGCAGGGCAGTTTGGAAGGTAAAGTCGCCCCCCGCCTCACCACTCTGAAAAGGCGGCAGAGGCACGATCAGCGCGCGGCGAGGCAGGAAGGCGCTCTGCGGGCAGCACGCACCGCGGTGACATTTAGGCCGAGCCTCTGCCTCAGCGTCTCGTCGGACTGATCGTGGGCACCCCCCCCCCCGAGACATGGAGAAGACGGAACAGGGAGTGGCCAACGGGGAGGGGCGGTCATCTGCCAGTCAAGCATAAAGAACGGCTGGTGACCAATTAAACCAGGAAGTCAGCCGAGGCCAGCCCCTGCCGGAGACCGAGGGGCCCAGTTCCAGGGGGCGGCGTCACAGCCCCAGTGTTCATGCACATATAAACACCACAACAAAGCACTAACCCCACCCCCCCAGACAACTTATCTAGTCTCTCCATCAACGCGCTTTTCTGGGCAAAAGGCCGCAGGTCTATTCAGCGCCGGCGTGGACTCTCAACCCTGCCTGTCGCTGCGCTAAGCTCGTCAGAGCAAGGAGACGGACCCCCCCGCGGAGGATGGGGGGGTGAACAGGGCACCCCAGGCACAGATCGAACACTGGGGCAGATTAGCCAGAGAATGGCGTTTGTGAGTTTAATTCTAGAAAAAATGGGCCTCATTGAAGAGTTCAAGAGATTAATCATCTTAATTAAGTGGAAGCTTATTAAATGGGGGACACCCCCCCCCCCCCAATTCATTTAATAAACGCTAGATGCAAGCGAGCTGCCAATCTTAAATCAGGCCCCGAGCTGGGAACTTCAGGTTAACACACAGTTAATAAGCTACTTAATACGCTACCTGCCACTTGGACTGTGAACGCCTGACCCACCCCACGAGCTCAGACTGGCCATCGGCAAGTTCAAAGGTCATCACTAAGCACGGCCATCAAATTCCTGTTCCCCACGCCCCAACTTTTCAATTCAATTCAATTGAATTTATTTTTATATAGCGCCTTTCACAAGAGTCACCCCAAGGCACTTTACAGAGGTGCAGATGCGATACCCAGGCGATAAAAGTGCCTGCCGCCCAGGGAAAGGCTTGCGGCATGTGGAGGCCCCTTTATTCTACCCTGGGGCAGCAGCGCAGTGGGGGTGGGGGGGCCAGATGGCACGAGAGGCAGCGGAAGGGAGAGGGTGGGCAGGCGGACATGTGCGAACATCACCGTTAATCAAGCAGACTACCCAGACTCCCGGAGGACAGAAAAAAACAAAGAGAGAGCATATGGGAGGCCAGGACGCCCTGCCGGAAAGCCCGCCCCACCACGGCCTCTATTGTTTGCCACCCTCCCTTTCAAAAGGATGGGGTGGAGGGTGCGGGGGGGGAAATCAAAGAGGCCAGAATGATTCTGTTTAATGCACATCTGTCACAGTAAATTATGCCAAGCACAGACCTGCAACAAACTGGTGTATCTGGTTACTGACTGAGGCAGAAAGTGATGTCCCCCTCCCCCCCAACACACGGCCCCCGTTAGACAGCTTCATGGCGTCCCGACCTCCACAGGGATGGGGGGGCCGCGAGGGAAGGGTGACTGGGTGACTGGTCTGGAAACAGTGATGACTAGAGCATACAGCCCAGTATTTGGGGAAGGGGGGGTGTTAATTATATATATGCACAAAAGTTGAAGTACAAACAGCCCCCCCCCCCAGATCAGAGAACCAACCAGCCCAGACCCCGACCCATGTGGTGGGATGGGGGGGGGGACGCCCCCTTCTGATGACTTCAGAGGCTCCCCCCTGCAGAGGTCACAAAGAGGACCAGCCGCCCTCCATCCTCTGCTGTTCCTTACAGTCTGAAGGGGTAATGGGGGAGTAGGACACAGAGCAGGAATCCTCCCCGTCTCCGGGCCGACAAAGAAACCAAACTGGTGAGAATTTTAAAGCTGCCCCGACTGGCACCTTTAATGAAGTTAGGGAATGGCTACAGCTCCGTCCTGCCACCCCCCGACCCACGTGTGCTTCTGATTAGGACTTGAAAGGCAGAGCCGCTGCTGGGGTGGGGGCTAGGGGAGAGGGCGTCCAAGCCGGCCACGACTGACGGGGCGCCGCAAATGAAAAACAACCACCGCAACATCCTCCCCCCACTCGGTCTGAGCGGCGGTGCGCTGAAGGTTCTCGTAGCTTTAACTTGGCCACATATGGGCGTTCGCGCAGAAGAGGGCAGTAATTAAAGGGGAGGGAGAAGAGAGCGTGGCAGAAAGTAAAACGAAACCTTTAAAGGGACAGGCGAGACTGGCAGCCGGCAGCAAGTAACTGATTACGCGCTTGTTCTGGCCTTCGTTCATCGGGGCAGTGAGACAAATCCAAAACGCAGACAAATCTTTCAGATAAACAAAAACATCTAGCGAAACTAAACGCCTCCAGACATCACAGGTACGCATCCGTTTTCTCCCTTACGGTTCTGACAGCAGCCGCACTGTGTCTCATTAAGTGAGCCCCCTCCCCACCCCCCATGGGCCTCAGGGACGACGCAGCTCATTCAGGCAACTTCCAGCCGCCCCGTCGGAAAGTGGACCTGCCCTCTGTGGGCGCGTGGCTGGCGAGCTGACCATCCGAGCCGGGGGCGGGACAGGCCGGCTCCCCAGAGAGAGGGCGTGACGGCTCTGAAGGGTTTCACTAGCCATTTATTCAAAACGGCACCAGAAACACAAAGAGGGACGAGTCAAACAAAAGGAGACGCAGTCAGCGGCGAGGAGACGCGCCAATCACCCGTGGGAAACGCGTCAATCAACGGAGTGAAGCAGCACTCACCCGCAGGAAACGAGCCAATCAGCGGCGTGAAGCCGCGCTCACCAGCGGTAAACGCACCAATCAGCGGCGTGAAGCCGCGCTCACCAGCGGGAAACGCACCAATCAGCGGCATGAAGCCGCGCTCACCCGCGGGAAACGCCAAAGAGTGTAGCATCTCCGCATAGCACTAGCGACCTTTCACACCCATTTATCTCCAACATATGCCTCTCCGATGGAGCCTCATCGCCATAACACCTTAAACCTGCCCAATCCCCCCCAGGAAAGATCATACATCTGCAAGCCCCACACACACCTGTAAAACCATTTGCTCAGATTTACACCGCCAGTCAGACACTGTGGCCTGCTCCTAATTTCCACTCCAGTACCAGCACTGAGGTACCAAACCAGCGGGGGTACCTCTTTGGTACTTTGGAATGTTCATTGTCGACTGGTTATGCAAAAAACCTTCTTCTGAAACAATACAAGTACAGTCTTGAAAAAAAAGTATAGTTACAAACTCAGAAAACAACGATAAACTAAGTAAAATAAAATAAGTAATATTAATGTGTGTGTGGACAAATTAAAAGACCCAAGCATTAACTGTGATCTGGTCAGAGTAACAGATTCCCCAACATCTGGACGGCATGACAGGAAATAAAATGACTGTTTGCCATATAATCATTTCCTATGACAAAGAAGAAATGGTTTTAGTGAAACTGAACCCCCCCCCCCCAAGCCATAATGTCCAGCCAGTATGAAAGCATGAAAAAACCTGATCAACCCGGCCGACCCATGATCCTTGCGATACTACATAACATAGATCGTGGATATTAATACCGCACATTGCCCAGCCCACGCCGCACGCGTGATGATGTCATTTTGCACCGGTACCGGTTCTTCATGTCAGTGAAAACACAGGAAGTATCATTCATGTTGCTAGTGTTTTGAAAGTACCAAAAGTTTGGTATCTGGTGCAGTAGATACTGAAAAACAGGTCTGTCGGGGGCCTGGAAGCCCCTCAGCGTTCTACGAGAACACCTCCTCCTCCAGCACGCGGCACTTTGTCCTGCCTCTGCGCAAATCAAACGAGAGCTGACATTGGGGCCAGACGGCGTGTCCTTCGGGTGCACGCTGGAGAGACAAAACTGTCTGATTTCGGGGGGGTCGGGGTGGGATACACAGGTGCATCTTGGGAGTTTTAAGGCCGCCTTTTACTGGCCCTGTTCCTGTAGCTAAACCACAAAACACACACAGACGCGCACACACACACACACACCCTTCCGTGATCTTCAGCCAAGAGGTAAACAGACACAGCCCCACCTCCTTAGGCCTGCGGAGGGGATCCCCGCTGTGCGTCTCCGCGTACGTGACGGCCTCCTGAAGTCTCTGTGAAACGGGACGCCCGGCAACACATCACCCCGGCAACACTCAGAACCACCGCAGGTGACAGGGCAGGATGGAATGTGGCCAAACCCTCACGCCAAGGCAGATACCATCAAGACACAAACACACCCCCCCCATCTGAACTCCATCTACCCTTGCCCTCCCTGCTCATCTCCCAGCACTGCCTGGGACCCCCCCGTCTGATGTCATAGCTAATTGATGATAATGCCTTCAGAGCAGAGACCCTGGCCAACCTTCAGAATAATCATTCAAAGGCGGCGCAATCTAACCGACCCGTTGGGTCAAGCCGGCGCCGTCAGACGCCTCGCTGGGTATCGCGTCCTCCGTTTCCCGGCTTTCCTACACTCGTTTCGGTATCGACGTTCTGCCTTTTCCCCCAGCCGTGATGTTTTATTCATGACGTCAAACTGCAGGACTGTTTAACTTCTGCGAGTAAATATGTGTCAGGAGAAGTAGCCCGACTTCCGAAAGCGGCCACGGCGCCGTATCGGGCGTTTCCAGGGCCCTCCATTTTTAATCCGCCCCCGGCCGCAGAGCCGGCGTAATTACAAAAACCCGGCCCCGGGACCTGCGCTCTATTCTTAATTAGCCCCAGGTACAATTAATTAAAAGCACAGCCAAACCACGGCACGGCTCCAGAAGCTGTCAAGCAAGGCAACGAGTTCTCAGATGGCTGCAATGAAGCGGAAAAAAAACCGTCACGTTTTCCTAATCTCTGTCGTCACTAATAAGTCAGAAACCATTTGGGTGATCAAAGGGGCTCCAGTCCCCCCCCCCCGGCCCCCGCTAACTAGATCGACTTTCAGAGCATCCTGGGGAGTCTGTTACGGGACTCACCGAACAATCTCCTACACAACGAGGGCAAGATATCCGTAAGAAAAATAGCACCGACAGGAAACGACCCGGTGAGATGCGTCTGATCTCCAGAGGCACAGGTGCGGGGGGGGGGGGTACAGCTCGCGGTCACCAGGCTCAGGGTGGAATGTAGGGCACTCTTGTCGCGGGAAACCTAGCAAAGGCCACAGGGGCAAGAACGCAACCAGAAAACCGACAGAACCGGCACACACACACATCCGGACCGGGCCTCAGGGTCTGCAATGACAGAGAGGCTCATCTCCCCTCTGCATCGTACCACCTCGGCCTTTAAACACCCTCCCAAGACAGGGCTGTAATGCTATGGATCTCTTCACCGCCCACCTCCCCCTGGGCCAGTGCATCCTGGGCGGCATCATTTCAACAAACGCCCCCCTCCCACCCCCACCAGCTTGGCATGACCCCCCCTGACATGTTTGAGGCACAAGCCAGGGCAGCGTGTTTCATAACACAAGGTATGATTCATCAAAGCTTTGGCTCCGGGGGACACGGACGTCTAGACAGCTGGAGACCCACCACCCGGCGTCTGCATCCCTAATCATCTTCACGACCGTGTGAACACCATCGGTGTCGTGGAAGGAGGACAGCCTCCGGGAACCTAAACCCTCTACTGATCTCCGGCTCAGAGGCAGGTCACCGCTGACTCAACATTTATTCTCAACTGTACAGAACAAAGATGTAAAACTGCTTTATCGTTTTGAGTAAAACCTCAAGAAGCAATTAAAACATTTAAATTAGAGTGGTATCCCTAATTAGACCCATTTAATGCAAATGCAGCCCCAGGCACTCCCTACTGGGGTAGACCACTATGCCAGCTGCCATTCTGCGCCTGCAAATCCCCATAGCGAAGTCCCCTCTGTTCCAGTCCAGGAACCAAGGATCCTCTGCAAACGGCAAATTCCCATTAATAAACAGCTCAACCTGCCTCCACTTTCCACTCTTGCCCGCCTACGATATGATGGGGGTCTATTACATCCTCGGCACGTCGGGGGCACCATTCCTGAAGACGAACGGAAGCGTTACCCCATCCAGAACCCCAACGGGGATGCCCGAACAGGCCACGTCTTGCTCACCTCTGTCACTCGACCCTATTTAACCCCCGCGCCCTGTCTCCAGGCCGGCAGATCTTGAAAGAGCTAACCTCCATCTAACCTGAAGTTACACTGAGAAGCAAACCCACTGACACTCGGAGCAAAGAAAGCGCCTCCACACATGAGCTCTTGGTGCGCGGCCTGCCAGAGCGCAACCGAAACAAAGCCGCTTTCATGCCAGAAGAACAAGCAAATATCAGAGGAAAAAGATAACAGGAAACGGCAGGTTTTTTTTTAACAGGTTCACAGGGGCACAATACCTAACCAGATTAACTATCTCTGCACGTCTCTGTACTTAACACACACACACACCAGCTTAGCTTAGTGACCGCCCCACTGTCAAGAGCAGGCTCGTAAAAGCGCAGCCGATAAAGCGTTTATCAGGTTAAACAGGAGCCATGGGCCAAGGCGAACCAGGAAGCCTCGCTCACCGCTCCTGCGACTGCTCCTCGTACATCCTCTCCTTGCCCTCCTTGAAGAGGCGGATGGCCCGCTTGGACTTCTTCATCAGGCTGTCGATGTAGACCTTGAAGTACTCGTTCTCGCTGAGCTGGGCCAGCTTCTGGGGCTCCTCGTTCTTGCCCAGCACCAGCCGCAGGTGCTGGTAGGTGTCGGGCAGGATGTCCAGGATGTAAGGGGGGCTGTTCTTCAGCTGCAGCCGGGGGTTCTGGCAAAGCCTCACCTGCGGGTGGGGGGGGGCACAGGTTTAGGGGGGCCAAGCAGCAAAAAGAGCACGTTGGTGAGTAGGTCAAAGTGCACCAATCCACCTAAACAGCAGGATGGTTCCTCCGTTCTGTATATAGATCCATTATCCTGACACCTGGAAACCGTCCTGCTGTAAAACCTGGATATTAATAAGGCTAATTAAGACGAAAACAAACGCACGTGCTCCTCTTGTTGCCGACACCCCCCTCCCCCCAACACCGGGCCAGTTCGGAGCAGCTCAGCCTGCACCGGTCCCACCGGGTACCGTGGATCGGAACGACCCGATTAGCAAAGCGGGGGAGCCGGCGGGAGGCGCGCCGATCCGGGGCTGACACGCACCGACCCCCGGGCTCCTTATCTGCAGAAGGCGGGGGTGTGTAACGGCGTCGGGCTGGGCGCGGGGGCCGGTTGCGCCATCGCTGAACCCGAACCGGGACACGCGCACGCGCCCCCTCCCTGCGCGCCGCCGCGGCACACGTGGCCGCGCCGGACACTCACCACTTTGTCCATGAGTTTCCACGTCTTCTCCACCGTGCGCCGGTCGGCGGCGGCCTGCTTCGGCGGCCCCACGGCGTCCTGGATCGCGTCGATGAAGCCCAGGATGCCGCCTTTGCGTGCGTTCTGAGCGCGGCCGCCCGGGTTCCGTCCGCCCAGCGCGGTCGCCATCCCCGCGACACGTAGCAATAATAATAATAACAATAATAAGTACGGTACGTCTCAGAAGTGCTCCGTGGGGGTCAGACGCTCACGTGCGCCGCGCAGCCCGTCACTTAGGCGCGCGCTAAAGTTCCGTCCCACAACTCCGACGAATACGGGGCGAAGGAGCGAAGGGGCAGCGGCCGCCGGCGCGCATTTCGGGGGCCGGGAGCTGTCACTCCGGGGTCCGGCTGCGGGTCCGGGGGGCCGGAGCGACCGCCGCGGAGAAGCAGGAGCCCAGGTCCGTCTAAAAGTTAAGCTGCCCGAATAGCAAGTCGGCGTTTCATAACAGCCCGCACTTCGGCGTATTCCCCTGTGAACACCTTTTTTTTTAAAAGAAAAAAAAAGATCCGAATTTACTGCGGCAAAAATAACAGTATTATTATTATTCTTATTAATATAAAGAACCAGGCAGCAGGATCGGGAAGGTCCTCCGGCTGCGGGCTCGCGCGCCGCGCTCGAGACCAGCGAAACAGCGACGAGAAAGGCGACTAAAACTACACAAAAACAGCGACAACTAGTGCCGCTCCCCCCTCGGCGGCCGGCTGCCGACGAGCTTCGCGGCCACTTCAGGCCGCCCCGGCTGTTACTCTCCGCGCCCGCTCACATACGCGCACGGACACCGCTGAGGAGACGCGAAGCCCTTTTTCTGGTGTTTGGGCGACTGGGCGCAACAGCCGCAGGAGCGACGCGGGGAGGTGGCCCGCGGGGGAGGGGCTGCGCGGGACGGGGGCGGGCGCTGAGCGGAGCAGCCTATCCGTGGGCGTGCTGGCGGCCGCTCGGGGGGCGTGGCCGGCGTGACGGAGCGGCCGTGTGGCCAATGGGGATTGTCGTGGGGCGGCGCCTTCCTCGATGCACTGTGACTTCGGCAACAAACAACAGGAGAGGATTTGTTTGCTGGGGCTGGTCCCTTCAGCGTTGTGAAAGTCTGTCCGCCGACGACAGCAAGCGCTTTGGTTTATGTGAACATAAAGGTGTGAAATATGGAGGCAATATCTGCTTCGGTGGTACTAAAAGAAAAGCATTTGATATAGCAATTTCACGACTTCATCGATAGTCTAGTCTGTGCACTTTCTTTATGAAATTGTAAAATGAGCTGAGAATCAATTCACATTATTAAAATATATATAAAAAAGCAATTAAGAGTGTAAAATTAAGTATTTGTAAACTATGACTTGTTTACCAGGATTGTTATTGTGAGGTATGACGGGCCGCTCTTGTCTCGCACCTACGTGGTTGGCGCGCGGATCGCACCTCCTGCAGGTTCGCGTGCTTCGTTACGTGGGTTTTCTCCTGCGGCCCAAAGACACGCAGTTACCTCCAAATGTCCCATTTGGTATGCATGGTTGTCCTAATAAAGAGAACTTTGTTGTCATTATACTGCAGTACAATTAAATTTTCATGACATCTCTTGTTCTGCAGCAATTTTAAAATGTTAACAGCAGAATAACAACAGAAAGCACAATTTAGCACAGACTGAAACATGCTAGGCTCCCAAACCAACCCAGTAAGGCCATGATATATATTGGATACCACCACAATGTCATAAATATCTAACGTATATGAGATCCAATCCTAATCTCATAATGGTATCACAGTGACATCACATTATATGACCTGTCTGAGAGATAGCTATGACATCATACTGTACCCAGTGGTGGATTAAGTGATTTGGGCCCAAAAGGCAAAGATAGGTATGGCCCCCACCTAACCCTATATTTTCCTGTATTTTAACCCATAATAATAAAAAAGAGGTTTACCCCACAGGACCAAACAAAAAAAGTTGAGTTTGTTCGTTGTATTTACCTAATTAACTTTTTTTTTCCATGTACTGATCCATGTCAGTACTGTGTGTTTGTGCCCACTGGGCTGTTTCAGTTTCTCACATTTGCATGTGTAATAAGCTTGGGCAGTGAGTGGCTCCCTGTGCCTGTGATCAAATGATTGCTGGTTCAGGACTTGGCCTAGGCAGAAGGATCACATGTCTGTGGGCCCCAACAAGGCCCTTAACCTCCAGTTCCAGGGGTGCAGTGTGTTAATTGACCCTGCATTGTGACCCCCCCCCCCCTCAAGCTATAAGGATCAAGATGGGGTCGGTGAAGACAAGTATTCCAATGGCAAACAAAGCATTTTGTTTGTTATTTAAAACTGAAACCGAAATGCACTTGTGGAGTGTTTAATAAACAATATATGTACATATACATTTGGTCAACATATTTTATGCATTTCTTTATTTCTTTCATCTATAGATAATGAACATGACAAGCAGTTAGAAGATGGATAAACTAAGCTATCATTCTTCATTCATTATGCACCATAAAGATATAATATGTTCACCTTTTGCCAAGTTGAAATTGAGAACACTTGGAACAAGGTCCAGCTGATGTCTAAGATATACAGCATGTGTCAATATGATTGCCACAAAATATCTGACAAAAGTATTAGCAACAGCTTGCTAATGTCAGCAGAAAATCCTTCCTCAAAGTAGCAAAGACTTACTTGCAAGTGGCAAAGTAGCAACCACTCCTTCCTTCAAATAGCAAAGTAGCAAACACTCCTTCCTGCAAGTACCAAAATAGCAAAGAATCTTCCCTGCAAGTAGCAAATGCTTCTTCCTGTAAGTAACAAAGTAGCAAAGACTCCTTCCTTCGAAAAGCAAAGTAACAAACACTCCTTCCTGCAAGTAGCAAAGACTCCTTCCTGTAAGCAGCAAAATAGCAAAGACTCCTTCCTGCAAGAAGCAAAGACTCCTTCCTGTAAGTAGCAAAGTAGCAAAGGCTTCTTCCTGCAAGAATCTCCTTCTTGGACACATTGAATTACTGCACACTATATGTAGCTGCTGGTGCCATATTAGTATACTGCAATGCTGTCACTGCTTCTCTAGCACATATATAATGTACCTCCTTTATTGAAAATGAATTATGGCACCCACTTCGACTAGCTTGTTTTTGACCTCAGTCCAAATTGCGAGTTCCTGCTATGGAGACAGAGTAATTAATTGTCTCTTTAATTCAGTGCGTGTGTGCAATGTCGAGCACTGACAGTGACGATAATAAATAGCCCCACTGGCTTTCTGGGATTTCGTTCTGGGGGTGAAAATGGTGGTTACAGATTTTGATAGTTCAGAAGTGAAAAGAAGAGAAGAAAAACAGGGCTGTTCCTAGAACCGGGACGTGCGGTAGAAGCGAGAGAGGCCGCGTTGTTGTTTCCTACATTATATTCCTGCCTGCGTTTCATTTCCTGCCTTTTGGTTCTGTACACCAGAATGGAAGAATGATTCATTCACCCCTATCAGACACATTCGGACGGCCTTGTTGACGAATCACAGCTTGTCTTCATCCCCCGCACTCCTCTGTTTCAAATGCCAGCGATTTGACAAATCAAGGCATGTGACAGAGGGCAGTCTCTTTGGTCTGCTGTCACACATGGCATGTTTAACGCAAATCAAGCAGCTCGGGGCTTTAAGCACGAGGTCATTGGATACGGGACCTGTCTTATTAAAGCAGAAAGCCCCAGGACTTTCTTCGGCTGGGTGACATCACGCAGGCAGAAACACAATCTGGGGGCTCCTGGACATATCTTTCATCTCTGGGACGATCCACAATCACAAACGCATCGTCTCCTCCCAAAAAAGGTAGGATTGGTGTCAGCAGTGAAACCCCAATAGCCTCTGGTGCTTTCAGGTGAAATACTGTTCTAAAACCACTTTTTAATTTAACCACAGATCATACCATGCCTCAGTTTTTGGGAAGAGCATCCGGGCACGAAAAGTCAGGTAGAAAACAGAATCCATGATAATGCAGGGCGAGCAGCCTGAGAAACTCCCTTTCCACGTCGATTGGACGTCCTGCCATTTGTTGGACAGTCACAGCACCTTAGCTATTCCTTTCGGCATTTTGCTAATCCTATTGAGAGTGGCAGACGGTTAGTAGAGCAGGGGCACAGTTAGCAGATTTGCATGTCGCATATTTGAAAGTGAAGACTAGTCAGGAAAAGGCTGACACTTGTGCCGGCATATCTCGCTTTACTCTCTGGCTAACGCGTAGGGGTCAAGCAGGCATTAACAGCCCTGATTTATAAACCCGTCATGGGATAAGAGAAACAAACCTCTGTCGTTTATAGCCCATCAGCCAATCTGAAGCATTCTGTGCTATGTAGCTGCTATTACAATCAGCCGGTCTTTCGGGAATGAAGTGCATAGTTAGCATAGGTAGCGTACATAGGAAAATACCTATGACGTAGCTAAATGCCTCTGACTCAGCTAGATATCTTTGATGTAGCCAAATCTTTGTATTACAGGGTTGTGGATGAGTCTGCGAATTCATATATCAGTCATATATATCCATCCATCCACCCATCTTTCCTTCAAGAATTTATCCAGGTGGGAGATGTCCAGCAGACCTATTCCAGGCAGCACAGGGCACAGGGCAGGGGGACACCCTGGATGAGATGCCAGTTGGGTCCTATATATTTATCGCAAATTCAGGCCTGGGGAAAAATGTTGTGACTCATTGGCGAACAGAATGTTTTTTAATGCTGTACTTCTGAAGTAATTGGAAAAGGGGAAGAGAATCAGCACTGATTCAAATGACAGTCAGCCGTAGGTGTACAGAAAGGCAGCTTGTATAAACATGAGCCCCCACTGTGGTGGGGGGGGGGCATGCTGCTTGGAAGCATCGTCATGGGTGGGTTAGGCCCTTAATTCCCATGTGTTACTGTCACTCCGGAAAAGTGGGAAACACGGAATGAATCTCTGCTTAAAAACGATAGAAATATCAACTCCTGCTGAATAATGGCCTGTCACCCTCTGATGGCAATACGCACTTAAAACTTAAAAATCTCGTCATGAATTATTGTCCTAAGCCAGGAAGTTCCCCAGGCCTGATTTATTCTAAATCCAAGAAATTAGTCAGGATTCTGGGAGAGGCCAGGATCGCAGATGCAAACTCAACCGTCCCATGACCTTCTAGAACTTTGGCAATTACAGATCTGGCCAGAGATTTTAATTTTATGAACATGAGTACAGACAGAACCAGCGTTTCACCTATGGAGTATACGGCAAAGCACGTTTTACATGCCAGGTGTTAACTTGCTAACCTCGAATGCCGCAATCAGCATTAAATGGTAATGGTGATCATGAACCTGATAAGCTGACTTAGGGTTTGTCTTTCTGCGTTTGCATCAAAAGGACAGGGCAGGTATTGTAAACTAACTCTAACTAAGAGCCGAAACTGACCGAATATTGGTATCAGGATAAACACATTTTATTTCATTTAAATTGAAAAGAATATCAACGGTATTGCCCATCTCAACTAGTTAGTCAAAGTGTTATGCCACGTTGGACATGAGGCTAAAAGTAGGGAAACAAACAGGACCGCGAGGGGGGCAGATGGGAAGGCTGGTCCCGGGAAGGACAGGGGCAGGCGGGGGGGGCGACCTCAGTGACTGGGCTGGGGATGACGAGACAAACAGGGACTTAAGTACAAAGACTAACAAGAGGTAACAAGCAACAGGCATGGCTCACCAGGGCCACGTCAGAGAGAAGGCAAGAGGGTCAGACCGACATGACGGACAGAACGTAAGACAAAGGGTGGCTCTTATATTGCCTATGTTTTTACTAAAAGGGAGATTTGTGTATACATTTTCAGTGAATGGGTAGGGTTAGGACACGTTGAAGCTGAAAGCCTGCAGCATAAATTATCGTGATAATATACCTAAGTGAGCTAAGATTTTTAGGACACAAAACTCAGAAGTAAGCCACAAGAAACCTCGCTAAGCCAGTAAACCCTCTTTGTTGTACATCTCTCTGAACATGCTGAATGATGGCTTCCTGCATGCTTACGGACTGAATCTGGTTCCAGGTCGGATTCAAGTCCACATGAATTTGTTCCGATCGTGTGATTGTTTACCGCCGACATGGCTGTCCAAAAGTCGGAGTAGATCTGAAAACAGCACAGTGGTAAAAGAGGCTGACATCACAAAGCTGTGGAGGTGAGGAAATTGAGCAATTTCCTCGGGGATCAATAAAGTTTTTCTGATTCTGATTCTGAACAACAAAATAATGTAGCTGAAAGATTTGCTAAACATTCAGAATCAGGCACAAGGTCTACAGGGGCCTAACTCAGTTCCCCCAAGTTGGAGGGTACAGGAGCGGGGGGATTTAGTCCTTCTCTCATTTCGGGCTCTTCAATAACGTGTGTGCAAACAGGATGTTTGCCTGTCCCATACCCTCCCCCCCATGGCACTATACCATAGCCCTCAGAGTGTGCGCCAGTGCATAGAAAACCCCGCTGTTGTGTAGCAAAACAAGGTTTGTGATTACAAACTAAAATATCCAGCAAAGGAGTTCAGGCTGGGATGAGAAGTCCTATGGGCCCGAGAACTCGCCCAAAGACAATGGACCGTCCTCTGGGTACAGCTGACAGGGGGACTATTAATAACAGGCACTCAAAACAGCTGCAAGGTACCATTCTTTGTGAGCAGACACACCGCCAGCTTAATTATACACTGAGAGCTGACACTTTGACACCCTTGTGAGGGATGTTACCTCAGTTTAGCCCCTAGCATATGTGTACGCTAAGTGTTTGTTTACTGCCGCGCTGTTTATCCACTGCTGTCGTACGTGTTCTGCGGTGTTTACCAGCCCGGAGGAAGTGAGCAAGTAAGAATGTCACTGTACTCTGTACACATAACAATACAACTGCGAAACTCCAAGGCCGGAAACTTCTGGCACTGCGGGGATCAGCTAATGCTCCCGTGGGCTCACTGATAAAAAAAATAATGCTGCCATTTATAAGTATGAGAGTGTGAGGGAATGTGCGAGGAAACAGTGAAAACATTAACGAAACATAAATATGACATTCCAGTTCGTCCGCCGCCGGAATCCCTGGATCCTATTAAAATACCCAAATTTCCCGAAATATGCAGATTCCAGCTTGGTAACATAACAGGCACTCCTTCCTTTTTTATGAATGGGAGCATTCTCTTCAACCCCAAAAATAAAGTGTGGTGACGTTGCCGGGGGCCGTGGGCAGGCCCTGACATCACTGCACTTCCACGTTATCCCAGCATCCTTGACTCATCAGCCAGATGTGGAAGCAACGTCCGCGCAGGAAAAGGGGAACGGCCTTAAAAGGAAGCGGCCGTGACCCAGCTTGGCCGCGGGGGGGGGCATCAGCGTCATGAAACACGACACCGTATCGGAGAACGGGGGTGCGGGGGTGGGCGCTGGCTCCTCCTACAGGCCGGGGTTTGCGCAGCTGCTGCGCACTCTTTAAAGAGGTGCTGAAAGCTCGCACGTCGGCTCTCCTCACGTCTCACCCCTGCCTCTCTCACGCGCCACGCAGGCCAAACTTCCTCCACGCCCAAACCTGGACGCGAATCAGGAGCCTCTCGCCATTTCCTCATTCCTCCCTCTTCCTCCTCTCTTCCGCATGTGCATCTAGCTGACGATCTCCTCGAAAGAGCGAGTTCAGCCACGTGCTTGCGCTCCAGGCTGTTTATATCCGCGCGGCTGACGGCCCTGCCCCGCCGATTCGGCGCGGGAGGGTTGCGGCACAAGATCCGGTTTCCATGGAAACGGGCAGAAAGCAGAACACACGCATGTTCCCTCACGATCGAGTCGCTGCTCGAGGCACGCTCCCGCCAAAGTGTCTCAGAGCACCTCGTCCTTCCCTGAATCCCAGGCACCGTGACCCAGCACTTGGACTGAAGTCACCGAGGTCCCGATGCTCAAGCCAGCTGACACCAATAAAGTGACAGGTGGGAAGTCAGTTGTATAATATGAAGACAGGTCCTGATGATCACCCCCTAGTGGTCCTCCCTAGGCATGACGCCTCCAGCAATTCACTGCTCTGGCGTGCTTTTCCTGCCAGTTGCGGTTCAGGATGAAAAACCGCGACACTGTAGTATCACCATTAATTTTCAGCATCAGAAGTAATTGAGTTAAGCTCACTGAAATTAAATTACATTCCACAAATAAGGAACATGAACATCTAATAAAATTAGTTTCTCATTAATGTGTCTGTGAATTTGTTTTGATTGGTCTGACCTTTTCTATACTCTGCATCAGTATTAGATTTACATTTAGTTACTTAGCAGATGCTCTTGTCCAAAGTGGCGTGCAAGTGGGACTCAGAGCATTGGGTCAGCCAGCATCCTTGGAGCAGTTATGGGCCATGTTCAGGGGCCCAGCTGATATGGTTACTCTTCCAACTCTGGGATTTGATTCCAATCCCTTCCAGACATGGGCACAAATCCCTGACCTGTTGAGCAACACGCCACCCCATAATACATCACATTTTCATAGTTCTGTATCTCTCTCTGCATTATATTTGATACTGTAAGCAGTATTTATATTTATAGTTATTTTTATTCCTGCCTATTTTTCTCAAATCAAGAACTAGGTTTTAAGACTTTGTCCTGGATGTTCGAAATGTCATGCTAAGAAGTATCTAACGCCATTTTTAAAACGGCAGGCAGCATAATTGTTGGCCTGGTCGCTCATTTCTCACTAATTATTTCAGGGAGAGCGTTCCTTTAATACATGATTTAAATTGAAGCCATTTTTGAGCCATCTTTCACTAAACCACTAACAAACGATTCCTGCAATTGTAAAGTTTCTGTTACACCAGTAATAAAAATTAACATTCCGTAAAAAAAATCCACGAGCTACACACATGATAATAACTATGCTTTGTAAAAATTACATTACACCATTAATCACACCCTTTAAATTATCTTTTATGAGAACAAAAAGAAAAAGGTAAAATCTCTCCAGTTCGAAAGGACAAAATAACTATATTTAGCTAGTCCTGCACATGGTATCTTTTCCAATTTTGACTTCAAAGTAGTTAGCTTAATAAGGGGTTCTGAGGTTACACAGTGTTATGCACATTGTCATTATCAGTGGCCTCTAATCAGAGGGCTTCCAGGTCTATCATGTCGTTAAAATAACGTCAACCGCGTCGGGGCCGCCTTGCAAACCTCGTGAAAAGCCTTCCAGGGAACTGCTTTGAAAAGTCGAATTGTGAAACATTTTCCGTTTTCATTATTTTATTTAGCAGAGGCTTTTGTCCGCAGCAGCATGCAGGTGATGCAAATAGTATATTTCCAAAATACCTGCGCTGTCAAGGAGCTGTAAGTGCAGCTAGGCTAACCTGCCAGTGAATGTCACCATATTGCAATAGGAGCTACACAATGTCTTCCAAACAAAGGAAGGATTTATTAAGACAACTGTTTCAATCACCTAAAAGTGCAGCTTTAAGGGCATTCAGGCAGCAAGGGGTGGTGTAGGCGAGTCAAGTTACTCCTTGAACATATGTGTCTCGAGACGTTTCTTGCTTGGGAATCCGATGGTCAGATGTGGCACATTCTGTCGTAGCTGATGTCCCCCTAACCTCCACAAAGCTGATGTGATGAATTTCTCCTTGGCCTGATTTCTGTCGTTGTGTGACAGAAGATGTCATTGGACAGCCGGACTCCACAACGGATGGGCACAAGGCCGCCCAGCAAGACTCCTGCCCCAAATATTGACGACACACAGGGTCTAGACAGGTCTGGGGAGGGGGGTTTGAGCTGAGGCAGTACCATAACTCATTACCTAGCCTCCAAGCCGATGACATATCCAAATCCCCTCCTTTAATCATCACGTCTCTCTTCAGGAAAGTAGGGTATTTCATTACCTGAAGCTTTTACCAGACAACCACGTGACTGCTGTAGATGTTAAAACCAATTAGCAGGCTTCCTTCAGACAAGTCGGAACTGGAAATAATGGAATCTAGACTGGAAGCCAGGAAAGGAAAGAACCAGGTGGAATGACAACGGAGGCATCCATATTGGGTGTTATATGTTTTCTATCGGGCAACATTGCTGGTCTCCTCAATGGTCCTTCTGCACCAAGCAGCTCACATTTCCACAGATGGTCAAAGGTGTTTTTTTTTCTTAGCTGGGCTAAACATACAGGAACTGCTTTGCATGCATCAATGTGCAAATAGCCAAAGCCAGATCACAGGGGGTAGCCAGCTGTACCCGAGACAGAGATAGCACTGACCAAGGAACAGAGGCTTCATCAAACACGCATATGAAGTCCTCAGAAGTGAGAGCAAGCACTGGTACTGCCTTTACAAAAAGAAAAGAAATCTCAAAACCAGCATGTGAGACATGAAAGTCCTTCAAAAAACATATTTAATCAAGCTGTGGGTGAGTAGGAAGAAGGAGAAAATTATTAAAAGTGTTCCGTAAAGGTTCCCATCACTTGGAGGACTCCAGGAGGACTGGCTTAATTTGAACACCCTACAGTTTGTGTTTTCAATCAGGTCCTCACCATCGAAAGAGCCGCGTTTTACTTTCATCAGAGGACCAAGCGGCGACAGCTAACCAATTCCAGCCTGACGAGACGTTTTTTTTTACGAGCAGATTAAAAGGACGTTTCTTCTTGTGTTTTCCTTTGAGGTTCTGGGTGGTATTATCTCCATCTGCCACATCTGAAACTCTTTTATTTGACTGTTTAGGTACAGCATTGGGGCCGAAACCTCTCAGAAGCTGGTAGAAATCTGGGGGGGATGAGGCCACAGATCCACGTGTCCAATCAGGATTTATAAATAGGAATTAAAGAAATGCATAGTCAAGTGCTAAGGCCCCAAATCGCATAGCAACCGAAGTTACCGGTGCATGCTTACGATTGGTTCAGAGAGCACCTCCGGCACCTTTCTGAGACTACTATTTTTAGACTCTTCAACCCCCCCTGGGGTCGATAGTTAGATTCAAGTTAATGGATCAGCTGTGAGTTTTCACAGCTACCACTGAGTTCTCGCAAACATACCCGGGGGACGGGGGGTGTAGGCCCTGATAGCGGAGGGGGGGGGGGTGTTAGTTTTGTTTCCACCCAAATAGCAACGACGGTATGCTA
>JAODKN010000104.1:17061731-17079177 GCA_026774425.1 Petrocephalus zakoni | reverse complement strand
TTGCAATTTACCTTAAAGTTCTGCTGGGGCAAGATGTTTATTTCTACTAGCAGACACTTTTATCCAATATGACATACATTTTCTGTGAAAGCACGTCCACCAGTCCCAAGACCAGTTTGGTGTTAAGGGCCTTACTCAAGGGCCCAATAGTAAAATCACTGTAATTTGGAGCGGTAACCTTCTGATCACACAAACGGCATCCTAACTCACATCCCACACACCATCCCCCATTATTAATAGTGTTATGTCTAAAAATGAAAAGCCTTTCATTTAACAAGGCCTGTGTCTAGAGGAGCTAAACCATGATTGCATTTAACCCTAATGCATTCACATGAAAAACATCAAATGGCACATACAATAGAAATCAAGGTCTCATCTTTCTTCCTGAAAAGATTAGGCTGTTATGTGCTTAGAACATTTGAAAAACCCCCTTTATACTTTTTTCACACTAGAACATAATACCTGCTCTGTAAAAACCAACGTGCCCTTATTTCCAAGCAAATATTTTGTTATTTCTGTACTGTAGACAGTAAACGTTTTGCTCGCCCGCATTTTGCATTTTGGTTAGTGACCTCAGTGGCCAAACCCTTTTTACATTTGCCCAAAGCAACATACATTATTGAAAAACCAGGGTCCCTGGAGATACTGAGGCCCCAATGGTAAAATCACTCGGGAGACCCAGAAATTTGAACCAGTGACCTTCTGATCACAAACACAATGGCCTAACTCCTACAGCCACACACTCCTCCTTCATATGAAAATGCCATGCTATCTACTCAGAGCTTGTTCTAAATATGGTCCATTGAAGTATCAGGATGCCCTGTCAAGTAACGGTTTACAGATACCCAGATTATGAGACCCATTCTGTTCTCACTGACCGTCGAAACCACCGTCTTTTCAATAAAAGGAATATTTGTGTGTTTGGAAGTGCGGTGACAATGGGCAGCCACTGAATATGCACCTGAATTTCCTCCTGAGTTTATGGTATATATTTGAGACTGAGACCACCATGCAGCTATAGCCTCCATTTTGGCCTGATGTGGGAGCTTTGTGCCAGTCAGTCTAGAAGGCAGTGTCTCTCACTGTCCACAATGTGAACATATTACGTAAAGAAAAACAATGATAAATACTTGACGATATACACCCTTCTTCTTCACGACACCTCAGCGAAGTTTGTCTGTTTATAGTTCCACTCTGTATCTCTCCAAATGCATCGCCATTATTAAAGATGCCAGTTATCAGTTAAACACACTTTACTTCAGATTAATGCATTTTTTCCTGCCGTACTAGAATTAAACGATGTATATTTAACTGTAGTCTATATTTAATTCACAAGCAGATTTTAACTGCTGCGCTCATTTTACCGTTCAGCGTACGCAGCGACTCGTTATGCAGTTAAACGCTGAAATTACAGGAGAAGCCCCGGAGAAATTACTATGAAAATACCATAACTACGATCTGTAATAAGCACTAATTTACTTTATCGGCAAGAAAGATGTTTCCTCAATTCCCTTTTATCTGCCATCAACCAGCGAAAAGGCAGAAGAATGTATCGCCGTGACAAGCGCTAATTGTAATTCAATAATGTTTCTCAGTGCATGCTTAATACGGTACCACTCAACATAATGCGGTCGGTATGAATGTAAAACGCCGAAAAGGAAACAACATGGGCCTATAGTGTGGAATTTAATACATTGTAAGCTTATATACCCTTACATTTTCAATAGGAGAGTAAATCAGCTTTTATCTAGTCATGAGTGGATTCCATTGATAAATGATGCCGTGAATCAAGGCTGTTGGCCTTTGCTGGGATTAGATTAAACTTTGACCGATATTTTCCCTTTGTGGTACTGAGGATCGTACCTCCATCTCAATGGAGGCTAACCGCCGCGGGAGGGCAAGACGCTTAAAAGCTCAACCCCCTTCTTTTACGGTTTTATTCATTCAAAATATAACATGATCACTAAATGATTTAATGTATTAGGCAATAACGAACCAGCACTCGTTGTTCACGTGATCGCTTGGCAACATTTGACTGCTTTTTAAATTATATTTATGTATTTATTATACATCTTACGTTACTGTCATAGGTACAATTGTTTAAAATATCAGAGAAAAAAATAATAGCTTGTATATTAATTATATTAATTAATGCATCCTTCAGCAAAATGGCAACAACTTAGCCACCGTAATTTTTTTTCTGAAATATTTAAAAATGAGGTAGAGACTTCGTGCACGTGTTGTGTGTTATTGGAATCAGCGTGTGCTATACTAATTCGGTTAATTTACATGTTTTAATGTCATATTTAGTAATGCTGTTATGTTTAGGAATCAGTAAGCGATAACCGACTTCGTTACACGCGGCTGTAAATGCGGCTTTTTCCTCGTAGTCCTACTGCCGTAGCGCTTTTAATCGCGTATTAAATAATAATGTCCGGCGATTGGCTCGGGATGTGTCACGGCTGGGCTCCTCCTCCCACTCTGAGCATGCGCAGTTTCCACGGTCTCCCTGTCCACGTGGGTTTCCTTCGGGTGCACCGGTTCTCCCTCATAGCCCAAAATCATGCTGTTTAGGCGAACTGCTGTCCCCAAATCCCCTGCAATCTGTGTGCCTTGTGTTCTGCTCCACATGTTATCCTAAACATTACCCATGCTTGGCTAGAAACTGTCACGGCCACACACCCCTGACAATGCTTTGGTAGCTGCAGGTCCCATTCGAAAGGTCACCCTATGAAGGTCTAGCCTGCCACCTTTTGTGATTCAGCTAAACACTTTATATACCTGGCGACAGTAATTACTGCAAGTGAAATGATTATAGAATAGATTGTGCTGTTACCAAACTGAAGAGGGCGATGCACTTGTCATGCCAGAACCTGCTGAGAAGAGAGCTTTGCAGCACACTGGATGAAGGAGGCACAACAAAATACCAATATGGCCGCCACAGGAGGTATTTTGGTTCTGAACCTACAGTCAAACTTCACCTAAAAGTTTCAAAGTTCAACAAAATCATCAATATAAGGGCAGTTTTAAAAACACCTTACGATTTAACTGAATAGCCTTAGCAAATAAAGGGAAATAAACAGTTAAATCAGGTCTAATGAACACCTTGGATTGGTTTGAAAACCATTTCCATACTATAGGAGTGGGACCAAACTATATGGCCACTTGGACTAAAAGGCTATTATTATACAGTATCTCATGGAAATATGTAATGCTAATATTGTGTAACTTCAAGGGCAAATTCCATCCATTTTCTATACCCACTTGTCCTCTGCAAGGTTGTGGGGGTCCAGAGCCTATCATGGAAGCTACAGGTGCAAGGCAGGGAATAACCCAGGATGGGGTGCCAACCCACCATAGTGCATAGTCACTCACAAACAAACAACCCGGAGACTCCAATTCACCTCAGCTTGTTTTTGGACTGTGGGGGGAAACTGGAGAACCAGAAGGGTGGTGGAGACTCGAACCCCAGTGCCAGAGGTGTAAGGCACCAGTGCTAACCAGTGCTCCACCATGACGCCCCTTAAGAGGGGAAGCTGGAAAACAATCATTTATTTATCTAGCTGATGGTTATGTGTAAAGTGACATACACCACATGTCTAAAGTGACATGTAAGCGTCAGAGAGCAGGTGTTCCTGGAGCAAATGGGGTTTAGGGCCTCACTTAAAGGCCCAAAAGTTATATCTCTACTCTGCTGGCAACATGAACCCACAACCTTCTGGAGATAAGCACAGACAGGGGGGTTGCTAAAGATTTTGGGCCCCGTAAAAGCATATCATATTGGGCCCAGAACCCAGACCAATGCAATTATGTTCCATTTTTTTTAGGCACCCTGTCACTCAAGAGCCATTGTTATTGTCTTAACTTTCTCCTCCTTTCAAGCTATCCAGGGGACAGACACCTAGTCCCGGGCAAATCAGGCTAACAAGGACTTTATGGAGCAGGAACCTCTTGTGAAAGGTCTGTCAGCACGAGGAGTGTCGTGTGACTGAGGCAGAACCTGCAAGGTGGTCTGATGGCTCACTGGGGTGTTGGGGCGTTTTGGGGTACTGCTAAGTCAAAGAGAGCAGAGATGGTAAGACAGATATTAAGAGAAAAGAGTAATATGTGGCCCGGTGACTTAGGACACTGTTTCTGTGATCAGAAGTTGAGGTTGTTGATTCAAATCCTGTTGTTGGCTGAGTGATTATAGCATTGGGTTCTTGAGCAAAGCCCTAAACCCCATCTGCCTTAGTGACAGGCTGACCCCGCCTCCTCTCAAAAAAATGTGTGTTGCTTCAGATAAAAGCACCTGCTAAATAAGATAAGATGTAAATAAACAATGTGCCGCAATGCCAGATCATACAAAGGAAAAATTGTACTAGTCACCAATATAGAAAACAGCACTTTATCCAGACTGAAGGCCATATTTGGTGATAGTATATAACTGGGAGTATAGTAGCTCGTTCTTCTCATTTTCACTTTATTACTACTGTCAGATAATCTTAGTCTTATGCTCCCTGAAGAATAAGCTGAATGAAATTTACACATATTGTTTTATCATATTGGTACATTGGGGATTTGCATAAAGAGACATAAAATCGACATTTCCCTACTGGACATTTCAGGACAGCATGAATTTTAAATAATAAAACGAAGAACAAAGATCGAACAAATTACATAAAGAATAAAGAAATTCTGTCTGCATTCTGCTCAAGTCTTGTGTTATTAATGTGAGCGGTAGTGTGATGGTGACTTACAGCGTGTCATTTCTCCGAAATGCCTGACTAGAACTAAATAAGAATTTAGAGATGATGAATGTTGCACCCATCCAGGGTGTCCCCTGCCTCGTGCCCTGTGATGGCTTTGCATCCCATCCAGGGTCTCCCCTGCATCGTGCCCTGTGATGGCCTGGCATCCCATCCAGGGTGTCCCCTGCCTCTTGCCCTGTGATGGCTTTGCATCCCATCCAAGGTCTCCCCTGCCTCGTGCCCTGTGATGGCCTGGCATTCCATCCAGGGTGTCCCCTGCCTCGTGCCCTGTGATGGCCTGGCATTCCATCCAGGGTCTCCCCTGCCTCATGCCCTGTGATGCCCTGGGTGTCCCCTGCCTCGTGCCCTGTGATAGCCTGGCATCTCATCCAGGGTGTCCCCTGCCTCGTGCCCTGTGATGGCTTTGCATCCCATCCAGGGTCTCCCCTGCCTCGTGCCCTGTGATGGCCTGGCATTCCATCCAGTGTGGCCCCTGCCTCGTGCCCTGTGATGGCCTGGCATCCCATCCAGGGTGTCCCCTGCCTCGTGCCCTGTGATGTCCTGGCATCCCATACAGGGTGTCCCCTGCCTCGTGCCCTCTGCTGCCTATGTTAGGCTCCAGGCCCCCGGTGACCCTGACCAGGACAGGCATCTAGATGACAGAATATTACAGTACTTTTCTAGAGAAGGACTCATATCTAAAAATACTACAAATCGGCCCATGACTACTGAAAGTGTCTAATTTTTATTTGGTACCCTACTAACAATGTTGAATACCTGACATTTGTGAGGTAGACAAAACGCAGAGAACTAATGATGCTTCAGTATTATCCAGTGATCACTAAGAAGGGCATATTTCACAGATAAATTATGCTATTCTAACTGACTGTTTCTGATTGGCTGTCCACAGAGCCATGTGATGTTTCAGTGTCCACATGCTAGTGAAGCCTTACAGCTGCATGGTATAAGATGATTTACATATTATCACTGACCTCCCCTACCTTTCCCGGTACGCCGGTTACCATATAAATCATCACAGCAAATAGAGGCAAAAAATATCAGCATGCGCCACATGGCAGCATGTAAACACCAGTAATTTGTTACCGATTTATGAGAGTGGCCTCACATTACTAGGACAGGAGGGCAGTAATGACCCCCAAGCAGCGGCTTTTCAAACGGGCTGCTCATCCCCAATTCGACTCATTCCTCCTAAAGTCACGTTATCCCAGAAACCAGTCTGATTTTCATTTACAGAGCTGTCGCCGACATTGGTTTGCTATAGGGAATTTTACCCAATAATTGTAAAAGATTTTGAAATTTGGGAAAAGGTGGGTAGCTGTTTGTATGAGGCTGGCCTGTCGAATCTCCCGTTACTGAAAATTCTCACTTTTGAAACGTCTTTATTTTTCTGGTCACCTTGTGGTTTGAAAGTAAGGTGGTGCACATTTATTACTCACTACAGTGTCATATGTTTATTAAAAGCATCTCAACCATAAGCACTCCGACTGTAGAGCAAAGGTAGACTTCGGGGGAGTGTAGGAAATGCAGGTCCAGCTGAAAGCACCTGTTGAGGACTGTGTTTAGAAGCACTCGAAATAACACAACTGGAGGATAGGTCTTAAATCAGCCTGTGAGTTGAATCTTGGCTAACAGCTGGCAACCCAATCCAAAAGGCACATTACTCGGATTTCAAAAATAAAATCCTATCTGGGGGGGTTGACCATCTCCACTGAATCACATCATGTAAGTAATCTTAAAACCTGATTTCAGCTCCTCGGTGTCTCATCAATTACATTTTCTTCTCAGCTAGAAGTAAAAAAAAAAAGTCTGCAAAATCAAACGGCAAATATGTATTTTTCAACTGTAGAGTCCGGAGATGCCTTTATCCATGTGTCAATCCAAGAGACAGTTCACAGGACATTCTGTTAAGTCCAACCCATTTCTATGTCATTTATAATGCAGTAAAACACTCCTGTGACGCCATAAAAACCTCCAGAGTTTATGATGACAGCCAATAGTTTACTCTCAAGGTGTTTTAATAGACTGAATATTAATACCTCTACCAACATTGAGCTGTACTAGTACAGTGCTCTTATAACTCTGGTTCCACGGAAATTAAGAACTGGCAAGTTTGGAGGACCTTCGGAGCAACTAAATTGAAAGATGTTGAAATAAAAAACGAATTAGCACCTTGATAATTCTGTGTACATGTCAGGAAAGCAGAATCTCGCTGGTCAGATAATAAGCAGGGCATGTTAAGATTAAAATATACTCTTGCTAAATGTGAAGTATAATCAGCATTTATGAAAAATGACGACTGCAGTTATAGTACATAAATGAATTACACATATAATATTTCTGCAGATTCAGTATAAAAAAATTTCAGTGTGGAAGTTATTGCTGGGGAATTTGTGCAGGACAGCCATGTAACACTTATTTAAATACGTACTGGCCATTGTGCTGAGTGATTTTTAGATGTGTTCTGTGCCTTTATGTTTTTCCCGACAGTGAGGCTACAAGCTGGACCTCCAATGACACTGTGTAACATAGATTTCTATATTAACAGACACCGGGCATCCTTGCTTTCCGTAACAGTGATAACTGCTTTTAAAATAATTATGCCTTTATTTCATTACTTACGTCTTTTTTAAAAAATAAGTTCTAAAACTCTTACCCGGGGTAGATCGTGTGAGATTGAAGAATAGGCCACAGCGATCTGGAGCCCGCTGACATTGCCGAGATAGCCTCAAACACGAGTTATGACAAACTGCTCTCGTTACTGCACGCTTTCGCCTCTGAAAATATTTGTCGCTTTATATGTCGCGAGTGAGTCCGAGACTATACTCTGTGTCCGTGCTTTAAATGCGTTTTGCATCTTTTTTAAATTCCCTATTTTTTTCTGCCAACAAAGGACAGTGTCCGGCAGTGCAATTACACACGGCGAGCCATTACAATGGCAGCAAGGCCATGCGAGTTCGCACGATCGCCAGTCCGCCACCGAGCCGAGCGAGGCGATTAAGTGCGTCATCGCCCCGTTTTCCGCCCATTACTGACCAAAATGAACAAATCGAACCGTGTCTCTCAAACCTTTGATTCGGATCTTATGTATCTTGAGAGGGGAGGGGGGGTTGCTAGTGTTTAACTGCGGGGGTAAAAGGGACAACCTCTCCGACCGTCGGGGAGGAAAAGAAAGTGCAGAGCAGTGGAGATCTGTGGCTTTTATTCGAGTTGCGTGCACGTACACCTCCGGACGCTGCACGGCCCGTAAATGCACCCGAGCACTCCGTCTGGACGGTGAACTTGGCAGGACGCGGCTGCATTTCCTACGACAATATGAGCATGTAATGTCTGTTGCCGCTGATTCTTTCGCAGTTAGGCTTGGAGGGGGGGGGACCGCTTGTGTGTGACTGGAGAGGCGGCAAATCGTCCTCCATTTCGCCGTCCTGCCGCCTCCAATTAGTTCAGTGAGCATTTCGCTCGTACTCCCCCCTACCTGGTATGTTGTGCAGGGTGAGCGTACATGTCCGTAACATTATGAAGATGTTACATTAATCTCACTGTCTCTCAGCGCCATCGGACTGTAAAAGGCTACCTGTGTGGCTGATCCGGGCTGTCTCTCACACCGGCGTCCAATCACAAGCAGCCTTACATGAAAAAAATATATATTTTCACTCAGTGCATGTACTGTACTGTATGTTGCAAAAACTGTTCAGCGAAACACACTGGGCGAGGGTGAGATAGGTGGACAACGGCTTCCGAGAGCACCACTTCTGTTACTTTGCAAATATTTCCACCGGGTGGGCTGTCGCTGGTAAGTACTGTCCTGGCATATACTTGTACCGGTGCACTTTTATCCTACACTTACCCGATCCTTTACCAACACAACACCCAGGAAGCTATATTAAATAGTCACACACGACAAGCAAGATAGTGGTCGGAGTCATCAGTTTGATCGCCCAGTTTGGTGACACTCCCGAAGTGACTTTTTTTTTTTGGTTTTTCCCTCCCGACCCCCTGAAACAAACTGCAGGTCAGAAAACGGGGAGGAAGAAAAAGTTTGCAGCAGATACGTGCATAACGAGGGATGATGTTATACGGCTAGGCCAGTCAGGACCAGGCTATGAACATCCACATACTGAACAAGAGCATAGAGAAAGAGGGAGAGAGAGGGAGAGAGAGAGGGGAGAGAGAGAGAGAGAAACACTTGAACGATCGGAGGGGGGGAGGAGGACAGAAAAAAACAAGCAGCGAAAATTGTTCGAGGAAAACGAAAGTACGGCAACCGATTTCAATTGAACAAGTGCCTTATTTCGGCGGACGGGCGCCGCGGCTCCTAGTTTTACTTGGGCGACTTGAACCTTGCGGTGTTGCGCTTTAACGCAGGAGGCTGCGTTCATCCGGGCAGGGGGGGGAAAGGAGGAGGAAAAAAAGAGAGAAAAAAGGAAAGCGAGCGAGAAAAAGTGCAGCGAGGTGCCCGGGCTGCTATTCGTGTCATTGTAGCGAAAGCCCGAACTGTTACAATGTGTCAATAAGTTTAAAGGTGCATCGGCGGCTGGAATGACAAGGCCCCGGCGCTTAGGCTGCCTTTCACGGGTAAGTTCGCTGACATCCAGGCGCCGTCATGACAGAAAACTTGTAGATATTTCATCCCTCGATGAGACCCGGGTGCCTTTTGGCGAGCAGCACCCGGTCATCCGGCGTAAAAATCGTGCCCAGTTGGATTGCACCCGTCGCTGGCAGCGGCGGACGGGCGCGATCGCTGCCTTTCCGATTAATCTGGGGGATTATTTTTCATTATTTTCTCCCGTCCTCGATCGCGCCGTTATATGGATGCAAAGCAAAGCAGAAACCCCGAAACTAAACGCGAAAGGAACCCGGCTCCCGATCGCTTAGGGCACTCGTCTTTACTTAGCGCCGGGGTTAAAAACTGACGATGCAAAATGTAGAGACAATATGTACGACACAGGCGAGGAGAGAAGCCGATCGCGGGCACTTCCCCCCCCAGTCCTCCTCCCCTGCTCATTTGGTAACAGAAATCGACTTCAATTAGTGGAGGTAAGGGGAGAGGGAAAAACGGGGGAAAAGCGTAAAAGTCGGATACAAAGTATCCCCGGGAGCGATAGGGGGGAGAAAAATCCCATTGCAGCGTCCTGCTAATGACAAGGGGGCTACGGCGACTGGCATCAGGAGGCTAGCCGGGCTAGCTTAGCTACTTTTATCCCATAGAGCCGGTCGCGAAGCCCGGATCGGGCCAGGTGGACCGCGTCTGCCGAACCGTCTGCAGCGATGACCCCGACTTTAAGTAACGAGGGGGGCCCGATCTGCCCACCTTCTCCGCCGTGGAGAAAGAGGAAAAATGCCGTGCGCGGACTTTTCTGACAGGAGTGAGATTTACACTTCATTTTCCCCAAAGCAAGATGGACTCTCTTTCGCCCTGTCTGTCTTGTCAGACCCCCAGATCGACATTTTGCACTTAAAATTAAAGATCGCCCATGCCGGGAGACGATCGGGAGCCTTGCGATGAAGGGAATAGTCCCCCCCCCCCTTATAGGGGGCCTTTAGGGTGGGGGGCGCCGCGCCACTGAATTATCGCCTCGTTTTTGCCACTTCTCTCGACAGCGTGGAGAGAAAAGAGCACCTCCGGTTTGCCACCAGCCCGGTGCTACCTGCAAACTGCTGCAATTAGTGCACATCTCCCAGCCGCCGAGCCGCACCTGACGTTATACCGCGATATGCAGCGGCGTGTTTATTCCCCGGTCGCGCGTGTCATTATGTCGCGGCGTCGCGATCGCAGACGGTCAACTTTGCACTGAACTAGTGAGCGCAGGAAGGGGGGGACGCGATGCGCCCACCATAGTCCGCGTGCGGGTTTAGCTAGCGCACGTATACTGTGAAGTTAAAGGAACGCCGGTGAATGTCGCCGATCGCGATCAGGTCTCCGGTAAATCGGGGCAGTAAAATGGAATCGGGGAATTAAGATGTATCTTCACTGAGGACACAGTGTTTTGTATTTTATAGGTCATCACCATCGCATGACAAAGCCTGACTGACAGACTCACCCCCATCTTTCAGATACAGTATTTCCATTTTCCGTACCTAAGTAAGTACGCCTTCAGTTCATTTCACGTTTTTTGTGTCTTTTTTTTTTGTTGATTCTCATAACATATTCCGCATCTTCCGTTTTAAACAGTTATGTTATGCATTTTATTGATTAGCTTTGTGTGCATTAACGAAAGACATAGGAATAACATCCTTCTGTTGATTTGCTTGTCAATGTCCAAGAAATCCAGACTAACCCCTTTCACTTATAACGATGATCCTTAAATTTGACATCAATTGGAAATTGGAGAAATCAATTTGCATCTGATTTGCAGTCGGTAGCCTATGAAAACATAATTGATACCTGTGAGTTAGACATAATGCCACGGAAGTTGTTATACTGTTTAGCCTGATATGTAGGCCGCTTCAATATGAGTTATAGCTGTTATTTGGGGTGTTTTCCCAGACTGACGGTGCTTACCCTCATAATCAGAATAACAAGTATATGAGCAGCATGGGATGAATGAAGGTCCCTCTTGATTAATGAAATTATCAAGCAGGTAGCATGACCGGCATTGCAGCAGTTAGAAAATGTAGTTTTTAAGTTCACCTCCTTCCTTTAAATGGGTATTATTTAATGGACCAATTAATTCATGTTGGTCAGAACTTTAATCATTGGGATAATCAGAATCCAGTATGTTGGAAAGTGGGGTAATTAATACATTCTGAAAATGATTGCTGTTTTTTTAATATCATGGCTACATGATCGTGTTGTTCATTGATCAAGCTTGTTAGAACACCAATTATATTGTGATACATGCTATTTGCGCCATATTTAAAGCATATTTAAATGAGCTGTTTCACTTTCAGAAAGTACAGGTAAAATTTACATTACGTTTCATACCTATAAGGCAATAATTCTGATCTCCCAGTGGTTTTAAAGTGATCCGTGTTGTTTTGTATGCTTTCTTTTTTTGAGTACCACCCAATATATATATATATATTTTCACTGCCATTTCTTTTATGCACGTTGAATGGCAAAAACACCATATGTTTAATTCTTGCAAAGATTATCACCTTCCACTGCCATCAAGCAGTCACTGTTGCAGTAAAAAAAAAATGGAATTCTCAAATCTGTTGAGACTTGAGCTTGTTCACTTGGGAACATCAGTAGTCTTAAAAAACACTATGATCTGAGTGGTGTGTTTTGTGAATGTGCTGCAATTGCACAGCTTCAGACATCTTAAAAGCCTCCACTTGGGACAGCAAATGGTTCCAGCAAAGCTCTGTAGGTTGCATTGCCCTGCATATCCAAAGTCTTTGGTTCTCTTCGGTCCACCTGATGAGCAAATCTTCCTTGGAATTTTAAGGAACTGCAAACCACTCCGAATGTTGGGAATGGGGACACGAGGAAAACTCATCTAAGTTAAAACAAAATATTTCTATGTGATAACCAGCCCCGGGGTACGCCGAGGAACGACGTGAATTTACAGATCTCGCTGGATTTCCAAATCAGCCTCTTCAAAGGTTCTGGTGCCTATACCTACATGATTTTCTGTCTCCAGAAAGAGATGAATTGTTGTTACTCGCTCTGGCGACGGTTTATCTTCGGGACCTTGGATTATGACGCTCTGACTGGAGATGGTGTTCAGTGTTATGGAGACGGGGTGGGGGAGGTGGGCTTGTCGCTCAGTGAATGAACTGATTTTTTCAGGTTTAGGTGGGATGCGCCACCCTGTCCAACAGGATGCATGTTAAGGGCTCAATTATATATTGTAAGTCGAAGGCCTGTTTGGGAGGGATAGATGTAGCAGATAATTTGGAATTGTGGACTTGTAGGCATCAGGGCCCCAGCCTAGTAGGACTTTACTTGCCATTTGTACACGTACATCGGAATGCTTTTTGTCACATGCTGTCTTGACGTCCGTTAAGACGTCACATACGTACCAGTCAGAGCAGAGCTTGGGGTCCGAGCCCCGGGTTAGCCGGTGTGCAGCTTCTTTGGAGCTGTTGGGGGTTTCAGAGCCTAACTCAAGGGCCCAATGCGGGCATTAGTCTGTGGGCCCCAGGATTTGAACCAATGCCCTTCTGATCATGGGCACATACACGGCAAAACACCACTATATTAATGTAGGCTTTTAGGTGGGCACATCCTTTCCCCCCTTCCTTGGTTCACTAGGTAACAGTAAAGCTGACCCGGTCCTAACCCGCTACACCATATGCCATTCTCCCATTTTGGTGTCACTGAACGGTCCCAACTCTTAGGCTGAAGGGCACTGACCACCAAGCTAATCACCATCAAGCATCAATGTTATTACTGTGCAAAAGTGGCCTTTTACATCGTTGTCGATGCATGTTGGGTGAACCGTTGCACGACGTTTTCTTGGTAGGGAACCATGGGTGTAGTGCAGGACATCTAAACTTAGTGTAAAAGTCGATCCATAAATGATTAAATTCAGCAGTTTATTTGTCACATGCATTTGTTAATTGTAGTTTTTTTACGCCAAGAGAAATCTAGAAGGCACATATACAAGTATTTGGATGACTTTTCCTTACTTTATTCTTTAGTTGGCTTTATCAGTATTTAAAACTGTAACCTTTCTGAAATTTCTGTAGACATTTCTACTGGAGAAGGTGACCTGAAATCAGTCTCCACCACCCCATCTCATAGCTTATGTAGTTTGTGGTCATGGGAGCATTCTTTCCATTGAACTCTTTGCTTTTGCTTATTTGATTGTTCGTGTACGGCTTGTTAAGTACTTACTCCTCTACATTGGTTTAGCTGGTGACTTTGTCATCTTGTCCCTAGCTTTTTGTCACCTCTTTGCCTTAGGCATAACTTCCTCATAGTCAGTTGTTTTCAGGTATACAACATTTTTAAATGAGGGAGTATTTTTTATACTGCATTTTAAGTATAAACGTAATGTTGTCTTATGCTTTTAAGAATATCTGTTTTTGGAATGTAACCCCTCCGCCGACTTTGTGTTTCGTAGGATGAGTCTGTTTCTAAAAGCCTGCTGGATACTTTATGTGGCAAAAGATTTTTTTCCTATAACCATACATTGCTGTGGTTACTGTAGCACATATAGCGCTAATAAGTTTCCCCTCAAGGCTGAAGAATGAAGGCTTTGTGTCAGTGTTTTCATGTGTAGGTGGTTCCTTGTAACTTTTGATTTTTGGGAGCTCGAGGTAATTGAGTCGTCATTGTTGATAGCTAGGCATTGGCCTTTCTGACATCACTTGACTTGCATTGGTCTTTGACCTCCATGAGTCGTTGACCGTTGACTTTCTTTGGCGGTTGACGGTCATCTTTCATTGGTTAGTGACAGCTGAAACTTGTCTGCGATTTGTGTGTAGTAGGTTTTTAACTCTCATTTACAGTTTTGGGGTGTGGGGGGTCATGATGAGTAACTGGTTGCAGCTTCAGTACATGTTTACAATTCCAGCATCTAGCTTTGAATCATCTGTAGTACAGAATGGTATTCAGGTGGAGCAGAGTGTTATTTGGTTCTGTCCCCCTAATGTCATTGACATGAAATGGTGGCTAACATGTTAGTCGTAATTTTCACCAAAACATTGAAGGGTTCACCAAAGCATTGAAGGTATGCAAGGGTTCTGCACAGTGTAATCATCATGCTTGAATTATGTTTTCATCTACGCCTGCCGAAATAGTATGAAATTACAGTAACTGGTGTAATGTGTGAACCCAAAGGTTCAGGTCAGTAAGGGAAGTGACATGTATTTTGATCAGAAAGGCATATTTTGATTGCTGATTGCCATTAGAAAAAATCAAATCAAATCTGATTTCAGCCTTTTGGGCATTTGCATAGGCAAGTCTTTACCCCTGCTAATAAAAATGAATCAAACATAACACAAGCAGCATCTAATGATATTTCCTGTCACTTAGGTTCTTCGACTAGCCTCGTCAGAGGTTTTTGCTGGTGCTAGTGGTTATATATTCCCAGGTCCTGATGGAGGACCTGAGCGGCATGAAGATCGGAGAGATATTAGATAGGTGCTGATTTACCTGCCAGCTGTACGTATCATACTGTTTTGCCTGATATGTAGGCCGCTTAAATATGAATTATAGCTGTTATTTGGCGTGTTTTCCCAGATTGACAGGGCTTACCCTCATAATCAGAATAACAAGTATATGAGCAGCACTGGATGAATGAAGGTCCCTCTTGATTAATTAAATTATAAATTGGCCACGCTGGAAACTTCTGCGAGAAGGCACCATCCACCTGTCAAAGCAGTCAAAGGGTTACCACACTAAAGATGAAGGATTTAACCGTTGACCAATGGCAACTGATGTTAGAATGTTATGACTGCTCAGTGAGGACATGTGAATAAATGGTGGCTATATGATCCTAGTAGCATTTACTGAAGAGCAGAAAGGTTATGGAGCTGGGCATGGTATGTCCTACAGGTAAATTATGTGCACTAGGGGGCGCTGGAGCCACTGGACCATCTCAAAGATCAATGGCCACCATGGACATCCTACTTAACCTGAGGAACAGACGCACTGAAGTCATTTGAGATAACATGGCACTTGATTAAAACCTGATGGTATTTAACCCTGACCTGCGTACAGATTGATGCGCTGGTCCGTTTAGGAGACAGAAGCCTTCTGATCGCCGAGTGGGGCTGGTCCTCGCTACTCAAAACGTCATTTGATAAAAACTTGTGAATGTAATCAAAAAAGTAAAAGTGCCAGAAGTCTTTGTATTTTTTTGGTTACTTATGGTTAAGGTTAGAGCTGTGTAGGGATTAAGGGTGTTGTAATTGGGATCAGGGTGTTTCCCATAGAAATGAATGGAGGGTCCACACTAAGATAAGAGTACAAACGTACATACGTGTGTTTGTATGTGTGCGAGTGAAATCAGTAACGAGGGTGATTCTTCAGGAAGAATTGAATTAAACTATTATCCATGAGTAGCATTCAGCACGTCTTCGGATGCTCAGACTAGCTGCCCAGGGCGTTCTGGCTGGAAGATGAACTTCGCCTGGATTATTATTTTGACCCACCTTGCCTTCCTGGAGTACCATTAAACATCTTCTCACAATTGAATTAATCTCTCTCAAAACTAGCACATAAATTAAAACACTTTATTTGGCTGCCAAATAAGATACAATGAAATGCATAAAAATCCAGGGCTTGCAGTCGGAGGTTGTTATTTACACTTGGATCTTAAATGGCCACGGTGTTCATCCTTCCACCAAGCTGCTCGAGATCATCCCCACTTCCCGGCACACCTTCTGCTCACTCATCCTCTCCGTCGCTGCTTGGTTGTCTTGCTAGTGACTGCCATACCTTCGCTGGCTCGCTACCGTCCGCTAGCTGGCATTTCGTGGTTCTGAAAGCTTTATTGTCATATGTGCAAGTGCAGTTTTTCGAAAGAATACAGTAATCAGCCTGCATAACTTAGATTCCTAATGTCTAACAAACTAGTACAACTTTACTTTGAAACGAAACAAAATATTTTTGTCTGCCGTTGTCAGGTTTCTTAATTTTAGAAGAATGAAAATGAAACAATTTAGCAGTTCTCGCTGGGCTCTCCTGCACTGAAATACTCGCTTGTGTACCTCCATGAAAACTTAAATAACATAACAATAAAGCACATTACATGGTATATAACAAATTATGGGATGGTGAAGTCAAGCAACACACATACAGTGTATACTGTATACATACAATATACATGTGATATACAATAACATACTACTAGGAGAAGAACGTGCTGAGGTTAAAGTGGTAGTTACCCTAAGTTCCCCTTAACCAACTAATGGTTGCTATCACAACTACAGGTTAGTCAAACGGGAGAAATTTAGAAGTAATACAATTTTTTAATTGTGCCCAGTACTGTGGTCTCTTGTACTTTGTCTCAACCTGTGGCCTTTTTGTTTATTTTCAGTTTGGACCCAAAGATTTCTGCTGTTCATGTTTCCCCGCAATAGACGCAGGACATGCATTTATTTTACAAAACTTAATTTTAAGTAGCTGAAGTTGGTTTGAGTTACCCACTATCTAATCATGACTTTAAGTTGAGATTGGATTTAACCATACATTTATTAATCAAATGTTGTGATTGGCTAACAATATATTAATATAGGCTTTCATATTAATGTACACTCTAGGGATGCTGTTTGGTTTAATCAACCGGGGTCCTGTTCCTCTCACTCTTGTGGGACTGTGCAGTATTACACAACTGTTACTAAAATCCAGTGGCATGTATGGATTTCTCCAAAATGTGGAGGTCTTTGGCAGGCTAACATTTAAGGCGGCTAAAATTCTAGGCGCGTAGATAACATTTAAGGTAGCAAAATAAAATTTAAGGCGCCTAACATTTCAGTATGGGTTGCTATTCATATGTAGCCCTGGGATGCTCACTGACATGCACATGTCTGTAGCTATAAAATAGGCGTATGGAAAGTAAACAGTGAGAAGATTCTGGAAGGAGGCGGCCAGCCTGAGGGGTCTGCGACTCAGGTGGGCGTCTCTGCTGTCGGCTGCTTGCGTAACTTTACCTTGAATGCTCCAGTAAGAATGATGTCTAATTAAGCGGCTATTTAATTAGCTGTGTAAGTGGTTTAACAGATGTAGGTGCAAGTTTCAAGTTCCCCTGGATGGGCTTTTTTTTAGTTTATAGTAGGTAGTTATGCCCACCCCACTGGTC
>JAODKN010000104.1:17039722-17054769 GCA_026774425.1 Petrocephalus zakoni | reverse complement strand
TACGAATTTTATCATTAGTATTACATCTAATGGCTGTTTTAAATTTAATGAATTCATCTTTATTCATCATGGCCAGATGACTTGAGCTGAGTTGTAGGATTTCATAGCACACACGTGTACACACGTGTACACACATGGCACTCGGCTCGCTGGAGACACTGTAATCAGAGTGACGTTTGCAGGTTTGCATACCCGTTACGGGGGCCTGGCCGCAAACCCCGCCAAGTAGGACCCTGGTCACCATGGGGAGGGACCAGCGTTGGCACCTGACACATTGGTGTAGGGCTGTCATTATCAATCATATCAATACCTGAGTAATCTACCAATTAATCTGACAATTCATTCAGTAGTTGTTTACATATAATATTACACGTAATATTTGGCACAAAGCAGGAACCAATAAACACACATGCGGTCAGTTTAGGTGCCTCTGTTCATTTAACTTGCATGTTTCATGCGCATGCAATTGTTGCATCGCAAAGACTTTGATAGTCTGCTCGGTTCAAGAATAAGTTGCGACAAAACATTTTTGGTCGTTCATAATTTAGTTTTGCGATTTTAACAATGGTTCTTTTTCGTCATTATCTAGTAAGCCTATATGTTTAAAAAAAAAAAAGTCTAAAGTTTACCGCTTTTGCATGAGCTCTTGATGTGCTCTCTGAGGCAGTCATAATCACTCGCCTCCTTGCTGTTCGATTCGCTCATAGACCGAGCGGCCTATTGGTGAGAAATTAAACACTGATGAGCGCAGAGTTCTAGAAAACTAGAAGCCGTGATCAAAAGACATCCCTCTTCACTGTGTATTTTGTGTTTCATAGAGACACTATTGAGCAGAGTCGATTTGTCGCTCGATGGCACAACGAACGGCAGTATCACGACTTATTAGACAGACTCTGTTGGGAGCCAAATAGGGCTTATTTATATAGTCAAGTTTTAACTCTTAAAAATTGCAAAAACTTCAGATATTGTTCAGTCCTACTCAAAACACACAGTATGTTCACAAAAACTAATACTATATTATTATATAATACTATATAAGATGATGTGGCTAAGTGACAGTGCTAAGCTTGGTTTAAGCGCAGAGGAGTATGCGTGTCCTTCTCATGTCACCTGGGATTCCTCCCACAGTCCAAAAAAATGCATCTATAATTGTCTCTAATTACATATTTTTGTACCACGGTGCTGCTGACCTCTTGAATCAGATTGGTCAGAACGATGTTGATTAATTTTCTATAATTGTTCCAGGAATTCCAGGATCACAGTAGTAATCAATGCAATATTATAATCATTAATTGTAACATTATAAAAATGAATTAATAAAATAAACTGACAGATGTATACCTCAATTTAAAATTTATGGAAACTTTACAAATTAGCTGAAGAAAGTATTTCGAATTAATGATTGCAGTTTTTACTCGAATGTGAAAATAAAGTGTACACCAAAAGTGTGGTGACTGTGGTATGAGTAGGTAAGTGCATGACAACCCGTGCATTACTCGCTTTTAAACGAGCATTAACCCTTGCATAATTTATATACATCAGGCTATATATAGCAGGAAGGTATATTGATTATCAGTTTGTCTTTTTCCTGTTGTTGCTGCTCAGCGCAGACTCACGGCTTCTGTCCTCCCCGCAGTACAAGGACGCCTTCATGAAGGCCAACCCAGGCTACAAGTGGTGTCCCGCCACCAACAAGCCCGTTAAGAGTCCGGCAGCCGCGGTCAGCGCCAACCGCAAGAAGGTCTGGTCCTTCACATCGAGCGCGCCCAAGGACTGCGCCGCGGCCAAGAAGGTGGCCAAGGTGGACAGCGCACCCCAGCTCAACTTCGCCATGGCAGGTGCGCCCCCGTATCACGCTCGGGGCGCCGGGCTTGCCCACTTGCACCTGATTGGCTAATGGACTAATTGCTTAATTGCGCCTGTGGCCCTCCCCCCTCGCAGACCCCACGAAGATGGGAGGCCTGAGCATGCTGCTGCTAGCCGGGGAGCGGGCCCTCAGCACGCGGGAGGTAAGCCCGCCTCCTAACCGCCACACTGACGTCCCGCATGCTCCCACCTGACCACGCTCCTCTCTGGAATCCCTGCCGTTCCTTATTACACACTCCTAGTAACTATGGATGCTAAGATCCTGCCTGATGATATTTCATTGCCAATTACATGTAATTGTGTTAAAATCGAAGATGGCCATGTTCAGCGTATCGCGGGTGGGGGGTGGTCGGCGTCTTCCTGTAATTTTCAGTAATGCCTGGAGGCTTTCTGACTGCAGAGCATTTTCGGAATGATTCAGGCCGGCGTGTGGATGTTCCTGCAGCCCCCCCCAAGATGCTCTTTTAATGGGCACTAGGCTGTGGCCAGAGTGGGCAGTTCGACTGTCTGTTCCTCTTGGGTTCAGCAGACGTAACGTGCGGACTGAGCAGAGCTGCGTACCGTACACCGAGAAAAACCTCATGGAGTTATCAGGATCTCTGTGTGAATGCATGTTCTAGATATTCATCCAAGTCCTAATAATAGATAGTCATGGATGGATGGATGGATGGATGGATGGATGGACGGACACTGAAGGAAATTGCAGGTTTGCAGTAGCGCAACATACATTTTAATCCCCAAAGAAACTGCAGATTTACAGTGGCACCTTTAGTGAGTAAAGACATTCCAATTAAGAATAAAGAATAGACAGTAATAAACAGTAGCAGTGTAATGAATGCCAGGGAAAGTGTTGCACAGAATTTCCTAGTAACAACGTATAGTAACAGAAGTACAGTAGTAACAGAAGTAAATTGTGTTTTACTGTGTGCTGCACATTAAACAAATGGACTTTCTGTGAATGTGCCTAAGCATGAACAGACAACACATAATTTTACGTAAGCGTGTCTTTATTGCACAGATGGTTTTAACAGTCAAGGTAATTGATGGAAACAGTAGGTGAATCTCTAGGATAATGATCTCTTGAAATGAGGGTAATTGGAGTTAAGTGTTCCCAGAAATTCAGATGTGGGTTTGACATAACCTGCTGTATAAAAAAGAGGGATCAAAACAATTTTGGCTGCCTGCTCGTCAGAAAAGAATTCTGTCTAAGTGCGACCGAACAGAGTTTGTCTGATTGAGCCGGTATTTCTAAGAGCCTCCAAAGAAAAATTGACTAAGCTTGGAATGGGTTAGGGAAGGATTTCCGAAGACTTGGGCCCCAGTCAGGCAGGGAGTTTACAAATAGAAGAATTTCTGCACCGTCTCTGCTCTCCCAGGAGTGGGCGTTCTGATCTGTGCAAGGACACGCCGCTGAATCTGCAGGCGAGTGACAGTGAGGTGCCTGCAGGTGTCCCCTGCACTTGAAAAACGCCGAGCGTGTTCACAGGGGGTTACCTCGGAGGAAGTCACTGCCACATTCCTGGCGGTCTCGAGTGTGCGGAAGACCACGTGGGTGTTCCGTGGCACAGCCGGAGAATTTGTATTTGCATCACTTCCCTCACTGTAGCTGCGGAGAGCGCTTGACTGAGGTTTATTCAGGAGATTCTGTTAGTTAATAATAATAATAATAATAATAATACATTTTATTTATATAGCGCTTTTCAAGATACTCAAAGACGCTTGATATATTTATATAGTTTCTCCATCGATGACCTTTGTTATTCAGACTGTCTGTTCAGTAAAGACATGGCAGTGTACAATGGTATGTTTCGGTTGAAAATTTCGGCAGAATCTAGGTAATTTCCGAAGGTTCACAAACTTTTATTAGCATTATTATTATTATATTTTTTTTCTACAATTGTATTTGCAGGAACATACAAACAATCTGCCGAAACAATCCCCAGAAACATAATCACTCGTAGAAGCATCAGGAATCATTCATTGTCAGTTACCAGCCTTCAGCCACAACAAGCGTTTTAGTCGGCCGTGTTGCTATCAAGATGGGGGGGTGGGACTGTCTGATGGCGGCTGCCTTTTAGCAAGAGGACGGCAACCACTGTGATGCACTCTGTGCCTAGAGCAGGCGAGTCTTCAGCATCAGGCCATAACGAGATGGCTGGTGATAGCATTAGCATTAGCCAGCACAGAGACAACGCAAACCACCCAAAGATCCCACCACATATTCCCCTAATCGCCCACGTTACCTTTTAGCAGCTGCAGATTGATCTTAATTGCCTTGGTGCAGAGAGGAAGAGGGTTGCCATGGCGGTGGGTTGATGTTACGCAGGCGGTCGCTGAGCGGCTACATGGATGGAATTACGTCATGTGCTACAATCCTTGGAGCGTACTCCACTGAAAAGGTGTCCGAAGTCAATGTTTCGAGACGGTGCCTTGATTTGAGTTTGACTCCTAAGCACTTCCCTGCATCCCAGCACAGTTATGAAACGTGTAGCTCTCTAGAGCTTGACCATTCTATTTACAGACGGCATATCACAGCTGTTGTTAAACAACGCAGTGGTGTGGCGCGTACATGACATCGACTAGCCGTGTCACCAAAGCGTTTTAACCAGGGTCAACGAATGCCTAGGATACTGAGTTCCCTCTGGGCGTCACTCATGTCTCGCTCCTGTTTATAACCTAAATCTATAAACTCCATCTCGTTAAGTTCTAACATAGATGTCTATGTGGTCTGCTTGTAACCAGGTATCTTCAAGTACGTCTCCAGTGACTGCAGACGCAGACAAGCACAGCGGGAAATCCGCCTTGTTCCAGCTAGCTGAGGTACTGAATGAGATACCGGTTGATTTTCAAGAATCCAAATGGCTCATCCATGACTGGCTATTTTTGTCTTAAGGTTAAAAATTCCTCCCTGCAGATTTCCTCCAGTTCTATCCGGTCCGAACCTGAGGATGCTGCTAAGGATTCTGGGAATTGTGTGCTCTTCCAGCTGGCTGAGGTACAAATTACTAGAGGTTGATGTGACTGTTCCCCAGATGGGGATTACATATAGTTTTGGACCCGTCTACCACCATCATAGACACAGACTCCAACAACTCAAAAAGTATTTAACTAATCATCAAACTTTACATACACATTGTATGGAAGAAGATCTAGAACTGATCAAATTTTGAGACAAACTGCACCAAAACTGAAGCAGTAATAGTGATAAACAGTGATAAAGAGAAGAGCAGCTTTTCCTGGTCTTGTTAGCATGATAACTAAAAAAAAGTTTTTGTTGGATCTTTTTCAAACTTGCAAAGAACATTGTATAAGTGATGAATGTGGATCAGTTTCATTTTGTGACAAACCACACCAAAATTCATTTAGTGGAGGCACATGAAAGGACCGCTACAGACACAGATTTGGGGAACCTGATTACACTCAGACAAGTCACACGAAGCTGGGCTTTTAATAAAGATTGTTGGCAGAGGTGGAGAGAGTGTATAGGGGGCTACAGATTGCAGAGGTCTGGGGCATGGGCGGAGGGATTAGGTGGGGGGACGGTGACTGGGAATACATTGTCATTCTAATGGCATTTAATTTTAAAGGATGTGGGTACCTTCCCATCTGTGGGGGGGGTTATTCTGTCCTTAAGTTATACTACTAAAAATGTTGCTTTTGAACAATAAAAGTACAGGCTGGTTAAACAGCAACTGTTCTTTGTCGTATTATTAGTTTATTGATGTTGTAATGGAAATTGAATCGCAAGGAGTTCGACGGCCATCAACAGGAGGCGCTCTATGCAGCTATGCCTGTGAGGGAACCGCAGATGTTAGAGAGCCCATGAGCCCTGGGGTTTAACTGAACTTCTTATGATCTATCAGATGCACATTTTTGGCTTCGGCTATAAAACATGCATTCACTAAGACCCACTCATCTTGTGTGAATAAAATGTGATAAAATTATTGGTCTCTGATGGGGAATCCGGTAGCATTACAGGAAGAACTCCAGCTGAGTCACCCTTATAAACAAACAAAAAAAACAATGAATGAATGAATAAAGAGTAAAGGAAAATAAATCAACAAAGTCTATACTTGATTCAAAATTTTAGCTAGTATTTATTTTCCTTTAAATCTTTCATCAGTTCTCATTAGGAGATTGTTAGGAGCTAGAGTAATTTTTTTCAGACCTACCAAAACAAACTGTTGTGGTTTTATGATGTATTATTATAATTTGAACCTGAAAGTAAATTAATTGATTTCTATTGCTATATTTATAATTTCTATTGCTATATTTAGATATAAACATTTATATTAATATCTACCTTTCATTCTAACAAATACTCTAGGCAATATAAAGGAAGAAAAATCCTGTACTGAAGTAAAACTCCCAGTAGGGGGAGCCAGTGTCCCCTCATCCAGCAGCCCTTGGTAGTTTCAAATGCAAACAATATTGCATAGTCAGCACTGTAAACACCATCTCAGCACATAATTGTGCTATGTGCATGAAAAATGTCCTTTTCTTAAGGCTTGCAGTTATGGTGTTTTTTTTTTTCTCATAAAAGATGAATTGCTTGCGTTTGCCAGTCATAGACTCTGAGACTCACATAGAGGTCAAAGGAAATGTCGTGTGGGGATTCTGTGAATAGTCCACTTCGGAGTTATCCCCTGGCACTTCATTGAATCAAGTATAATATATACACACTCATACACCTATATGAGTAAAATATACATACGTACGTTAGCTTTGGCAATGAATCACAAGCTACACTGATCCCATTCCTTACTACATTTAACAACAGCTGTGGATGTATAGATGTATAGAAATCGATGCAGTTAGGCAAACTGGCATGTGTGAATAGGCCAAAGTGTGTGTGTGTGTGTGTGTGTGTGTGTGTGACTGCCGTCCTGTCCTCTGCCTTGTGCTGCACAGTGGCCAGAGGGATTTCGGGACGTTCATCTTGCAGACCAGTGGCCTGGTCACTGCGTGACACTGGTGGAGAAAAACGTTTCCTGACTCTCACATCCAAAACTGAACTCAACTTTCACACTCTTCCTGATGGAACATGCATCAGTGAAGATTGGCCACCAGGCTGTGCATATATAGCCGTGAAACCTCAAACATTGGCCAGTGTTTCAGCTTCATAGTCCAACCCCTGTATATATGTGTGTGTGTGTTATAAAATACGCAGGAGAGCAAGACTGGATGTGTGGAAAAACCAGCACATTCCAACATACCTGCTCTCGTACAGAAAAAGCTTCATTAGACGTCCTCATCTACATGCCCAGTAGCATGCAGTCTTGAACACGAGGCTCCGTTGGTAGAAAACCCCCCTCCAGTACAGGTCTCCTGCTCTAAACCAATACGCCTCCTCTCTCAGGCTCTCTCCTGACCTTTGACCACATCACTTCCCTCTCAGATTTCCTCCAGCAGCCCCCAGTCCAGCGCGGCTCCCCCGAAGCCCTCAGAGGGGAAGAGCTCAGCGGCAGAGCTGATGGCTGTGGTGAGACCCTTTGGCTGTTCAGTTTTTCGGTGCTCTGCCATCTGGGCTCCCACTAAAGCTCCCGAACCCATTCGTGTGTCCGCAGGCTTCTGAAACGGCAGCCCTGGATGGTGCCAGCCCGCCGGGAGATGCGGTGAAGTCCGCTCTGTTCCAGCTGGCGGAGGTGAGCTCCCCTAGTCAACCGGCGAGGCAGGCACTTTCCAGGAGTACTCAATGTCTGCTTAAACACCAACTTTTAGCCCCTCATTTTAATAAACCTGAAGGCAATTGTAGGTTCATGATAGTACAAGATACACATTTAGGGCCTGTTCATACTGGATGCTCATGGTCGCCTCGGTTTCCTGCATTCATTCCACATGTTGTTTGTACAGCTATGCGTGGAATTAACACTACGCATATGTGAGACGCAGTACCACAAAAATCTAGAGGGTAGTATTGTGGGACTGTGTGTTTTATATATGGTACAGTTGGTATTAAATTAGCATCTTATCTTTTTTTTAGAACGATTGATTAGCAATGCAGTATTTCCAGGGGCAAGAAAAAATATACCTAACACTATGTTGTGCCTCCGTGTATAATGTCTTCAAAATGTAATGGCAGTATAAATATCTTCAATCTGAGCTAAGAAAGCAGTAAAAAAAGGTACAATGTACAATGAAATTCTTACTTGACTGCCTTCTAAACAGATTACAGATGATTAACGGGACAGTGCAGAATTACAATACAAAAAGTACTAGATAGGGCTGAGTGATATTAATATTAACATCGCATGTTACGCACATGTCATTCTCAGATCGCCAGGGCTATAATAGTCAGATAGACTGAGGTCAGTCTTCTGCTCGCCCTCATGCAGTATTCCATTATTGAGAAATCTTAGTAATAAAATTTGCTGTGCCCAGGCAGGTTTAAGCTTCGCTAAAACATTTATAATCTGCCGTAAGAAACAAAACTGAGGAAGCATTTTTATTTTAATGATTGTTCCATTTCAAGCTTATCTAGAACATGTTCAAAAATGTAAGTTGCCTCTGGTTTTGCATGCACTCTCCGAGCAAATCGTAAACTATTTCACCCTTGCTGTTTAAATCATATATATATATATATAGTGCATTGCTTGTCTCCTCGCAAATGCGATAAACGTCATTAACGTTTGACTTTGGTAGCCAGTGGCATTTCACAACCCCATACAAACAAGTAAGACAGCCGACGAAGACGATCTCTCGCACTGCCCCCTGGCGAACACAACGTTTAATCCTCTAGATTGTCGTAAACTGAAGGAAGTGTGTGAGCTGCAGCACCGTTTGTGTTGTGATAGCATGCAAGCGTATGCATTCCAAGTATCAAGTGTAAACTACCCCTTAATAATTAAGACATTTAGACATTTAGGTAGTAACAATAAATAATAATAATTATCATAATAAGAACAGTAGAAAGTAGTATCCTGCAAAGAATCAGGGAAAATATTTCTTGGAATTCTGTACTTACGTATCAGAACTAAACAGTGTTGTAAGGTGGATTGTACAGTCAACGAATGAGTGCCAAAGTGCTTCTTGTCCATTCAGATCGCAGTTAAAGGGTGACTCACTGTAAAGTCTAATGGACGAGGGTGCTTGGAGCAGCCGGACTGTCTCCGCCTGTAGCTGCCGGTGCTGCTCTCTTTTTATACAGAATGTTAATATGCCATGTGCTTAAAATCACCGGTGTATTTACAGTTATATTTGGCGCCCTGTTTGTTAATTTTCTGTTCTGGTTTGTATGGAGCAGATCTCCTCCAGCACCTCGCAATCCTCAGACAGAAAGCAGTGCGGGCAGTCAGCCCTCTTCCAGCTTGCTGAGGTAGGTGTGCCGTTGTGCAACATCCCATAATATCCCCTCTGAGCACTTCAAGAGGCACCTTTCCAGCTCCTGCATGGAGCTGGAACTCCAAGTTACTAGGTGTTGATTTCAATTAATCAGCACTGAAATTCAGATAGTAGGTGTTTGATGGATCTGCTTGCGGTAACTTTTTTTTTAAATATGAATGCAGCCCTCTGCTGGACATGTGTACTGTTTGGCTGGCATTTTGGGGGATAAAATCTGTTGTCAGTTGAATACGCCCAGATAGGTTTGGCAGTGAGGACTATATGTCATTTGGGTATGCAGATATATGCATGCTAATTGCCTTCTGCCGGTTTTATGTAGTAATTTTAAGGAGAAAGATTAATTGATTGTCATTGTTGTGCATTGTGTGCTGTGGTGAGTCAACAACAAAGTGTGTCCTCTGCATTTAACCTATGTGTGACACTGTGACACAGCAGTGGGCAGCTAATTCAGCGCCTGGGGAGCAGTGCTTGGGGGGGATGCCTAGCTCAGGGTACCTCAGTGATATCTTGCTGATTTGAAACTTTGAACAGTTTAACATCTGTGGAGGACTGTCAAATAATCAGTCAAAGTAAATACAGATATCCTTTTGCTAATAAATGGATACATTTAGACTCTTTTCATTAATATAGTATTATAATATTAATAGAATCTGATTAGCAGTCATTCTTTTGGTGGAATTGGGTAGTTTTGGCATAACCCAGCTTGTTCTCCAAGAGAGACATAGACACAGACGTATATACAGATGAGAATAAAGTATTTAGGGGTACGAGCGTAGGGTCAGTCAGCACTTCTGAAGCAGCTGGAGTTAAGGGCCTTGTTCAAATCTCAGAGGTGAAATAATTACTATCAGCTGTGGGATTTGAACCAATGACCTTCTGGACACAAGCAGTGATCTCTAACCAGCTAAGCTTTTAGAACAGTGTCTCAGTCAGTGAGTGCTCGTTCAATCTCCATTCTTTTCTAATTGCTGAACTCCTGGACGAACGTCCTCTGTTTTGTCCCCTGCAGATGTGTTTGGCGTCTGAAGCCGTGAAGATCGAAGCCTTGGGGTCACAGCCATCTTCATGCAACTCTGCAGAGCTGGACAGCAGGGAAGCAGCCTGCAACTCTCAGGAAGCCCGCGATCTTCCTCTGTCCTCCCCCTCCTCTTCCTCTTCCTCCTCATCCTCATCCTCGTCCTCCACGACCCCGACGGACGGCAGTCCGCCGACACTTGGCCAGTCCAAGAGCATGAAGAAGAAGAAGAAGAAGAAGAAAGAGCGGAGCCAGGAGTCCAAGGCAGATAGGAGCCCGCCGTTACTCAAGAAGCCCTGTAAGAGGCGCCAGTCATCCGAGTCGGACCTGGAGAGCGTCATCTACACCATCGAGGCTGTGGCCAAGGGAGCCTGGGGCAGCGACAGGGCGCAGAAGAGGAAGTCCCGCCCATCTCCTGGCGATAAGCGGGACCCCGAGGAGCCTGGCTCTCCAAAGAAGAAGATGAAAGCCAAAGTGAAGAAACTGGCCCAGGCTAAAGAGGAGGAGGAATCCGCAGAGGACTGTAAGCCCCCAGAGGTCGAGGGGCCCCTGACCTGCCCTGAAAGTGAGACCAAGGGTGCCGGTGTGAAGGCAGAGCCCCCAGTCAGCGGGGAAGAGCCCTCCCCCCCCAGCACACCGGCGCTCCTGGTCCTCCCAGTCAAGGCCGAGGAGAAAGACGGAGAAGCGAAGCCTGAGAGCTGCGGGTCCAGGAAGTCGGAGCGGAGCTGCAAAGGCGCCCTGTACAAGACGCTGGTTTCTGAGGGGATGCTGACCTCCCTGAGAGCCAACGTGGACAGAGGTAGCTGGGGATGCGGGGATTGCAGCGCGGCCGGGGAGTGATGCGCGGTCGGGGAGTGACACGTGGCCGGGGAGTGACACGTGGCCGGGGAGTGAGGCGCGGCCGGGGAGTGACGCGCGGCCGGGGAGTGAGGCGCGGCCGGGGAGTGACGCGTGGCCGGGGAGTGACGCGTGGTCGGGGAGTGAGGCGTGGCCGGGGAGTGACGCGTGGTCTTATTGGTGTCGTGTTCATGTTGGCTTCTGTCATCAGGGGTTGGCTGCAGATGGCGGTGGTCAGTATGTGTGTAGTCCAGATTTTATTGTCTAACGGATCGTGTGTGTCTGTACATGTACACTGCACACATACCAGATAATCGACTAGGGATTTCCAGTAGATGGCAGCACCAAATTTCACAGATCAGTGGTAAATTACGAAAGAGTAGTGGGAAAATAGTTGTGGTGAGCAGCTGTATGGGGAAGGTCCGAGGTATGTAATTGTCACATTTTTCATACTTTCCAGACATTATACCGAGACATTTTACTATAACAACACTATTCTGGCATTTAGAAATCTTGCCAATGAAATTCCCCAAAGCGGGGGGTTCTGGCTAATTTTGTCATTTGTCATTTCAAAATACCACTGTTGTGCCATATTACCATAATGCTGAAACCTTGACTGACGACTTTAAAACTGTTCATAGAAGTCTACCCATTGTACTACACTGCTTGTATTTGTGTTTGTTGCAATATGTCTGCCCTCTGCTGGTCTGGTGGAGTATCACTGCTGTATGCATGCACAGAGAGCAATCATCCACATCCGGGGCTAAATGTAGCATGAACATGAACGGTTTTGACAGGTTAGGGGCACTTCCTGACTGCTCGCAGGCAGCTGCCAACGCATAGACATATTACATATGTTCCTGTATTGTAGGGATTGGCGATATCACGTCGATATTATATCGCGCATTCAGATGACGGTCGAAACATTTGGCAGCTTTTTGGTACTATACGGACATTTACCTACCCCCACAGTTTGGTAAGGAGATTAGCATTACGCCTAAAATATTAATATGACGCATATTATGACGCACAAAAGTTAGTAAGCAGTATGAATTTGGCATATCCATATGCTTAATAAATGTTTCGGACTTTAAACTGCAAAAAGTACCACCACGCCACCAATGTCTTTTTATCTCATTTATCCACGATAAATCAAGATCTTCTCTTTTAAAAGATGTTGTGGCTACTGAGTTTTTGCTTTCTTTACTGCCACTAAAGTCAAAGCGGTATTATGTGGTGTGCTCTGCTAACCAGATTTAATAAACATATTAAGATACAACAGGTTTATACAGATTGCTAGTGTTTGGGTGTCACAAAACACATCCCATTAATATTTTTGCCATACTACTAATCTATGTAACCTAATTGTGGCTGTAAATAAACCTCCATATACTGTAGTGCTGAAAAGGGGGCATCCAGCCAGACATCCGCCCATCATCAGATACCTTGGTAATTAGTGTGCACACGGGAGGCCGCCCAGCCCTACTGTTCTGGTCACTGTTTTCTGTGCTTTGTGAAGATTAGCCATACTTATCATTTCTTTTACAAATGGAGACACGCCCAAACCAATTTCAGTAATAGCAAGATGCCCTGATTTTAATTAAACGCCTTCAGGAAATCTCTCTGTCCATCCATCCAACCATTTTTTAGCTGCTTATCCGTGGGGTGTGAAAATTATTTAATTGCATGCATCTTTGTCCCAATGAGCTAGGCAGTCAGTCAAAAGATTGCTTACTTTTAATTCAATTTATTTTTATATAGCACAACAGAGTTGCCCCAAGTCACTTTACATGGGATTGTTGTAATACATTCCTGCATCAAAAGAAAGCAAGATAAGTCAGCTGACTGCCTGAACCCCCCCCCCAGTTCATGCTGACATTACTGAAAAAGAAAGAGTGGGCTGGCTTGCTAAAGGCAAGGTGTGAACCGTGGTCAAGGTCAAAGCCAAATGAGTCATTCTCTACACCAACCTGCGTAGGGTGGAGGACTGAAGGCTGCACCCAGAATGACACAGTTCATTGGTCATGACCACAATGTCACCCCTCCGTAGGACTGAACCAGGACTCCGGCTCAGATGGTGCCTACCATCTAGACATGTGGGAAGCAGAGAGCATGGATGGTCAGAACATGTTAACTGACATGAATTGACATGTTAATTGATAAGCACAGTTTAAAATGGCATGTACAGCAGCACCCATTAATAGCCATTAACAGCCATTAATAAAGTGTATGTGTTGTGGGCTAACTAAACAGAAGGAACAGGTCTTCAGTCAAGACTTAAAGACTGAGACCGGTTTGGCATCCCGAGCATAATCTGGCACATTTTTCCGCAATATAGAGGCCATGTAGCAGGACTTTACAGCCAATTTTTTATTTATGTGGAATGACCAGGAAACCTGCGTTCTGTGATCTGAGTGGACGATGTGGCCTATGGGCTTGAAGTTTGAGCCAATGAATGGGCGAGTTGTTAGCCACACGATGTTAATGTGCGGGCATTTGGCAGGTAAACGGGGCTCGGGGCGCGGGAGCGTGTCCGACCTGGAGGGCAGCTGGACAGACGAGAGCTGGACGTTCACGCAGACGGGACCCAGCAGCACCAAGAAGCTGAAGAAGTCCAGATGGAAAGACGAGTCTCTTCCTGGGTGAGTCTGACGTGTGCCGGGGGTTTATATCATAGCATCTGCTGCACACTCAAACCACTCATTTGCATTGGGGGGGCGGCCCTGTTGGCAACAAACAGTCACTTCACTAAATGCTAAATATACACATTCCTCTTGCTGAAGCAGACAAGGTTTAAGTTTATGCTTAGCATTTCTTACATTTGGGAATGAGATGTTTGTCAAGATCCAGGAGTGTGCCATTTCAGTTCTGCAAAGTTCATTTGATAGTCCCATTTCAGTGGCGATGTGGTGTACCGATGTGGAAATTTTGACCAATAACGATAATTGATGTATTTTTGTCTAATGTGGGGGTAAGGGTTGCTGGTGATGAAACTTGCCGAGTTTGTATATGTCAAGGGACAGATTGGGAAAAGGGGGGGGCAGACAGGGGCCAAAGCACTGAACAGGGATCTAATCGGGGGACGAATGCTGGGGCCGGAGAGTCGGTCGTGCGGATGCTGGGATATCGGTACAAGCACAGATACTCGGAAGGAGATGGGCACACATACTGGCAGGACCGGGGATCATGAGATACACTCGTTAGACCCCTCAAGAGTGAAATGCAGGACAGAGTAACATTCTAAGTAAGACCCAGAATCATGCAGCCTTATACTCTTCCAAACACGGGGTGGGAGGGACGCGGATTTCATGGACACTTCTGATATCCGATGGAGATGCTACGTAAACAGATGACTTCATAAAACATCTTTTAATTGGTCCATTGCATGTCAAATGCTGCCAGTAGACAGAGGAGAATGAGTGTACTGTGTCCTTAGCCAGAAGTCACAATCATCAAAAGGGAACTAACACGATTTTCATCGGACAGCCACGATATGGATATATGGGCATGAAACAAGACCCACGGCTGTCATGATGGTCGCTGTCAGTAATCAAAGCACTTTTTGCAAATCTGCATCTATCTGCTGATTTACCAAAGTCTGAGCACTGGAGCAACATGATATTTCTTCATTTGCTCTGTATTTAATGAGTTCTGCCCTGATATCACCACTTCTTCCACCCTCTACATTCCACCTGCTGCAAAGGGCAGGATAGGGTGACCAGCCCTTACAGGAACCGAGTCTCCCGAGGACAAGACCCTCACGGTCGCCTCAAGGGGGCCAGGGCCCAGCCACTGATGCTTTGCTGTGTTCCCCTGCAGGTTAGGGAAACTGGAGGAAGAGTTTGAGAAGAAGTTCAACAGCCTGCCCCAATATAGCCCGCTGACGTTCGACAAGAAGAGCACCTCAGTCGCCAAGAAGAAGAAGATGGGCGTGGAGCAGCCCAAGGCCCCCAGGGGTGAGCGTAGTGCCCCGTGCGGGACCCTGTCT
>JAODKN010000104.1:16982499-16992963 GCA_026774425.1 Petrocephalus zakoni | reverse complement strand
CGCACGGTATCACGGGCTGGTTGGCAGTACTCAGCCCTGCCGTCCTCTTACTCATACGAGACGTTGGTATTGTGATGCGTACGGTATCACGGACTGGTTGGCAGTACTCAGCCCTGCCGTCCTCTTACTCATATGAGACGCTGGTATTGTGATGCGTATGGTATCACGGGCTGTTTGGCAGTACCCAGCTCTGCCGTCCTCTTACTCATACGAACACTACAGAAAGTGCCATTTCATTGCAGGCGTTCGTCCTGCAGCTGGAGGGCGAGAAGCACTGGCGTCTGTATGAACCCACGGTGCCCCTGGCCTGTGAGTACAGCCTGGAGCCCGAGGATCGCATCGGCAGGCCCACCCACGACATCGTGCTGAAGGTGAGCGCTGGCACGGCGCCCCCTATAGGCCACCGGGCTCATTGCCGCCACATGGAATTGGCCAGGTTCCGCTCAGCCCCTTGCTAACTATGCTTACACCTTCAAGGAAAATCTGTTTATTTTTATCTCTGTGTATATATACACTCAGTGATCATTATTATTTGGGTACACTAGCTTGCTTATGTAAACATACTGCTTCTCCAAACAGCCAATCAAGTGGCTGCAACATATATACATGCCTACAGCACGCGGACAGGGTGACGATTTTAACCAAATGGTCACTATTTGGTTAAGCTGTAGTGTGGCTAAGGCGTCTGATTGAAATGATTCTGAATGTGGTGTAACCGTCGGTGTCCGGCACAAAGTGCCAGCGTGTCGGGGAATTTCAGACACTGCAGTGTGTGGCATTTGCAGACACCAAAAAACACCAGTCAGTGGCAGTTCTGTGACATGAAAACAGTTTGTTAATGACAACAGTCAGAGGGGAACAAGCACACTCACAAAAACAGTACCTGTCAGGTGTATCTTTCAGAGTGTATGTAATATGTGTGTAGATACGCATACCTGTGCAGTACGATACAGTATGTGGAGGGTTCTGCTTGCTGAGACCCTGAGCTGTCTTGTCCCTGCAGCCCGGGGACCTTCTGTACTTCCCCAGGGGTATAATCCACCAGGCAGATACCCCAGCAGGAGTGGATTATTCTACCCACCTGACCATCAGCACCTATCAGAACATGTGCGTGAGTACGGCCTCCTAGCACGGCCCCCTAGCACAGCCTCCTAGCACAGCCCCCTAGCACAGCCTCCTAGCACAGCCTCCTAGCACAGCCCCCTAGCACAGCCTCCTAGCACAGCCTCCTAGCACAGCCTCTGCCGCTGCTTACGCCGCAGGGTCGTGACTTTCGGCTATCCCGGTTCCTCCTCCCTCCGATCTCATCCCAGGTCCTGGGGGGACTTCCTGCTGGATGTTCTTCCGGGCTTCCTGTTCGACTCCATGAAGAGCGACTCGGGTTTGAGGGAAGGCATTCCCAGGGAGCTGCTGACGGTCAGGCCGGCCGCCACATGCCATCCACAACCTTGTTTGATGGCAGAACAGAATGCTTTTCTGTCCGCCTGAACTTACAACAACACTTGTCTAAAAAATACCCTTATTTCCAAATTTGATATTGCTTTTTTCCTCTCGGTCAGGCAATGCCGTTATTTGAACAATTTAACTTTTCATCTCCATATATACTTTAGATATTATGTTTGAACATTATTCTTTTTTGTGGTCTTCAGATTAGTCATTGTCTTTTTTTCTGTTTATGAAAATAACAAATATGTAACTTCTGCTGTGGAGTGATCTGTCAATTTGGCCGGTTATGTAGATGCACGTCCCGCTGCAGCTGTTTTTCTGAGAGTATCATATCCGGGCCGGTTCTGTGAGACGCATGCCTCCGACTCCGAGCCGACCCCCTCTCCCACCCGTCCTCCTCCGCAGGGCGACCCCCGGTGCTCAGACACGGCCAGTCGGCTCTCGGGCCTCCTGCGAAAACTGGCGGACAGGATGGAGCTGGCGGGGGACGAGCTGCGCTCCGCCGAGATGCAGAGGGACTTCGTGGCCAGTCGCCTGCCGCCGTACCTGCAGGGGGGCACTGACGTCTCGCCAGGTGGGAGTCCGCCAAGTCGGGAGGGGGGGCGGAGGCTGTCGCCTTGGTGATGGACCTGCCTCACTCTGTGTGTGTCATAGCTGGCAAGATGCCAGCGCTGGAGGACACGGTCGGTCTGCGGTTCACGGACCACATACTGGTGACCGTGGAGCTGAGCCAGGAGCGAACGGTGAGTGCAGAGCCTGTCCCCAAACCCAGCATTATTCATTTGGACGTCAGCATCAGAACTGACGTGTTGTCTCTGGTTCCTGGGGGGGAATGGGGAGGCCAGGATGAACCCAGAGAGCTGGTGGTCTATGTGTTACACTCTCTGAGGAACAGCAGGAAGACGCACATGATGGGGGAACACGAGGGAGACGAGGAGGAAGACGAGGAGGGACAGGTAGCCCCTCCCCCACCGCGCCGCACACGTTTTTGGGAAAATGCCTTCATATTGAGTTATAGCCATTTCCTTGCTGCCCCACGCCGTCTCGCCCCAGACGCAACCTGCAAGCCAAGGCCTCCGCTTCCCCATCTCCCACCGGCAAGCCCTCCAGCAGCTGCAGCGCACACAGCGCCTCCCGGTGGCGGGGCTGCAGCTGAAGCTCGACTCGGACAAGCTGAACCTGGCCGTGGCCCTCTGGTCTGAGGGGCTGCTGCACGTGTGCTAGGGGCGATGCGGAGCTGGGTGCCTGGGCTCACATACAGCTCTGGGCTCAGCAGCATTGCAGAACTGGAAGTCATGCAGTAGCATGAATGTGGATGAGCACAGGACCTCCGTTTGGCTTTGCAGTCCTGTAATGCATTAAAGACTACGTCTAGTCCATACTGAGTCTGCACTGTACCTGAGGGCAGGACTGCGTCTTATTAACTTAATCGTATCATTTAAAAAATTACCGCTAAGGACCGGCAAGGTCAAAAACGTGTGCTGTTTGTTGTTTTGTGTTCTTCAGTTACAAATAATCACTCCAAACCAACACCTTGATATTACATCACTTTAATATTAATTACATTTTTAAAAACGGTGCTCTTAATTGCACAAATTAACATTTCACACATACTGTACATTAATACATTTCTTTCTATAGACATCAATCACATATTGAAATACTCTCTGTGCCTGGATATAATTTGTTTATATATTTAATGTATTTTTAAATCCAGTGAAATGACCTGAAAATGCATATCTGCCAGCAGGAAGATGTCTCGGGACTACAGAGGAGAACTGAAATGCTGTTTTTTTTCCCTAAGGCCTCTACAAGACACAGATTTCTGCATATTCTCGGAGGATAAGGACACACGTGAGATGCGGGACCGTAGCTTATCACTCCTCGGGTCGCGGGTCAGACTGCGTCGTGGCGGCGGGCCTCCCCAAGGGTGGAAACGTCCGTGAGTCTCGGGTAGTGCAAACGACTTCCTGCTGTAACGCAGAAGGGAAGTGGGGAGAGACTCGGTGTCCCAGTGAAATCGGGCAGCCAGTTGGAGCCGCTGTTTTTTTGGTTTTAGGTTCATCGCCCCTCCCATTTGGGGTTTCGTCTGTAGCGTGTACCACCCCCCCCATTTAAATAAAATGTGCAGTTTTAGACGCTGGACACTTAAATGTATAATTTACTGTGACCTGAGATTAGACAGAGGATAGGTGAGATTTACAGGAAAGCCCCTTGCTCCTGGATTTTTCTGCCTCCAGGCCCCTTGTGCCCAAACGGTGGAACTGTCGACCCCCCCCAGTGCTCCCACTTCAGGCCACCTCTACGTCCCAGTACTGTGTCGCCCGATCAGCCGTGAAGTCGCTGGTGACCAGGTGCTCCCTGTCGAGGTCACTTCCTCCTGCCGAGAGGAGGAGAGAGGAGCCCTTCAGAACGACCATCACAGTGATGCCACTCAGTGTAATGCGATTGGGCCACATGGCGCCAATATAAACGAGCATTTTAGTGTGGCATAGGCTTGTAGTAGGCCTAGTAATTCATTACAGGGGTTTCGGGGGGTAACATTGTGGTTCAGTGCAGTGTTTCCTCATGCCTCCAGGACTGGGGATTTGAATCTGGCTTCTGCTCTGCATGGGAGGAGTTTGCATGTTCTCCCCGTGTCACACAGGGTTTCTCCCTCTGAAATGCCTGTGATGTACGATCGTGAGTCTCTCCTGTGATGGAAGAGCGTCCCGTCCAGGTCGGACCCCAACATTATGCCCAGTGCTGCTTTGCATAGAATCCAGGCCCCCCCGTGACCATGATCAGGATAAGAGATAGATAGATGGGCGTCCCTTTAAAATATCACAGACAATGGAACTGTGAAGCCATGAGTTTCTATATAAAGCAGCCCCTGTCCCCTTTAATTTAACCCAATGCTTTAAATTTCTGCTATGGCTAACCAACGCATAACCTAGCCCAAAGCCACATCATACAGAGCACTGACTGCATGTCAACATGACATTTTATCCATATAAAAATATGACTGAGTAACCAAAGTTTCACAATGATACATTTTATAAATGTTAGATATTAGCACTTCCCACAAGCTTGCATATGCAACATGCTTAGAACGTTCATTGTAGTAGGTATAACTGACTAAAGAGACGAAAATGCAGAATATAATTCAGAATAAAAAAAAAAAACAGTAATCAGTACAAAAACAGTATGGATCCAGCACTGTTGCTTAGACTCCTAATTCAGTGCTTCTGAACCAGAGGCCCAAGTAAGAAACTGCCCTAATTGGTACAAGTGAAACCTTTTGGGCCCTGTGAACAGTGCCGGTCTTCACCACTAGGTGGCCTCATTTGGCAAAGCTCGTTCTCGCTCTGAAACCCAAACCGAACTGTTGCCATCCTTTGCAGATTTTTCCCTAGGAATCCATTTATAAAAATATTTTATGATGACCGTTGTCCTGAATTCAATGTAGTCTGCCTGCTCACTGTGCGCAAGATCTAAACGTAGGGATCACTGGTTAAGGATGTTAACCTCAGCGCTTCATTTTATACATTTCAGCATGTAAAATGGAAGCTTTTATCCAAAGGTATAAAGCGAGCAGCATCAAACAATTGGGGGTTAAGGGTCTTACTCAGGACCTAATGGTGACCTCACTCTGCTGACCCTAGGTTCAGAACCAGCAACCTTCCCAACATGGACTCAGCATCCTAATCCACTGGACAAAGCACCTTTTTGTATCAGGCTGAGCTACACCAGTAGCTCCCAAGACGACACTGTGGCTCACCTTTGACGTCCAGGACGAGGTTGTGGTCAAGATAGGAGGAGATGGTTCCATTTTCATTAAGGCTCCACTTCTGGTGCTGCCGGTCAATTTGGGGCCACAGGGCCACTCGGGCCCCTGGTGACACCTTCCCGCTGACCACAGACAGACACGCTTTCCCCACCTACAAAAGTCGCACGCGTACAGCCTGACCACTGCGCGACATCTTCATGTATCCTCCAATGATAAACCTTCACCATAAATAACTAAATATTATTATTATGTTCTGACCTTTCATTTTTTAACCTGACCACTTAAATTTTGTTTTGTACTTTGTATTTATAAATGTTGCATAAAATCACTCAAAGCCGCATGCAGCAGTCAAAGACAGCACCTGCACCAAGTTTATGATTGGATCCTCACTATAAATAGCACCAAATTACAGGTTGCTATTTTGGGTTCACTGCGTGACGGAAAAGGCAGAGTGATTAAGTGAGAGGACTGAAACGTGGCTCCGGCCTTCCAACCTCCAGACGAGACTCTTACTTTGGATTTGAGCATCCCCCCGGTGAAGACCCAGAGCTGGGTGTCCAGGCCGCAGGCAGGGCTGAGGGACGCGACAGAGGGGGCTGGAACGCCGAAAGGGCCTTCTGCTGTCAGCACAGAGCTGAGGGCGCGGTTTCTGAGCCGGACATACATCTTGGGCTGGGGGTCGTCAGCAAATCAAGGCTGGGGTCACGATCCATGGTGTTTTACAGGTGATCAAACATACAGTGGTTTGAAGGTTTCGGGTGTGAGCAATCAGAGGTTCAAATCCCGGACGAGCCCTCGAGATACAAACGTCTGGCTCAGCGTGGCGCGTCTCTATGCCCATGATCGGAAAGTAACACCGCACAACACCGCGCAGACAGTGTTACAAGCCGAATTTCCCGACCAGTCTGCTACTCTGCCATCGGGATTTGTGGGGGTTACTTCATCCGTCACATAAAAATGCGTCACTTTTCGGGAGGGCGCAGGGGACCACCCCTCGCTGCGTGACGCAGTGTGCCGGTGCCCCCTACGCTTTCAGCAGCGTGTAAATCACCGCGTCCCCATTCGTGCTCCAGCCTGGTAGCCGGCCGGGATCTACACCGCTTGCCGATGACACGCTCGCTACGGGGCCTTGCTGGCCGCAAACAAATATAAACATCTTTCAGGGAAGCCCGCTTTCATGGCGGCCCCCCGGGCCGAGCCCACGCCCGCGTGCGTGCGGATTTCAGCATTCTGATCCGTGGTGATGAGCCGTGATTTCAGGCCCGGGAGTGAGACTGGGGGAGAGAGATAAGGTGACAATGACTCGAGCCTCCCGGCGGGAACAGGCTCACATTCGCATGCGCGCACACGCACACACATGTACGCGAAAAGCGTAAATTAATAAATAAACACAGGCCTATTCTGAGAATAGGGGCACGGAAAAGACACGGCAACTCACGCTGCTTAATCTCCATGCTCCAGGCTGCTCTCACCATGCAAACGGGGCACGGTGCGAGCCAATGATCACATTGATAGGCGGGGCCACAGGGGCACCGGCCCTAGCTATAAGCTGATTGGATCCCAGAGTGCCCCCTCCCCTGTCACTCACCAATTCAAAACATATCATTGGCTAATGATAAGGTTGGCTTCTCCGTTTGAATTATGGCTTCTCTCAGGCCCCCCTACCTTAAAATAAATCACCCAATTGCCCCTGTGGAATGGGGAGCTTTGCCCCGTTTCACTTTATCTGAACCAGGATGTGGGGTCCAGTTTGGAGAGGGTGACCTGGGTTTGTTTCCTGCCCACGGTTTGGCTGACTTGACCCCTGACCCAGATACTGGCAGTAAACCTGGGCGTGCTGATGGTCAGAACAAACGCAGGGTGACTAACACCGTGTAACGTGGCATAATGGGAAGCCGGTTAAACACACAGCACACCGCCCCCCCGAATCACCCAACAGAGGACCTATTTTTAGGCTCGCTCCTGGCTTCCTCCTAGCGTGGAAACTGTCAGCAGCAGCGGGGCACTGCATGATGAGGGCTGCCCGGGGAGGGGGGGGGTACCTGTCTCAGTGCGTGCAGGGAGCCCACGGTGTCCCAGCCACTGTGACGCCCCCATGCGGGGATGTCTCCGGTCTGCAGGAGCATCTGGCGGCCCTTGAAGCCGGCGAACTCATACACCACCCACCTGGGGAGGGGGGAACCAGTTACCACCAAATGTAGTGGAATTACCGCAAGGCAGTAGTTTGGAACGCGCTACTACCAACACTGCAGACAAGAATAATAATAATTATTCTACCTACATGCCCAGATTCCTGAGTCGCTAAGTAGTCTTCAGAAAGCATTGACTCACGTTCCACTGTTGACCCGGACAGACTGAGTGAAGAAGCCATCCAGACGTTCCAAGGACGTCACGGCAACCATCTCCAGGCCCTCGAAGGAATCCAGGGAATAGAGGCTGATGGATGGATCTGAGAAGCTCTACAGAGCACAGAGAGGAAGAGTTAGGGAGCTCTGCCTGGTTACAGATGTGAAAAGGGCCAGATGTGTTGGCATGACACATCTGCCTGACTGTCTCCAGCGAGCCGTGGATGGCTACGGAGCAGACGGCAGATCAGAGCCACTCACGTATGGAACGGGCTTCAGAGACTTGATGGACGTGGTCAGGCAGCCACAGGAAATGAGGTCAGGGTAAAGACCCTCCCCCAGGACGAACTGGTTTCCCGAACACCCCTCCTCGTCGAAGAGGATCCAGCTGCAGATGTCACACACACAGAAGCCCATCAACCAGGGAGTTTAAAAAATATAAAATAAAGAAAAATGACAAACAGCCCCAGCTCTGACGGAGGGGACAGTGCGGCATAAACAATGATCCATCATGGGGTGGCGTGCTGCTAGACTCAGCACTCTGGGAGGAGGAGTCCCAGTGACACAGCATTGGGGATGGGGGGGGGGACTCTGCCCACCTGCCTCTGATCACCCTGAAGGACACGGGAGTCGGGGGGGTCAGGGTCAGTCCCTCGCACTCGTACCCGCGGCTCTCCCCCCGGCAGCGGGGCTGGCTGTAGGCCCGGATCTGCAGCGAGAAAGTGCAGAAGCTTCTTCAATGTCATTCATGAAATGCGGGTCAGGCCACCAAGCTCAGCGATGTTCCGTCCCAACCCCACTCTTTTGTTCCACTATAATTCGTCTTTGCAGCTCCTCCAGAACATTCTGGACAGGGCCCTGCAAACAAGTCTATAGCTACCAGCTCACAGCTCACCCAGTTAAAAAAGATACCCAAAACATGTTCCGCTTCACTGGCCTGTGGACATGCGAAAGTGTCGGAAAACAAACTAATGCAAATCACGTACATTCCCGTCTTTTTGTCAAAAGTTAGCGCCATTAAAAAATACCTTCCCCGAGAGACGAAATTTGTGGCCGATTTAAATCTTACCAGAAATTTGGGTTCTCCATTGGACCAGAGCTCCTGGAGTCACACGTCATTCCCGGTGTGACGTTCCCAGGATACGGAAAAGGCCACCCCAGCGTCACAGAAGAAGAAAACACACGTCAGAAATATCCTGCGTGGCTCAAAACATGTCTGACGGAGGGTCAGTTAAACAGCAAGAGGTCTAAAGTTGGTCCTCATTGGTGCCGCTTTGGCTGATTCTGACTGATTTGACAGTCGCCTCTAGCCGTGCTGTGTTCCGGCATAAATGTATGCAATCGACAGGAGGGGACGGGAGCCGACTGTTCATAGGCCTCGGTTGGTGCAAGTTCTTTACCATTGGCTTGGTATGCGCCCAGGAGATGGGGGGCCACTCACCTGACGTATTGGCCGGATGGACAAGGCGGGGCCACTGATGCCTCCCCAGTCCAGGGCACCTGTGTAGGTGCCCTTCTCCAGGACATGCTGTTCGCCACAGAAGAATCGCCGACTGTACGCCACCCATCTGCAACCCGAGTACAAGGCCCATCACTGAGCGGATCCGGTTTCTCGGCAGTATTCCCACCGACACGAGTGTTTCGACAGGCGCTGGCTGGCATTATGATATGCCGATTCCGGTTTCATGGTCCGGAGGCAACTGCTAATGTCACGGTCACCGGCTTCGAAAAATATAAGCCGAAACCCATAAAAGGCCTGGGCGAGTCGATGAGCACGAGAGTGGGGAGCCATGCTGTGGTTTTCTGGGGTGGGGGGGGTGGGGGTGATAGTGTCAGATGGCCAAACAGGTTCGGTTCTGTTAGCATTACAGTGACCCTAGCCGGACTCTTAGTTTCCAAGCGATTAGCCGGGACTCTCAGTACTCACATCCCGTTAATGACACAGACGGACATGGTGCCCCTGGCCGGTCCCGCTGGCTCGAGGTCCGGGATGTCCGCGTCCACGACATTGGTCTCCATGGCACTGGGAATATCGAGTCCCGCCCGTAGCGAGAGCGAGGGCTCGATGAAGTCCTGCGGACACCAAAGACAGGGTTGGTTTGGGTACGGCCCGTCTGAAATGCTCTGATTCAGTGCAGGGCATTGATCGCCGGGGTGTTGAACGGAACCCATCAGCTATGAAATGGTGGTTTACACAGAACTTCTGGCTGACTAGTGGTGACCAATTCAACAAGGCGTCTAAGTCTTAACCGACTGGGGGCCAGTGGTGTCCTGGGGCGGGGTATGTGACATAAACAGTCACTGCTATCACCTTGGTCATGCAACATTAATCCATAATTACCTTGCAGGACTAAAACAAAATGAAATCAGAGAGACTCTTCACAGCTAAGACCGCGACATAAGCACCAAACATCAGGGAAATATCTAGCTATGGAGAGAAAACAATGAAAGCCTTCCTAAATAACATAACTCCAAAAATTAAACGGGGAACAAATCATAAATTGGATACCCGATTAATGGCAGAATATGAGGCAATACGTAATCAAATGTCAAATAATATGCTTACAGCTATATATATATATATATATATATATAATATATATATAATATAATACAGTATATTAAAGTATGAGTATAGGCTTCTTTCATTTTCATACATCCCATCATGCTCTCCTGTGAGACGCACAGGCACAGGTGAGAGACAGGCTGAGGCTTAAGATATAAGATACGATAAGAAAGAACTTTATTTATCCCGAGGGAAATTCTTTTGTCATGATCATGCTCAGTGCACATGTAAGAGGCAAATACAGGTAAGAGGCAAATACAGGTAAGAGACAAATACAGGTAAGAGGCAAAGTATTAATAGTGCAAATCAGATAATAAAATAACAATAACAAATTAAAA
>JAODKN010000104.1:16951221-16982042 GCA_026774425.1 Petrocephalus zakoni | reverse complement strand
TTTGGATCCTCACAATTTTGGAATCCAGTCGCGGGCCGGATTGAACGGCTCAGCGGGCCGCCAGTTGATGATCACTGCTCTATAGGGTCATTGGATCAGTCACGTTTGGTGCAAAGGCTGTCAGTACTTTGTGCTTCACACACATTCACGTGCTTCCTGATCTTCCAGGAGGTTAAAGATGCGAGAAAAAAATACAAAGACCTGCAGGAGAAAATAGAAGCGATAGGTGGAAGTACTGGAGACCTGGGTGATATGAAACAGAGGGCTGAGGGCATCAAGAGGCAAGCTGAAGACCTGCTGAACAAGGCAACCAAGGGTATGGCAGATCTGCAAGGTACGTTACCATTACACACCATCCCTAATATCCTGCTAATAGCCTGCTGACCTGGAAAACTTCTTGATTCAATTCAACTAATTTGTATATAGCGCCTTTCACAACAGAGTTGTCCCAGGGCACTTTACATGGGTGTGTTGAGAGACATTACCATATGAAAAACAACACAAATGAGTTTGGGTGGGGCTGTGACGTCAGACTATAGTAGTATGGATAATAATTAGAGGCATATCATTGGTCTGGGAGATTTACCAGATCTTGAATCTTTGCTATCAGCTCCTATGAGATAAAAGCCAGTGGAGAACTGCCCCCAGAATGTGTGTGTTTATGGGGACATGGGGGAATCTAACAGTCACGTGTGCATCCACATCTCCTCAGCCAAATGCCTCTTTCAAACCCTAACCCTAACCAAATGGTTCTGCTGTGATTTTTTTTTTTGTAACTCAGAACTTGAAGAAAAAATTCTGAATAATGAGAAGACAATGCAGACTCACAAAGATGAGCTGGAAGAGTTGGAGAAGAACGTCACCCTTATCATGGAGGATATCCGGGAGAAAGTCAAGTATTATAGCACGTGCTTGAAGTAGCACATTGGCAGACCATAGCAGATACCTCACACAGGGCATCATGGGAAGTTCTAACAACAAAGATTTCTGATGTAAACGTCAGCAAGAAACCTTGTTATATTTGTATCGTATATGTATATGAACCATGTGGGCACAAATATTGCTAATCACAGTGACACTGAACAACAGATACTACTCTCCATTGAAGCTTGGGAGCTGAATCCCATGTAGCTGTGCTCATCTCAGCTCTATGCATCATACAGACACTGTAGGGGGGTGCTGCAGTAACTGCACATGTGGAAGTTCTGGGCACCACAGGTGGATCTGCCATGTTTATGAAGAGCCATGGAATATTAATCAGGAACCACTTGAGATTTAATTTCATGACTCTGTATTGAGTGAGTATATTATATTGTTCTCTACTGATTTCAAACATAAGCAATAAATATGCATTTATGATCATTTTATTATATTTTATATTGTCTTGTATGTTTTATTGTATCATCAGTTTGCCTATGATCGTTTGGCCCAGACTTAGTTTAACAGCTGGTGTGTTACCACTTACCACAAGGGGGAGACAGAGAACTGAAATAGTCGATTGTCAATTACATACAAAACATCATACCGTATTTTTCTTAGTATACAGTCGGCCCTTGTTTATCGCATTTAATAAGTTCCAGACCCTACCGCGATAAGTGAATTTCCGCGAAGCAGGATTCTTTATTTATAAATCGAATATTTTCGTAGTTTTTTGACATTATTAGAGACCTCTAGATATGAAACAACACCCCTTAGTCACCATTACACTCGTATTATCCAATATATTAGACAAAATAAGAGAAAATAAGATATATTAGACGTTACATATATCATATTATTATTATTATTATTGTATCTTTCTCCTGGGTGGTAAGCATCTTCCTCCGGCGCTTAGTTTCATCGTCAGAAGGCTTAGAAGAAGCAGCACGTTTAGGAGCCATCGTGGGGCTTAGATAAAAGTTCTCCGAAATCGCAAACACTTACAAGAGCAAAGATGCTTCTGATGCGTAGCGATGCATAAGCGTGTATGAGAGACAGGAACTTGCGTGAGGCTGAGCCAATGAGTGGCCAGGATAGGAAGAGGATAAAAGTGACTCAGACAACAGAGCGCGCTGTATCATTTTCACTGTCTCGATAAACTTTATAATGAATTTATTTGGAAAAAACCACGATAGAGTGAAGCCGTGAAGCGCGAAGTGGCGAGGGACAACTTTATAAAAAAAAAAAAAAAAAACTTTATTTCCACTATTGTAATTTAACACACTTTGCGATGAACTAATCTGAAGTCCTCTCACTACTTCCACCAACATTACGTTTTCATCCGTCCAACCAGCGAGCCCATGTCAGGGTGATCTCACATATGGGTGAAAGGGAAGCCTGGGGTCACAGCCCAGGGTCAGCCAGCATCCTTGGAGCAATTAGGGGTTAAGGGCCTCATTGAAGCGCCCAACAATGGCATTGGCCAACTGTCCGTGGGATTTGAACTGGCGACCTTCTGATCACAAGCACAAAGCCCTAACCTGCTGAGCCACAGCACCCCCTATATGTTGAATGCGGTAATTATAAAGCGTTCAGTACATTGGTCGGCAAACTATTACTCTTTTTTGTTATGCAAACCATAGTAGGTGAATCGCACAGTACCGTTTGTGCTGAATTCAAATATCAGAATTTATCTATCACACAAGGATTTTGAGTGACACACGAACCTTATAAGCATATCTACGGCATATGTGCAGGGTGGAAGTGACTCATCTTGAAGGCAGAAGTATGCGACCTTCTGCTGTACTTGTCCTGAGGAACATTCTACTTAAAGGTCCAGTAGAAGTCAGAAAGCAGACTTGGACTTACTTAGATCTGATTTTTCTGTATCAGAGAACAGGATCCTATTTCAACATGTCCAAACGTGTTGCGGACTGTAAACTCTGGGTATAATTTCATAAATTACTCATGTCCATATATCCATATGTTACGATATTATTAATAAGAAATTATATACCATCTTAAAATGACAGCCCTCGGGTTAGAGCATAATTCTGAGCACAATTCTTTAATCAGCACGAAAAAACTACATATGGCACCCCTTAGTTATTACACAAAAAAAATTTTGTTGACCAGTGTTATGCAAAATACCCCTGTTTTTAACATCTTGTTATCTAATTATAACTAAGTTGACAGTTTCTCAAAAACCTTGTGATCTGAAAATGTTTTGTTATTTCTGCGATCAGCATCACAAAATTTATCACACCAAAAATTAGAAAGGAAACAAAGACCTTGTAAGCCAGTGGTATGGATAACCTCGCGCTCTCAGTCACGCCTGCATTTCCCTGCATGTCTTGCCCGCACACCCCGGCCGTGGTGCCCGTGAGCCGCTTTCCCTTCCCATGATGCTCGGCAGGCCCTTTCCGGGACCCGAAACCTGCTTTTGCCATTCCACTTTGTGTGCCGGTACATAAATGCCTCGTTTTCATTAATCCTCGTTATTTTCTTGATCCCGTCCTCCGTTAACGTGACCGTCCCTCCCTCCCATCAGCCGGTACCCTCCGTGCTTGTTTCGACCGGTCGACGCTCACGGACTAAAGCATAATTTTGACATGCTGACCTGAATTTAAAGCATTTTGACAAGCTGTCAAGAAGAAGATTTTTGAGAAATGTCTGCCAAGTTCCAGGAATTACACGCCTGGCCAGAAATGATCAAATATCTAGCCTCAGACACAGGGAGGCAACGAAAATGTAACAATAATAATTTTTATTCCTGTTATGAAAACCCCAATGCAGCTCAGCTATCCCCCTCCAATTAATTCCATTAAAATTGTAACTGGGGCTGAAATTTAAGCAAAGACAAAGCCAGCTCCAGAAATCCTCCCCCCGGAATCCGGCGTCTTGTTTACACCCCGAATGCGAGGGAAGCTGCGACAGAGGCTTACCTTGGCCTTCCCCTGCGAAGCTCGCCTGCTCTCTGAATACAGGGTCACAGCAGCAGGCTAGTGCAAACCCCCCCAAAACCTTTTCAGCCATGACAGGCAATTGACAGCTTCTAACAAGAATCTTTATTTGCCATTTGAACGGCAGGACGTCTATCAGAAACGCGTCACAGATACAGGTGCGAGTGATTTGGTTAGAGCACACATTTATCCTGAGGTTATGGGGGGTCGTTACTCTGTTGAGCATGGGATTCAAACCTGCAACCTTCTAATCACAGACTTAGTAGTAATAAGCAGCAGCACAACATGTACGGAGTACATACCCCCTGCAGGACACGGAAGGAGTGCAGTGCATGACGAGGGAGGCCGGGCCCCTGGAAGCCGCCGTGTTCGCCCTCCTCCAACAGGTACTGCTGTCCTCTGTAACCCTCCTCAGAGTAGCCCACCCACCTGTCGATGGAACGAGGGTCAAAGGTCAAAGGTGGCACCGCGCATAACTGTGAATCATGTGACACGACCTCGCTGGGCTAAGGGTGACCAAAACATGTCAGCACTTCCAAATCGGTCAAGATTTGCAACTTTAAGAGGGGGATGGGGGGGTATTCCATCACATGTCCCACCAGGGATGTGCCCTCATTTTTCTGGGTGTATTTGCAGAGGGAGGAGGTAAATCTGTTTTTGAAAGCCATGGCGGAACATTCCAGAGGGGTGAGGTGAGCTGGGCGAGAGTGTGATTGTGAAACGACACACTCGCACCTGAGAACATGAGCACGCCTCCGGTGGCTGTGTGCCCAGGTGGCTGCGAGGGCATCGGCAGGGTGCTGCCACAGACACCCCTCCCAGAAACAGGAAAGGGGGGGAGGGGGGGTAAATTACAGGCCGTCCCCACCCTCACAGACAGCTCCACTAATGGGCTCCAGGCACACACACTGCAGTCGGTGGACTGAGGAGGAGGAAGGACAGAGGTGGGGGCAGCTCACACTCCACCGATGACTCGCAGCGACGCTGCCCCCCAGTGGCCTGGAGGACTCGGAACGCTGGCGTCCAGCTCTGCCATTTGTCCTTGGAAGCAGGGCTGGCTGTACACCACCATCTAGGCCGGAAGAGGGGAACAGGCTCATTAAGCACCGTTCTGGGGTCTGAGTTCCTAATGGGCAGACGGTTTCGCTCCTCCGCCATTGGTCTGACCTTGGGATCTATGGGCTTCCGAACCGTCAAGCCTCCCTGTCAGCAGAAAAGAAGGAGATTATTAGATCAGACCGTTCAGAGTTTTTGGCCAGACTCCTGGAAGCCTTCCAGAGCCTGCTTCTTGAAAAAAATCTGGAGAATGTTTGCATTCTTGTCCACATCCTCCTTCTCTATCCCAGCAATCACCCATCCTTTCTCCCGGCGCCTAGAGAGCCACACGCCCCCCCCCCCATACCATTCTCAGCGGATGCAGAGACCGGACGCAGTCGACCAGCCGTCCATGTGGACCCGGCGTTGGTGGCCGGCCTGCCTCAAGCACGGCGTAGCTCCCAGCGAAATCGACGCCTTCGTATGCCAGCCAGCTGCAGGTACAGAAATCCGAGTCACTGCTGACGGCCAGCAGGAGGCACTGCCAATCAAACAGACAGAACCCCGCAAACGGCCCCAGCACGTTGGATTGTCTTAAAACGCTGATGCACCGACACCGTTTACTTAGCAATGGAGGAACTTTGTTGTTTTATAGCAGAAGTTTTCAGGGTTTTTTTTCCCCATCTGGTTTTCCTCCCTGGAAACAATTTATAAACCTGAGCTAGCCTATACTTTTCTACTGCACAGACCCCTTTCAAAAATTAATAATTCATTCTACTACTCCTAGACCAGTGTTTCAGTTAACATGGTCCTCGGGGACAAACAGACCCCGGAAACAAGAACAGGAGGGAGCAAAAACATGACTGTCTGAGTGTCCCCAAGAACCGGGTTGAGGAACAATATCCTAGATTATTTTCAATAAATATTTGGAAGGTTTGGGGTCCCGGGCAAGCCTATGGTAGGGTTTGATTATTTAAGGGTTTAATGCCTTTTTGCTTTGAGTTCAAGTGAGTTGTGAGTCATCAGGAAAACGCTCCAGCACTGGAGTTTCCGCAGAGCAGGCCGGGGCAGTAAATCACACTCCTGACAGGCCCGCCAGGCCCGCGTGACCGCTGGTTCAGTCCGGCATGGGAAGGAAAGGACCCTTCCCGGAAGGTGCGAGTTTCCACACCAGGAGGGAGAGAGGCTAGGGCTAGTATCCGGCGGTGGCTTTTACAAAGGAGCGCTGAAATGCAGCCCGGTGCGGGCCTCGTATCGGTGCCGCTGGACGGAAAATGCCGTGCTGGGGAAGCTCGGGTCAAGGCCGCCCCTTGTCCCACCGTGATGTCACACCCCGTGCCGAGCCTTGCTTCACAAAGCTGCTATTGTTCCGTTCCTCAAGTCCTCCGTTATCTAGGAAGTACAGGGTGCCAGCGACCCCCCCCCCCCCGGTAAGAGGTCGGTGCCCGTACCAGCCGGACTGGACAGTGAGAGACGGCAGGTGGACGTCGTCTCCGTTTCCCCCCAAGTCACGGGACTCGGCACGGAGACGCTGCAGGCCTCTGCCCTCCTGCCGCACACTGATCTCTGGGATGCCGTCGTCCTGTGGAGAGACAGCCGTACGGCTCACTGCACTGGCCGCCCCACATGACGCACACAGGGCCAGCCCCTCCACATCTCCCCCTCCCCCCTAAAATTATAACCATGTTACTCCCCAAAGTCCATTCAGTGCAGCCTTGACCTGTCAGACAGCACAGTAAGTGGAGGCCCAGTGCTAATGAGCCTACAACTAACAGTATGCAGCTTTGCATGCTGACAGGAGACACCCCACAGAGTCAAAGGTTAGTCGTCCAGGTGAAGCCTTGGTTGTTCCCAGCTGGCTCAGAAGCATACCTTAACCGCTCTTCTGACGGATCCGATCGCAACAGCTGCGGGGCCGTGCTCCGGGCTGCCGAGGCCATCCGCGTGGGTCAACACAGCCTCCCCCGCCTCGAGAGCGACGCAGGACCCCCGGTACCCCGGTAACCGGTACAGCAGCCAGCTGCGACAAACACAGACACACGACCTGGCTTCAATACTGTCCCCACTTTCCACAGAGACACCGGAACTGCAAAAGCCGCATGGCGACCGGGCCGACCTCAGGTCCACAGAAAGCCTGTCCACGGCTGCCGCAGGAACGAGCAGGCCGAGAATCTGCCAGGGGCGGCATAACAGCCAGGCTAAAAGAAGCAGGAAGCAATCTCCCGAAATCTCTGCTCGCCTGCGGGGCCGCGTCTCTAAAAATGCTAAGCCGCTCGCTCTAATCACTTAAACGCGAGACAGACAGCACCACAGGAAGCCGAACAAAAGCTCTCCGTTGCCCGCGAGGTCCAATTCTCCGGCGACATGACAGAACCTGCGAGTTTTTATCTTAAGACGATGTTGCGAAGGGCAAACATAATGTCTGGAGGATATCCCATAACACATCTAAGAACAGAGTGTCTGTCTCTACAGCTTGCTATATTCAGGTTAATAATTGTCCCATTCCATAAATAATCTATCATGGCCTGTGGAAACTTCATTTGAACCAGTAGGAGATGGGCTATTGATTGAGAAGACGGGCTTCGGCATAAAAGGTCTAGATTTACTGATCTCGTCTCAGCGCTGATTTTGACAGGATCAATATTTTGTTGGAGCGTCGGAACGACCCGTGCGGACAGATGCCCGTCGCTGGCATGGAGCGAAGGTGCAACGACGGCCGTTTTGAAAAGCAATGGGGCGGTACCATGCAGATGAGGGGTTTCGGGAAGACCAGCGCCCAAGCAGCAGGCTCTCAGATTGGCGCCGGTTGGGCCTGCGAGGCCCCCCCCGGGTCTCGCTTTCCGGCTTTCGTGTCCGACGTGAGTCTTTGAGGGGACGAAGGGGGAGAAGTTGCCATGAATAATGCAGCAGACCGTGGGCACTGGGGCAGGGCCTTTGGGCACAAATGGATGTGGGCATCCATTATATATGAAGCATTGCATAATCCCCATATAAAGAATGAGTCCCATCTCCAAAAGCAAAGCTGTGTGTGTAACGTGCGTTTAACAACAAAAGGCACAAGCTAAGCGACACTCAAATATAAACAGTACCCATAATGCTCAGCCGAGGAAGCCCATGTCTGCAGGCGACCAAAATCCTCTGTACTACTAAGTTCCATACTGAAATGCATAAGGTCAAGGGGAATTCTATCTGTGACAAGCCATCTTTTGTGTTTTATAGGCAAAAACAAGCACCATAAAACGCCAGTCAGGCTCCATAAGACTGACCTCAAGGTAAAAACTACAGGGGTGGTTTTTATTAAACAATCAAGCATTTTAATAACCCGGTACGACTGCCAATTACCGAAAACAAACACCGGTGCCCCCCCCCGCCCCTCGAGCACCCCGTAAGGCTGTATTTCTTTTCGTACAAACGACAGGCCCCCTACAAAATCCCTCTTTTAATCTTCTGAGCGGGCAGTAAATCAGACGAACAACAGACGCAGCTTTCCGGGGAGAAAGACTCCCTCGTTACCGTAAAAGAGCTTCTCAGCACGCAGGCTGGCTGATTAAGCCACTCTGGACAAAAGCTGGGGCTGGTTTAGAATTGACCGAGGGTGACTGGTCATCTTTAAATCTCGCAGAGGCGAACAGAGGTTACTGACGCGCATTCCCAAGGTCAAATTTCCAAAAAATACAGACGCCTACTTTCACATCCCCACGGAGACGGAGGTCTCCTGGGCGACGGAGGCTCAGAGGCTCGGTATTATTTTTAGCCCTAATCCCAGGTGATGTGCGCATCCGCGGAGATGGGGCGCCTTCGCTCAGCTCTCCAGTTGAGCAGCCCGCTGTGAAGCAGCCTGCAGTCAGATGTTTAAGGTGCGGATGGGGCTCAGTTTTCACGAGGCAGAGATTGGACGGTGTGAGCCAGTCACCGTCTCACCCCCAGACTCCCAGGCCGGAGGAGTCTTAACCAGCCCCAGAATACGACGGCGAGCTGAATACCATGATAACAAGAGCACACTTATTCACCATTTATACAAGTACATACAAATGCTTTGGTTTTGCCTATCCAGTATCCATCTGTGACGTGAAAAACACATATATAATGCTTAAGGTCAGCCACTTATCTAGTGACTCCAGAGCAGTTTTTGGGGTCAGATGGGATTCAAACCAGCAAGCTTCTGATCGTTGGCACAGGCTCCTAACCCACAGAGGCACACACAGCTCCCTAAAACCACACGTTACCACTACTGCCAACCTCAAACAGCTGCGCATCATGGACTTAATGGATTCATTAAAAAATCTAATTTAAAAAGCAGTTGTGGGGGGGGGGGGTTGGGGTCACTTTGGATTTTAGTTTGGTTGAATTAATTGCTTAGCAGATACTTCTTTCCAAAGAAAATTGAATTTCTACATTGTCTAAGAATAGGTGTTTACTGAACCTTTGTTATGGATCTCAAACAAAGGCAGAACTGCCTGCAGTTTCCCACATGGCTTTAAAGTGTCTGAGCTTCATAAGTCCAATCCCATAAGCATCATGTCAGTAAATGTCTCTGACCTACATCCAGAAGGTTCTCCTCCATTTATAAAAAACACCATAAAACAGCAATACGGGGGGTGAGAGGTGGTCTAAACACACTTACCACCCCCTTGTGACGCGGACAGAAGCTCCGTGGGGGAAGACCATCCTGGCTGTGGCCTCTGTGTCCGTGTGGATCACCTGCTCCTCCCCGCTGAAGGTCACCTCGCTGTAGATGTGGATCTTAAGGGGGAGAGAGATCCACGCAAGATCAGCCGCGACGTCACAGTCATTAAGTATGAGCGTCAGACACACAGCCCCTCCGACACAGAAGAGAGATTGTCAGCGGAATACCCCGGTGCCAATAAGGGCCAAAGTGCTTCCGCTGCAGCTACAAACTCTGCTTGATAAAATATTCATCCACGGATCATGGAAAAGCATACAAACAGAGACAGCAAGAGAAGGAAATTGGGCAGATATTTGTCGACTTGGTCATTGTGCAAGATGTTGGTGAACTGGCGTAAAAGCCATAACCTCACACTCCCCCCACACCGACAAAGGCAGAGCACCTCCAAGCCCCCACACATCAGACTTCTGCCCCATCCCGCGTGAATGGTGACACTGTTTGAGCTAACAAAACACATAAGTGTTTGAGGATGTCTGCGACAGAAACAAAAAAATAATAATAAAAATCACACACATTCTGTCTTCGTAAAGTCACACAGACTTACAGGGAAAACATCCCCCGCAACACAAATCACGAGAAACCCCAGGAATCAGAGCTCTGCTCATTGGCCGGTGTGGTTTGTTTGAACACGGGAGGCCTTTTGTCCCCCTTCATACTGTAAGCAGCGGCTTGATAATGTACACGGGACACAATAAGTCGTTTGTTCCGAACCGTGTTTCGACTTCACATCTGGGAGGCCTCAGCGGGGACAGTATGTCTGTGAGCAGAATGCTACAGTATTAGCGCCCTGGATCAGGCCCCAGCGAAGCAGTGAAAAGCCACTGACGTACACCCATGTGCGGGGGTCCTGGCGCAGTCCCTCCCACACAGGGCAGCAGGAAGCTACAAAGAAACTATGTGGGAATCGAAAGAAGGTTTCCAATACTTTCACAGACCTTGAACTGCCAGGAAGAGTTGTCCTACTTTCTATAACTGCTGGCATTTCTAAAAAACAAAGGGACATTGTCTGGCCAACCCTGAGACTTTTCTCTGTTCTATTTAGTCTGGAGAACTGGATCCACATTCTTCGAGTCAAGACAAAACTAGGAAGCACAGTTATGTGAAATGCCAAAAAATATGGGATTCAGAACATTATTCTTACCTGGGTGGGTCTCGGGGTGGCTTTCTGGGATTCCTCATTAATGGTGTTCTATAAAAAAATGATAAGCGGTCACAACCACAGCATCAGAGGTTAAGGAGATCTAACGGCGTCGAGCTGGACTTGACTTACTTTCCTAGGAGAGAATGAGGAAGCCCCGTTCTCTCGGCACAGAAAGGCACGAGACTCACGCTCTTCAGCTTTGCGTTGTGGCACACTAGACCTGGCACACCGTATGTAATCATAGAATGGACTGCTAGAAATGTCCTTAAATACAGCCATTTCTGCTCCTTCTGGAGGTGGAGAAACTTGTCTTGTTTGTGCCATACTTGGAAAAGGTTGTGTCGGGCTAAGAGGTCCAGCTAGTTCATTTTCGAAATGCCGGTCCTGTAATTCCTCCCCCGAGCCAGAAGGCGGGGACATCAAGATGCCAGGGGCCTCGCCCTCTACCTGTGTATCCTCCTCGTCACCATAGCAGTCCCAGGAAGGGCGGCGCAACAGGGCGTAGGGAGTCTCAGCGGACTCCTGGTCGCAGAAGGCACTCGACTGCAGGCGCTCACTGACAGACTGCAGCAAGGACAGGATGGATGAGGCCTGCTGCTCCATGCTGTGCAGCTCCTCCTCCTCCATCACGGGAGGTTCTCGAAGATCCTCCATACAAGCCTCCTCCCGAATGCCTTCCTCCTCATAGATGGGGGACAGGGAGAAGGGATAGACCTTGCCTCGTCGTGATGTTGGGCTGAGGGTCACCCCAGTGTCATTCACAAACACCGTATCCATTTCCTCCTCTTCGTTTATGATTGGGAACCCACTCTCACCCTCTGAGAAGTCCATCTCATGTAACCTGTGGAGTGGGCGCCCAGAAACCTCGCTTCTGCTCCCTCCATATATTAAATCTGGCGGTACCTTCTTGCTCAGCATGTTAAACCCAGATGTCCTGCTGCTCATATTGTTATAGAAACTTACTCCAGCACCTTGTCCCAGTATCTCCGAGTCCTGCTGCTGCTCCACAGGGAGACCACAGTTATAGGCTTTTACTGCACTCTGCTGCCTCCCGCCCTCATTACTCGGGCTGGTTGCCAATAGTAATGCATGGCTCTCCTGTTCCAGACGTTTCTCTCGTTCTTCAATAGCATTCTTTTCCCCCAGCTCAGTCAGTTGGGAGACCTTTTCTTCACTCCAGGAGATGGCATCTTCCTTGTTGACAGCTGCCAAGTGACCCTCAGATTGAATGAGGCTTTCATCTACCCTGCTCTGTGGGTCACACTGTTCTTGCTGACTGTTCAAACCTCTAGGAGCAGTGAGGCAATCTAGCATGAACCTTGGACTGTGAAACGCATCCATACTGGATCTTGTGGAATCTGTACTCTCTCCTCCATTAAACTGCCCGCTTCTGTCAATCAGTTCTTCTGAACTGTGTGAGGATTTTGATTTAGTTGACTCAATGGCTATTTCGACAACTTCTTCCATTATTGGTTGGAAAGCTCTGTGCAACTGAAGGTCATTTATCCTCTCCGGTCCCCTATCAAATACTTTGGTGTCCATCTTGTTTTCTAGTCCTGCAAAGTTGTGGTCTTTTTCCACTATGATCACTGACTTACCACTCTCAACTCCCAAGTTTAGTGAGTCCAGTGGTGCAGATGATCTGCATGCATTTTGGAATTGTCTATTGCTTTCTGTAGATTCTTTGGACACCTGCAGTTCTTCATTGATTGGTACTTTTCCAGATACTGTAGATAGCACTTTGTTAAACTCACTGTCCCCTGAAACACTGTCTACATGTACATTGTCTTTGTCAATTATTCCTGAGTAATTCTCTGGTTGCTCAGACACATTATTAACTTGGATCATATTACTGTTATCCCTGTCTAGACATTGTTCCTCGAGGATGGCTTTGCTAACTGCGATTGACATGCTGTTCTGATTAAGCACGTTGCTGCTATTTTCATCATTGTCCGGGGCTTCTTCCATCAGAACAGTGGGCCTGACCTTACTGCTTGATAGTGCAGCAATTTCCCCTTTATTGCATCCACTCTTGCTAGTTGAAGAGTCTCGGATTTCCAAAGGAAGCATGAGGATTTGGTTCTCTACAGGAAACTGCTCCTGCTGCCTCGGATCCAGAGGACTCATTGAGGAGCAGGGCTCACAAAGTATACCAGAACTGATTCTGATGTCAGTGTCAGAACCAACAATGGACTGGTACCCTGAGGACTGAGTGGACCTGCTCCCATCCATCAGGGATCTGCTCGAAGTTATCGTCTCCATGGGGACACGAAACAGGCCATGGACACCTTGCTCTAAACAACTCCCTACCTGCAGACATGTTGGCTGAAAACACCTATCCATACCTTCTTCCATTTCGGCAGTAAGAAGAGGGCCGAGTGCTGCGCTAGCCATCAGCAGCTCTCGGTTTTCACATTCAGAAGTCTCCATCCTTTCCAAGGCTGTGAGAGCATTCTTTAAAATGCAAGCGACCAACAGCTTGGACTCGGAATGAAAAGCCTCTGCATGACCAACGTCTTCCAGGCATGCAGAGCTGCCTGCTATCGACTCACTGTCACTTTCTCCTGAATCATTCCGAGTTGAAGCCAGTGCAGATGGCTGCACATCACTGCCCCCATCTGTTGGCATGGGGCCCTCATGACCTTCAGGCTCCCCTGAGCTTGATGGTGAAATACAACACTGGGAAAGCTGGCTATCATGTAGCAAAGAAGCAACAACCTGACTCTGGGCACCCAGCTTGAGAGCATCCACATTTACCCACACGGTTCCAGACTCAAAGAGCCTGGAGTCAGCTCCAGTTGAAGGTGCCCCCAGTACGCACCCTTGAGTGGGTGAAGTTTCTGCCTGTCTAATTCCTGATTCTATATCGCTGTTAATAACCAAGGGTGCTGCACAAGTCTTCCCTCCTAAGTGTTCTACTGGACTCTTTTGCATCTTTTCAGCTAAGTCCAGTGAGGACAATAGCTGATCCATGTGACCTTTGCCAGTTCCAGAACAAGGGTCCGTAGCCTGGTCTGCGGTAGTAGCCAGGCTGAGCTCTGGCCCACAGGATAAGGCACTTTGGCTTGAGATGTCCTCCGGCAAAGCCAACACCGGAATGCTAAGAGTGTTCAGACTGGTGGGACAATCTCCAGTGGAACCCATATCCCCCTCTAATGCCTGTTGGGCTGGACTTTGGCACAAGCCCACAGAACCAGCCAGCGCAGAAAGCTCGGGGTGCGTCAATTCGCCGTCGCATTTCCGCTCCTCCTCCTCCTCAACACCCCGTGTATGGTGACTTCTCCTCATCTTCTCGAACCCCCTCAGGCCGCGGTACGTCCCATATGTGACAATGGGAGGGCGGGACAGTGCCAGGCGCCGATGCTCATCCACGGCTCGCCACGGAGGCCGGTCAGTATTCACACCGCGCTCGTGTGTTACGTAGTCATCCTCCCCAGCGGCGTCATTCGGGGGCCTGTGAAAACACAGAGGCACAAGGACAAGCAAGCTGAGCAATCGCAAACACCCATTCCAGGCATGATTTCTCTGAGAGAGATGCATACAGCTGGTAAAAAAGCTGTACGTAGATGTTTTGGGGGGGGAGATTCACCCGCAATCTTTTGCTAAGGAGATAAGATCGGTTATTCTTTAAGAGGGAGAGACATATTCAGAGCAGTGATCAGGGTAATGGGACTTTCCATTTTGGTCAGAGAGCAGTATGGCTCACCTACACATTTGTATCTCAAGGGTTCCAAAAAACCATTCCTTCCCTTGACCTTTTAATGTCCACGTCTTATGGCTAAACAATCAGCTAACTGCACTCTAAGTGCTCCTCTTGCATCTTCTAGCTGAACCTCAAAAGATATTCTATTCAAATCCCTATCTGTGGAAGGGGGGGGGCTTGCGTTCCATAGCAGTTTCCCATCGACAAAATGCGTTAACTCTAAGGTTATCGCACTCAACCCTTGACAAGTGCACCTCCTACATGGACCTCAACATGGGGCTGCAGATTTCAGAAAGATCTTTACCATCACCTCCTGCAGCAGCCATGCTTTGCTATCAGTCACAGATAAGAAGAGACTATGTAATCCAAACGGGGGGGGGTCCTATGACAAACAAAGGAGCGCTGAGGTATTGGAACTGACTGGTGATGCGCACAGGGGAGGAGGATGGATGCAGGACAGGCTGTTGAGGCACGGCAAACACGTGCCGCTGAATCAGAGCTTTCATTTTGCGAAGGGGCTGGAGACGCTCAGGCTCGGTTCCCTATACTTCACTACCAGGGCCACAGAAAAATTTGCGTTTGCGAAAAGGTGCTAAAATAGACCATAAAGAATATGGGAAGTTCATCCTGAATGTGTGGGAGGCAACAAAGCGATGTGGCTTTGGTTAGTCAGTCTCCAAGGTCCTTCGGCAGCCATCTTGCCTTGTAACAGTTCCACCTTGGCATTCTACAATTCCGCAGCATGTGACAGCGGCGCGTGGAAGTGCACTGTGAAGTACTGCGGCTGCCTGTAGGTGGCGGTATGGAGCTGACAGCACTGGGTGGAAGATGGTGGCACCCGAGCCTGAGATGAATGTGGAATCATAGCGGGAAGGAGCAAGCTGTACTGTGACACGTAGACGGCAGACCTATGATAGGACATCACGCTGCATGTGCGTGTGCATGTGAGCGTGTTAACGTGCACAAATCCCAGCAAGCATTGAACAACCCAGCACTAGAACCGGCCGGAAATACCCAAGTTCCTTTTGGTGACTGAACCATCGACCCCCGGCTTCCCCCCGCCCTGCAGAAACCGTTCTGTGAAGCTCTCCATGACCCGCTTCCTCCTCAGATTTAGCGGGTAAGGACTCCCCCCCCCCCGCCTTCCTGAGTGAGTAATGGCTTCCCTGGGCGGACATTGGCTGCGGCAGCCCTAAGCTTCCGTACTCCTTATCTTGCCACACCTCCTCCTCACTGCACGGGGGGCCTTCTTGCAGTGGGCCAGTCCCTTTCCAGCCTCTGTAATTACCCTTTGTCGCACACTGCCTGAGTACTTATTCCTCGGCTCCGCTGCCGTACTCGTGAGAGCTGTGCACAAGCCGCCGTACACCGGTCCTGGCTCTCCTCTCAGGCCGTACAGAATGTTCCCTTGTTTAATGACCAATTAGCAAAAACACAAGTCTCCTCGAATTGCATCCCGCAGGTTTATTACAGGTATTTCAAGGTTACTGTCTAAGTCCAAAAACACAAGGTCAGGTGACCCTGCTTCTCACAATTAGCCATAGTTTGCGTTTGAGTGTCCGCACCCTATGAAGACTCTCAGCACCCTATACAGGGTGCACCCTATGAAGACTCTCAGCACCCTATACAGGGTGCACCCTTGCCTTGTACGCTGTGCTTCCTGCGACAGAACCCAAGCAGATAAGGATGGAAGGATGACATCTATCAACTATCACCCGATACAATCACTTTTAACATCACATGAATTCATTAAATCTGATGCTCACAGACCTGTCGACAGACTCTGGTCACGAAACAGAATGACACGCTGCTATAAATAGTCTAATTTTCCCCATTAATCACTTTGCTGTAAAAATGCCAAGCTGGATCCTGGACCAGAGAACCAGATGGCCCTTAGATCCCGACCACCAATGCAGCATCAGGAGGACCACCAGGAGACATATGGCCTTACAGGGCAGTATCACCCTGATGGCGGCCAGCAGTGCCTGCCAGCCCCTGGCCTCCTCTGTGTCCTTGCTCAGCTCACGATGACTCCGCCCTCCACCCCACCCCAGCCAATCGGTACCTCTCGCTCCTCTGCTCTATTTGCGGCTCCGATGTTCAGTTTTCCAGATGAGAGACTGTCAGTCACACGTAGGATCACATCTGCTCTCCAGTTATCATTTTGATATCGTAATGAAATTTAACTGCCCCCGCACCGGGGCACTTTCCTTGGCCCCCTGCGGCCCGACCCCTCCCACGTACAAACATCACCACTTCGATCCATCCAACGTCTCAGCCACTGCCCCTATTCTTCTGGCTCGGAGTGGCTATTCCGCTCTCCGGTACGTAATTGTGCCACTATGAATAGAGACCTTGTCTGGCCTACTTCTTGCCGCGTAAAAAGCAGTTTCACCTTCACTAACAATATCGGCTTTTCTCCTCCGTCTGAATCCGGCACTCTCCTCCAGGAGACTGATACTGAATCCTGATTCCCGCTGGTCGGAGGTCGCACCTCGACAGAAACCGAGGAACCATTAATCCCCATCGGCCCTTTCAGATATTGCTGTTTTATTGGCGACATCAACTTGGTGGTGGATGCTTTCGGACCTCCAGACCAAATTCATGGCACCGGATGATGCAAGCGAAGGCTGCTCACAAGCATTCACTTCTCAAGGGCACTGCCGTCGTGGCACTCCTGAATCTGACGTCGACGTCCACCACAGCGTGCAAAGACTCAGAGAGAGGCGTCCTTCATCGTGGTGGACAATGGCAAGCTGGCCTTCCAACACCCTGGTGGATCTCTAGCCAAACGTTTTTATTTCAAATCCTGCATCCCTTCGCTTCTGAATCCAGATCTTTTCAATGGCCTCCTAAGTAACGAGCTGAATACCTGTATAGGAACTAATCTACACATCTTGTAATGCATGTTACCGTCCCCACAAACACTATTCCTGCTATAATTATACACACATTTGCTGTTCCCCCACACTGCAAAACCTTGATTTATGAATGTCCTTAGAGGCAATAACTGGAGAGGAACTTAAAAAAAATGAAAATAAAACTACCACGGGAGTTAAGGAAGAGCGGAAATGTGTGCCGGCACTGTGCCCTAGAGACTGGGGGGGGGGGGGCATGGAGAATGACCCCACCTCCCCCCACCCATCTGCACTGCAGCCAGACTTACTGGGGCTTGACAGCTTCGCACTGAACTGGATGGATACAAAAAGATGACCAAGATGTATGTGGGAGGGGTTTGGGGACCTGGCCCATAGTGGGATAGCAGCAATTACACCTGGCGTCAAATTAATGCCGTGCTGCTGTGGACTGACCCAGCAACACCAGTGACAGGACTGGGACTCAGTGGCGGCACATCCTGGGTATCCACACACCTGATCATTTTCCAGCATTCCTAAGTAACTGTAGGGTAACAGTGGTGAGCTGATGGTGACTGATCACCAGGGTGCCACCCATTGGGACCGCCCACAGGGGGGCGGGGACAGCAGCACTGCGCGCTTTATTTTTGCTCGTTAGCTGCACGCCTGGCGCCATCCGCCTGTAACGTGCAAACCCCAGACTCAGCAAACGACGATAATACCTCATACAATCCTGCAGCTGCAACGGCAAGAAACAGGACGTGCGGGCCCCCCCAGGCCCCCCCAGGCACCCCCAGGTGAAGCCGCCCGTTGATGCGGCATCCAGCGGGCCGTAATTAAGAGGACGCCCCAAATCACAAAGAGGACTTCACCCCCACCCCCCGGCCCAAGCCCATTGTTATTCCCATTTGGCCGGTGATACTGGATGCTTCCAGCTGTTCAAGTTATAGCCAAACGTCACGGTGAAGAGGGGACCCAGGAGAGAGACAGACCAGAAAAATTGGGTGCTCTCTCTGCATGGGGGACAGGGGTCTGTTCATGGAATACTGCACCTCTCCCAGCACCACCATGACCACGAGGCTTACACCTCACCCCGACCTCACCTGACCTGACCCATATCCCCAATTCTAACCGCCTGCATGGCTACCCTCCCCCACTTTGAAGTTTACAGACACCCTTCGGAGTACAATGTTACGCCATTCACAAATCCACAGACCCAGTACTCACTCACCCCCCCCCCCCCCATGAAAGGGCCAACCACGCGCGAAAACGGTCAAAGTACGGGCACTAGGAGCAGAAGCGATCTAAGGTCTGGTGAAGAGACCTGCTCTCAGGTCAGCCCCAGCGGCACGCGGTGCTACCAGCCACGAAGAGCACTTACGGGCAGCGGCGCTGCGCCAGGTCCGGCGGCCGGCGCTCCTCGCCAGCAGGCTCCGTCTCCGTGCTCTCCTGCGCCTCCCGACACGTGTGCCGCACCCCGACTTCTCCCCGCGCTCCGCTGTCAGGGTCACGCTGCTCTGGGCTGCTCTCTGCCGCCCATGTCATTCCCGCTGGGCTGGGCTCCGCCTCTGGCGTGTCCCGTTCCGGCCGCCGCTGCCCCGCGTCTGCGGGCCGCTCCTCTGCCTTGCCGGGAGACTGGAAGAGGCTCCCCAGCTTCCTGAAGAAGGCATCTAAAGAAGCTGTGGGCGTGGCCGGCGTCGGGGGGCGGGAGGCGGGCTGCGAAGGGGGGGCTCCCGCATCAGCCGGCACGGTGTCCTCACTCTCGCATCCAGAGCCGCGGAAGAGCTGGAGGGAAGCGAAACCCCCAACCAGAGACACGGCAAAAGGGGGAAGCAGAGAGACAGAGAGAGAGGTGAGAGAAGGAGGGAGCGAGAGAGAGAGAGAGAGAGAGAGAGAGAGAGAGAGAGGCTGATTAACTTTCCTGCCACAATGCCGGGACACTCAAATGAGAGAGAGAGAGAAAGCGGAAAGCAGAGGCAGAGAGAGGGGAGGGGAGGTGAGGGGCGGCAGACTGCCTCTGCCCGTCTCTCCTATAGCAGAAGCCGTCACTCCCAAATGCAAATGCGGCTCAGAGGCAGAGCAGCAGCAGCAGCAGCCGCCCCCTCCCCTCCCCTCCCCTCCCCCTCCACCAGCCCTGCCTGCATCACTGTTAACTCTTCGCCTCCCGCACGGCGAGCGAGCGAGCCGCTCTCTCCTCCCCTCCCCTCCCGCCCCCAGCCCAGACAGGGCTTGCGCACAGGGCAGCTCTTCGCCGGCAGCCTTACGGAGCTCACACTGCATCACATCCACATTTCTGTATTTAACTTACAGCTTGCTGCAGTTACACCACAAAACCAAGCCTACGTCACAGCCACGGGGTTTTACTACAGCTGTAATCCCCTGCGGACGGCATCTCTCACCACGACAGGACAGTCCGGCAACCTCTGGGTCCTTTACCAGCATATTAAAGAGGTAATGTATACCGTACCACTGAGGGCTTACTCAGCAGGGATTCTTAGTACCTTACATTTCATTATTAATTATTATTATTATCGTCACTATTGCCAGTTTTGTCAGCCTTATTATTCTTTATTCTTCTATTTTTATTTTTTCATTTATTGCATTGTGTTAATTTATAAGCTACTGGGTGCCTAAATTTCCTTAGGGGTCAATTAAGTAACTACCTAAAGTAAGTTAAGTATCATCCAAGCATCCATCCATCCATCCATCATCCATCTATTTAAATCTATCCATCTATCTAATGCGGAGACGTGACACTTACAGAAAGCAGTACCACTGTGTTTCTGACATCACCTTTGAGAAGCAAAGATAAGTAGAAAATAAACATAAGTTGCCTTTGGGCTGAGTTTAGGAGATCCACAGAATACCTGAAGCGTCCAGACGTGTACATGGAGAACACAGAACAGAAAGAAGACGCTCAGGAACCATCTCATCTTCATACCTTGAGCGGTTCCTCTGGTCATATGGACCCTCTCTCTCTTAAATGCGATCGCAATAAATTTATTGCACTTTGTCAAGTGGTGTAATGAGGAGAGCATGACGTTACCGGGTGCCTCAAACCTCCAGGGCTATGAGAAGCCAGCAGCAGAAACCACATCCAGAGAAGGCTCCCCAGCATGATCAAAACTACCCAAGAGCACTCAGCATTACTGCTGGGCAGGGGCGAGGCCACAGGGGCACTGGCTATAGCTGAAAGGTGATTGGCTCCCAGAGTGCCCCCTACCTTGTCACTCACTGATTCAAAACATACTATTGGCTAATGCTAACATTGGCCCCCTGCATGAATTATGGCCCCTCTATGCCCCCCACCTAAAATAAGAAATCAGATAACTACTCCCACTCTGCGTTGTGATTGCTATACTTAGAAAAACCATTGTACAGGAGTCAAGGAAGATTTTGTACTTCTTCAAATGCTGGAAAATGTAAATATTGTACATATTATTATGCAATATGTAGCATTGCTGGGAACGCCCACAGAGTTATGGTATACATACACAATGACAATAAACATATTCTATTCTATTCTCTTGCTAAAATACAGGGCGACCCCATAGCTGCCCTGCAGTTCGCCTCACTGATGTGTGTTTGTGCACAGTATCGTCTTCGAAAAGCCTCCCTTCTTCCTAAAGCTTCCCTTAGTACAACTTCAACCTTAAAGCCATTCAGTTTATGTTAGCTGTTCCGAGCCAATGGTTCATATATATATTATATTATGTATTGTGCTATATTGTATTGTGTTATATCCCTGGTTTTAAAGCAATACTCCATCTCGCAGGCCGAACTGAACCCTTCTATTGCACAAGTGAACAAACGCAGAGTCGGAACTGTCGCGCTGAACCGGCCAGACTGGAAAGTAAGGGACATTAAAAAAAAAAAAAAAACACGAAATACCTGTGATGTAATTATATCACCCCGTGAATGAGTCAGGGATAAGATCAGCACAGGGTGACACCGCGGCATGCTTGAGGACGGCGGGCCGCCTTCCTGGTCCCTCCGCAGCAGACAGTCAGTGCCTCTGTGACGCTCTTACCTCATGCAATGCTTAGCGTTTATAGCTACCTTCACTTTACAGAGATCTGCCAAAGATAGCCGATCGCCTGACTATGCGGCGTTATTCTAAAAGCCCGGGAAACGAGGAGGGGGCAGCCCAAGTCCCGCGGAAGGCCGCGTCCCGCCGCCACTCTGCGCAGACTGCCGGTTAGCCTGCGTGCTTAGCAGAGCCTCCGCCAGCCAGAGGAATCACTGCTGGCCCTCATTAACGCCCCGGGACGGTCCCGACCCTACCGAGAGGCCGCAGACGGCCCCGTCTCACCCAGGTCCCACCCCCAAAAAGAGGAATATCCGGTAAAGCTTTTTTCAGGCTCGGTCAGCCTTTCCCGGTGTGGTCCCACCCAGCGGGATGCTTATCGCTGCTCTCTGCACGCCCCCCGCCTCCAGGTCTAATCCCATCTAATCCATCACTGCACCGACAGTCGTCTGGCCATCCGGCGACGGGCAGAACCAGATCGGGCCGCTCTGTACACACACCCCCCGCACCCCCGGCCCTGATTCGGTCACCACCCCTCCCGGTGGGGGCAAGAAAGCCAGCTGACAGCATGTGAATTGCCGGAACACGTGCCAACTGCCCTCTGCTTCCTGGTACATACTGGCAGCAGAGGGGGCAGGGGGGCATGGATGGCGCTAAGTTCTGAAAAGGCTTAACAAGGCAGAAAATTTGGGGGGGGGGGGCAACAAAAAGCAGTTTAGCACAGCCGTGTATGGTTTGTGCCTCTGTGGGTTAGGATGCTGTGCCCGTGATCAGAAGATTGTAGGTTCAAATCCCACGGCCAGCAGAGTTCATGGCTGGACCCTTGAGCGAGGTTCTTAACCCCCAATTTCTCCAGGGAGTGCCAGACCCTGCTCTCTGACCTCACTTGGGTGTTGATTTGGACAAAAAGTGTCTGCTAAATAGCTGTAATATAACTACTGTCAAAGTACCATAAACAAACCCTAGATCAGCTCCACCCAAGCATGCTGCGATTCTGCCTGTGTAACAACTGCAGGAGCCCCGCAGATTCAGAGGAGGGAAGAGGAGGCCAGTCGAGGCCTGTTTTCCTGACCTGAGGAATTCAAGCATTTCATAGCCGAGCGTGAATCACATCAGTCTGTTTACTCAGCAGGTATTTCCATCCGAAAAGGCTAAACAAAGACACGGGAATGCTTAGATCACATTTTTTTTTTAAACTTCATATACTTAGCAGATTGCAGGGTCAGACAGTCCCTGAGCAACTGGGGGGTAGGGGGGGGGTTAGGCCTCACTCAAAAGCCCAATGGTGACATCACTCCACTGACCCAGGGATTCAAACCTGCGACCTTCCTATCACAGTGCCATAACCTACCGAGCCATGCACCCCACTTCTCAGTGAGAAGTACAATTTTTGGGATTTGACATCCATAACTACTGATCTACCTACTGCACATCTCCACTGGGATGTCTGGGAAGTAATAAGGTCAGCTGGTGGTACTCAGGAGCAGGGAGTGAAGGCAGACACACCTCCACAACATCAGGGCACAGGGCAATTGTTTAGGTACAGGGAAATACTCGCGCCAGTCATAAACCACGGGGTTTTCCCTGTAAGCAATAGCATGTTGTAACTGCTAAATTCCAAAACACGGCTCTCAAACATTTTCCAGGCCCTGCTGTTGTCTGCAGGAGATCCACGGTATGGCAGAGCCCAAAATTCCGTAGGCTAAAGTGACTCACAGATACACATATCCATAAACACACACACAACCGCAGAGCAGACCAGCAAAAACAGCTCCAGGCCATGGCTCATGCAATTCATAAAAAAAAATCACCGACAATCATTCACCCCCCTCGAAAATGTGTCCCTTCTGTGCAAATTCAGATCAGCTTTATTTTTTTTTTAATCCCAGCTGAACACGTGCGCCAAATCCGTGTTTACTGAATGTTACCAATCGGGCTGGGGATGGATAAACAACCCAAACACAAACAAACTTAACTACAAGCCATTTCCTCCCCACGGTCTGCAAACAAAATGCCATTGACTTTCAGGCCTAGCCCTCTGCCGAGGACCGGCGCACGTACCTTTGATGGCTCAAGGGCGGACTCCTGGGTCTTCCTCTCGTCTCGATCATCCTCCTGGACATCCGAGCTGGAACCAAGCGGACGGGCAGCGCAAAGCGCTGATCAGAGAAGCCCGGCGGCTTGCTTACTGCGAACATCATACGCGACCCGTCTGAGTATCAGGTTTAATCCCACGGGGGAGGCAGGGGCAGCGGTACCAGACCCGGGGGTGGCTCTGACTCAGCTCGATCAAGCACTGTGGACCCAAGCTGGGTGTGACCTCACACTTCCATTAGGCGCCAGATTCCATATGAATTATAACAGAATAAAAGCATGCACGTCCTTGTATGAATTAATCGCTTCCCTTGAACAATCAATACATCTAGATGTAGTATGAAGCGCTGCTTTATTTTTTAACATATCTGGATGCGTTGTAAAGTTAGGACAACATGTCCCCATTACTACTATACAAAATAAGATAAAAGGCGTTTGGTGCGGCGCGAATCTTTATAAGTTGTAACAGTTTCGCCAGAGGATAACAGTGTTACGCTATTTTCAGTGACGGTAGGAGCTGCGTTACTAAATCTGTCCGGAGGCTACAGTGACCACTGAAGTAGCCGATCGAGTGTTACACTCCCGAAAAATAGCAGCGGATGCCCCCGTTTCCACACGCAGGGCCGGCGATCCGTCTATGGAAGCCTGTGATCCGGCCCGGGATCGGCCAGCCGGCCCCGGTCCCCCCCGTCTTACCCGCCGTCTCCCTCCTCACTCTGCGACTTGCCCCTCAGAAAGAGCCTGGAGAAGTTCCTAGCGATGTCTTCCTGCCACGAACTCTGCCGCTTCGTGCTGGACATACTGGCGCTTCTAAAAGAGAAAGAGGGATAAAACGCCGCCCGGGATCAGGACGGAGACTTCCAGGCTGGAGTGTGACCTATCGCCGAGGGAGCGCTGTCAGTTACTACATATTTACTCCTTGGAGTACGGTGTGGCTCCCACTGCGGACCTTCCCAGCTACTTCGGCGATAGTGGGGCTACATTTAGGGAAGAGGAGGAGTTTGTGGCCCGGGCTGACTGTGACCGACCCGGCAGCACGTTTAAACCCCTGTATTATTTTTGCACGTTTTCTGTTTCAGATCCACGATCAGATCCATGTTAGTCTCTTATATATAATGCGCAAAGCAGAATGTGGGGAAGGTCACCGGCCGTCCCGGCGATCTTACGCACCAAAGCGCGCTGAGCCGCTCGGCGCGGCCGCGTTGCTCCCGTCGCTCTTTGATCAGCCACATAACTTCGCCCCCTCGACTGCAGAGTCTAACTGGAACCCAGCAAAACTGTTAATATCCATATAAGAATAATCCAGTCACCCCCCCACCCCCGGGCACCGGTGCGTATCAGATAACATAAGTTAAAGCACTGGTACCGGCGTGTTTCGGCACACGGGGTTGGGGGGGGGGGGGGGTATTGCGTTTCAGTGGTCGTACACATTTCCTTATGCTGGGCAGTGTCCCAGAGAAGTGCAGCTATAATGTCAGCACGGAACCTCGGCTAGTCTCCCTAATATCCGCCAGCTCAGCTTTCTCCGATCCACTGCTAACCACCGCCATTTGACAGGGGTTATTAAGACCTTCCACGAAATGCCCACATTTCTGCTGGGGTTTGTCTTAGCAAGCCGTTTTGCCTACAGTGTTCCCATTTGTAAGTACTAGGAAACAAACATGGTATTTTCCTTGTGTAATAAAATATCCCCAATTAACTTTCAGTAAATCGGTTGAAGCTGTATTATTATTATTATTATTATTATTATTATTATCATCTTGCCGAGGCAGCATAAAAACCTTGTTTTTCCTTATTGTACTCGTGTACATGTGATGTGGCACAACTCCTTCCAGACCACATGATGATGTATCATTTTTCATTTTTCATAAACTTGCGTCTCACCGCACATGCATGGAATTCGTCGTCTTTTTTATTCGGGAGGTTACTATAAATTACCAAAAAAACAACGTCCAAAAATGCAACACAATGTGCCGTGCAATCATAAAATAACTATTAAAAGAACTCGTATTTAAACTTTAATAGGGTGTGCATTCTGGATATTGTTAAAGCCGTATCATGTTCATTTTTTGGTAATGCGCTCTACAATGCAGTGTGCAGTACAATAATACCGAGATTATTTTACGACAAAGCTCCCTGCAGCGCAATGCCAATAGATGTGAGTTTCTTCGAAATTAATTTAATCGGAAAATCGGAAGATATACAGAAAAAAAAAATCCAAGTACTCTTGCTCAGCCAGCCCTTCATACAAACAGATTGAACTGCAGGGACAGATGGTCGGCAAAAATATCTTCTAGCGTATAAATGATTCTACGCCTTTCGGGCCATAGATAACATATATTGGTGAGTGGCGCCCCCTGCTGCACAAACTCAGAAACACTTTGTTTGCTTAGCAATTAACACAACTTACTGGCTTCCCCTCGATATACAATACTAGGCCACGTGCTTTTATGGGAGTGAACTCAAAGATGATGACGATGTGATAATATAAATAGGGGTGGCACGGTGTCCTCGTATCTCCAGGTCGGGGGGTTGGATCACACCCCCTTTCAGTTCATGGGTAGAGTTTGCAGGTTCTCCTGTGACACCTTCCTCCAGTGAACCCAAAACGTACGCAGTTAGGCTACATCTCTAAAATTCCCGACATGGATCTATGTGTTTTTTTATGTGCCTTGTGGTGATGTACTGGCATCCCATCCAGGGTGTACCCCTGTCTTGTGCCCTAAGCTGCCCCCCCCCCAACCCTGTACAGGGTAAGTGGCTGGAAGATTGATGGTTCATAGTAACAATACTGTCACCTCCACAATGTGCTGCATAAACGGTTACGAAGATGGATTGATATTTACTGTTGTAAAGAACGAAATGACGCAACTATGCATATATATTTCAAAATAGAACATGCGCTCGCAGGCTTCAGTGTGATGTTAGTATGACTCAGTGGGAAGTATGAGACATTTTCTGCGAACAAGCCCAACCCTCAAAGGTTTTCACAACCTGGTTTTCATCTCTCACTAAGACGTAATTAGTTAGGTTTGATTAGGCTCTAACACAGCACTGACCTACATGTCAGCTCTACTAAACGTTACATGCTGCAGGTCGTGAACAATATTACAGGTGCATTTCAGCAAGTTAGAATATTTTTTTCTTAATTTATATCAGCTGTGTGTTTAAAGGAAATTGTACAAATGAATATAGTATAAAATTGTGTGGTATAATATAAAATATAATTTTATTAAAAAGGTCGTTAATGGAGGCTGCACTGTGAAACGGACATAGAGGATGGATGAAGGGATGTCAAGTTAATCTCGTGGAATACTTTAAAACGAAGCACGAGCCGAGGCTGTATGCGGTAGCGCTGCGCACCGCTACACGACTGAAGATTGTATCGGCCGCTAGGGGTCGCTTTTCCCCCAATCGTGCAGTTTTCGCGGTTTCCTGCTTGCTAGACTGAAAATCTTGGGCTGCGTTTTAATTTAGTAACCATCTCGCGTGTGTCCGCGCCCTTTTATATTTGAAAATAAATAATACACTTTTGTAGGTAGTATTTAGCTAATAAAGCTATCACGCTGCTGTTGGCATGTGATACATTTCTGCCATTTGCTGCTGAATCAATGTAACTTCACTTAACGAATTAAATTAAACTAAATTTTATTTGTTAGGCCTATTATATGAAAAGTAAATAGTTTGTAGCATTTACTAAACATAGATCAGACTTACTTAAATGCCTGAATTTATTTCGGGTCACACTGTTAGATGAAACATGCTGATGATAACATCTATTAATGTAAAAACGAATTTAATTTCAAGATCTCTCACTACGAGTAAAATATTTTTATTATATTTAATATGAGAGACAGTCTACGTCCCGAAATCAGTGGCTGGGAGCATTTTTGTAGGGCGGTAATATTCCTCAAGATTTTACGCACAAGAATTCAGCCAAAAGCCCGGTAAAGCTACATTAAAAATAAGGATAAATGCAAACAGCGCATACCTCATTAACAAACAGGCCTCGTTAAACTGTTAATACAGCTAATTAATAAAGAATACGCGCTTTACCGACTGAACTTCGGCTGGTTTTTCTTTAAAACAAAGTTTAATCCATACGCGGAAAGTGTGCGTGTGAATGGTGCGTTTAATATGGCGCTGTGCTGGTGATTAGCAAAATAATTTTTTGCAGACATCTTGTGAAAGAACACGCGTATTGAAACTAAACAAAAACCATGTAAACTTGGGAGGAATGAAGGTTTAATTGGATCCACGTTTATTAATAGGAGCCAGAGAACGAGTCCGACAGCTACCTCCCTCCACTTAAGGGGGCATAGGAAACAGATCTCCTGTAATTTAATTATCTGTTTGTTTTAAACGTAATAAGTCCTAATTGCCCGGATTATTCTCGTCGCGGTGAGAAGCTGCAGTGTTCGGCAGACCTCAATTAGAGGAACCCCTAAGCAAACGGGCCAGCGCTGGGTCTTATAGGCTGCAGGCCTATTCAGTATTTTTTCACCGTACCTGTTGGGCTGGGTTGGGGTCTGTCTATTTCAACGCAAACCATTAAATGTTTTTTTCACATCTGCACACGATGCCTAAGAAACACGAGGCAGAACGACGAGCCGACCCTCTTCTGGGTCCTGCCCCACGACAGCATGCATTTAACGTCCGTTTAACATATATTAAATAATTTAAGCGCCAGTGAAATAAAAAGATAAGTATTATTGAAATAAGCGTAGCGCAGGGCGATAAGGACGGGAATGAATGGCGGTGGGCTGGAATCACTCGGCCGCTCATTGCGGGACTACGGCAGGCGCTTAATTAGCGGCGAGCTGGATGTCTCCTGGGGAAAATGCTTGTAATAATAAAGATTAGTCTAATTGTGTGCCGATAAAGGATTGTAAGGGAGACTGACGGCTTCCAGGGCTTTATCAAGGAAGTCTCAATTATGAGGTGCACTTAAAATAATTCGCTTTGCCTTCTTCTCCAGCGCTACACATTCTGCGCAATTTAAGGCGATCGCCGGCGCATGTTCGCGTCGAGTAAAATAAGGGAAACGTAAGTTTAACTCTGTTTTTTGTGAGTAGATGTGGGTGCGGGTTTGCACAAAATTTAGGTAACTTTAGCCAGCAGTGCCATCTGTAGAGGCCGGAAGCCATATGTCTGCCATCGGGGGGAGAGAAGGATCTTGGGGCCACCTTACTGAGGAAGAAGTATTAGTCCGCAGGGACCCGTGGCTGGGGGGATAAAACGGGCCGGAATATTATAGATGGAGAACTACATTTTCCAGAGCAAATCTTCCATCCCGTGGAGTATTGATCCTTGGGCCTGCATTTCATCAAAAGCAGCGTGTCTGCGTCCTGCGGAGAAAGGAGCGCTTGTTAAATAATACAGCGGTGACAATGCGATGCTGTTTCACTCCAGCAATCAGCCCGTCTGTGTGTGCGTGTGGCATGGGTAATGAAAACAGTCCTCGGCTCCAGGGTTTGGGATCCCCCCCCCTTCCTGCTTTTTTGCTTCTAATTTTGGGCTTAAAAAAAGTGGAACAATTTATTCAGCGCTTTTCGCCGCCCGAGTCCTTCGTAGCCGCGTCGCACTTTTTGGAGACCTGCTAATTTGCGAAAGGCTTTCCCTTATGCGGGGCTAATTAGGGCTAATTAAACAGAGGACTCTGATTTATGGTTGGTGTGGGTCATGCGAAGGCTTTTCTGAAAGACCTTGTCCAGGATTTCCATAGGAGTAAGAGCGCTAAATATATTCCATATGTTGGCCGCCTTGTATAGTCTGTGCGGCAGGCTGCTTTAAATCGGGCAGTACGGGATTCAAAGAGGGTGCCCTGTGAAGTAAGATTTGGTCTAGGACAGGGGTGCCCAGCTCCAGTCCTGAAGGGCCAGAATCCAACACAGTTTGCAGCTTTCCCTGCTTAAGAGGTAATCAGCTAATTACCAGGTTTAATAGGTATGTTTGAGCAGGGAAGTCTGCGGACTGTGTTGGATTCTGGCCTTGCGGGACTGGAGTTGGGCACCCCAGGTCTAGGAGACCAGTGACACTTCAGATCCCTACTCTGTGTTCCCCATTCCCACCCTAGGGCGAAAGTAAATACGGGAATGGGCTGGACGGGGGCTGGGATTGACCAGCAGGCCTCACCCATAGCGCTGTGCTCAGCCAAGTCCCCTGACTCAGGACTTTTTTTTCGTGGTGTTACGGTACGTACTCGGAAAGAGTGCATCTTTCTGGCATGACCCACAGACGCACCGGGTCGTCATCCGCAAACAGACTAAAAGCTCGACAACGCGTCTTGGTTCTGTTGGCTGCCGGTCTCATGCGTGCGCCTCACGTCGTCTGATCTGGCTGCTTATAGCTCATGGAACCGCCTTTCTGGGCGATTCAGACGGAACACTGCGTGACCTTGCAAACAGCCACTTGGCTCCAAGTTAAGGACAGGTTCCATTAAGGAGCCATTAGGATTAATAGATGAATAAACACTTTAGTAAGGGGCTGTAAATTTGCCTGCCATTAACCACTTTGCTGGCTCATGTTCTGCTTGCTTCACACCCCTGCGGCCGGCGTGTGCCACACATTTATTTGTCAAGAGTGATGACGGCACCATGCCTGACGAAACTGTCCAGGACGCTGTGTAAATCATATATGATTTTTAGTAACCTGATAATTTCATGTGTTTTTAAAAATCTCTTTAGAGAGACTCTCCATCTAACAGAATATTTACTGTGTCTGTTGCATTCAGGTGAATTCCCAGTTATCCAGGGTGCATCCCAGCCTCGAGTGCTCCAACTCCTCCTTCCCACGATCACGACCTGGATGACTGTATGGATGGGTTTCTGCATGGTGTGTGCCTCTTTGTTTAACACAACCCGAGAATGCCTTACTAAAAGAAATATAATCTCAGAAGAGCTGAAAATGAGCCTGGATGATCAAACTCACTATCAACGCTGACTGTAGTGCTGATAAGATGGAGTTAATAATCGTCAGTTATTCGTGCGGAGTAATAAAAAAAATCGAAGAACCGTATGGGTTGAACACTTGTTCGTCACTATGGTTTGTGTCCAGTAGAGGGCAGTAAAGCGCCAAGGACTGCAAAAGGGGGACGCTGAGCTCGACGGGTAGAGGACTAGGCTGGTGAGAATAGCCGTCAACACATTGCGAATGTTACTATTGTAGTCAGGGCAAAATGACCTTACATTTAAACCATTTTAAATGAAACGATTGTTTGAAATAGAAATCTCAACTGTTTAATATAAATGCTGAGTCCCGCATATAAATATATGTGAAATGGTTACCAGGTAAAACAATGGGAGATTAGCCTGTATTTTATATTACGAATGTTTCATGTTTAGAAATATTACTAAAAAAATTACGAAGTCCCTTTCATAGACCCAGAAACCATATTAT
>JAODKN010000104.1:16936084-16951159 GCA_026774425.1 Petrocephalus zakoni | reverse complement strand
ATAATATATAACGTAAGGAAATTTAGGCCTATACTTAATTAAGAATGAGATGAAGAAAATCGCAGTTAAAATCAAACTTGTCATCAAATAACCCATCTGTGTTTTTTTTTTCTTTTCAAATATTCGTGTTTTTTTTAAATAGAAATCTATAATTCCAGATGCGGTACAAAATTCCGATTTTTAAATTTACAATGTATTCGAACCAAATGTTCGTCGTGTGATACTAAAATAAGCGAGATTCTCATTGATTATGTTAATTTGACTTATGTCAGCAATATAGACATATAAATGCTTTAAATATAATTTAATAAACTGACATGTTACATTGACAACTTAATATTTAATAACCCATTTTTATTGTCTGAAACTGAAAGTGTAGTAATCAATTTTTACACGGTACAGTTCTCATTAAAATGTATCTTGCGCTATGAATGTCAGATTCATTACGAACGACTGGTCTGCAGTTACAGTATTACAGTACGGAATATTCCTATGTTACCATACGGTGCTGATAATCTCAATGAATACCTTTTCTGTAATGGCAAAATGGAATAAGCGCCCTTACAACGACTCGCTTCTCCCAAGGTCTGCTTGGGCAGCGCAAACACGTTTAATGCGGGGCCCGTTACAGCGTGTTTACCCACAGTCTCTTCCCACGAGTTGAAAACCCAAAGAGGAACAGGATTAACATTATGCGATATAAATGAAGACATTTTCAAGGTTTATTTTCAACCTGCTGAGTGTGTTTAACCCAAGGGGGTCAAGCATGAGCAATTCAGCCCCAGAGCATTATGAAACCAGCACATAATGCGATAACACTGGAGGAGGGATATTACCAGTGTATACTGTTATACCTTCTCTGGCGTTTTGAGCTCGGGGTGCTGAAAGTCGGAACGACTAATAAACTTTACTGAAGGTCTTTTGTATCATCGGTAGCTGTAATCAGCTAACAACGGTAGTCTTATTAGAGAAATAATCATTTGGTCGCCTCTGAGCTATTGCAAGATGGTTAACATAATGTATACATTTGATGAAACGGACAAGCGCTACTGTTCTATGGGAAAGGTGCGTTTAATTACTGCTGGTTAAGGAGATGAATTCTCAACGAAATGTCCTAGCAAGGGGGAAACGCAGGAATGATCCTGTAAAAATGTACAACAGGTGAAATTCTGCTGCGGTTATCTGCCCTCTCTGTGAACTGGCAGCTAGCGTCCATACAGGTGCGCAAAGGCTTTGTCAATAGATTAGATAAAGGCGACTAAGGAAATGGAACCGGCCGCCGCCGCAGATTAACGCGTTTCGTCATTTTCATGGGCCTGTTTAAATGTGTATTAATAGTCTAGGTCTGATTAAGGCAGAGGACGGAATCAGCGACGGAATCCGGGCTATGCGAGCAAGGTATCAAAGCAGGATAACCTGCCAAGAACGTAGTACAAAATGGGACAAAAGTTCATTTATATTCCGGAGTAATTGTTGTGTAAAATGTATTTGCAGTGCAGTGGTATATTGATCCATTCAGTGACAGAAAACTGATTATCGTTCCCCAATAACTGTTGTTTACTGAACGGATTAGTTTTTTTTTCGTTCTTTTATTTACGATGGGGGGTTCTTTTATGCACGAGTCTGTACTTAACGCCGACACTGCAGCTGCGCGCTTTGCAAGCTTTGGGGCTGTTTTTCTAAAAAGGATTTAATAGTGGTGCCCGGGGGATCCCTGTTTGCGTCTGTGTGTGTTTCGCTGCATGCGCGCTCATATGTCTCAAACTATGTTTTTATTTATTTAAGGAAATAACACATTCTTTAACAGAGATTAGTTTATTTTTGTTATTTTTAAATCCAGCCGAATTACCTTTTATGCGAGACGCAGCTGGATTAGTATCGCGTCAGTTGATTACATTTGCAAATAATTCTTCATTTTTTTTTTAGAAATTTAAAGTTTAATAAAATGGCAGTATTTCTCGTTGAACGTTGGAAAATGCAGTGATTGATTTGTTTTGTTGTTAATTGGTGCTAATTGCTTTGCATACACTCTAACTTACATCAGTCATGTTAACAAAAAACATAGATGAAATATCATACTTTATCGTAGATGAAAATATCATACTTTATCTCCATTTTAGTGGTATGAGTTATGCGATACAACTGGTCCCAACTGACGTCGAATTGTCTGTATACCGGCAAAACTCTTTTTGAAAATTTGTTTAATATATAAATAAAATAATTGTAGATACCTACCTATATATATATATATATATATATATATATATATATATATACACACACACACACACACTTCAGGTTGAAGCTGTAGTTGATTGTAGATTGACATGGCCGTATCAAAATGTTAACGTCTGAGCCCATTTGGGAGTAACAAGAAATTAACTATATGAAATGATCATTTTTGTAGGTTATTTTAAATGACTGTAAGTCCTTCACATTAGTCATATGTGTGAATAATGTAGCTTATATGCACTTATTATTCATATAGGCTGAGAGTCGTACATAGTCACCTCCGGGAGGAAAATGCTCTTCTTTTATATGATAAGAGACACACCGTACAAACGGAAACAACCAGCACCTGAGCGTTTGCTAGAGATCATTAAAAAGTGCCAGATGGACTGAAGTCTTCTGCGAAATGCGATTCACATGGTGATGGTCCTTGAGGAATTAGTTGCACCAGGAACTTTGCATGACTGTGGTCGGTCGGCTTAAAACTGGTGTTACTGTCATACCACTCAGCCCAGGCCAGGAAAGTCACGAATGTCTTAGTCACGAACCACACCACAAAAAAGTGCTCACTCAACTCAAAATTTCAAGGCAAGATGCTTCAATAAGATTTTGAGTTGTCAACTCAGTTTCCCAAGTTCAACTAAGCTAGGTCCAGCAAATGAACTACACCGTGAAAAATGTTGCTTTTACGGAAAACAGGCTTTGAAAATAACAAAGCAGAGATGAGAGAAGGTAAATACTTGAATTTTAAATGAGCAAAATGATTCGATTTATTCTCTTATCCCAAGTCACGGTCTAAAATGGGTGTAACACTCCAGTCCTGGCGGGCCAGAGCCCTGCACATTTCTGGTTTACTCTCATTTAACACACTTGATTTAACCCCTCGCAGCTCCTTGTGCTAATTACCACACAGCTCGTCAGCTCAATCATTTCCGGTGGGACAGGGAACGAGCTAAACTACACAGGGCGCCGGGCCTCCAGGACTGCAGTTTGACATCCCTGGTCTAAAAGCAATGAGGCCTCCACCCATTATATCTGCTGCAGGGAAAGTGCACTCCTATAGCCCGTAGGGGAGCCTCTCACCTTCTCTTAGCCCCGATAAATAATGTTACGCAGACTAACAACCAATTCAGCTGGTTTAATTAGACATGAGAAAATTTACTCAACTATGTTCTGTTCTCAGAACACAAAGTGAATGTTTCATTTGCATTCTCAGAATACTCATTCTACTTTTTTGGAACCACTGTCCTTGATTCAATTGTGTTCATTCAAAGTACCTTTTTTGCAGTGCAGTTTGTGACTTTGGGGGGGCGTGTGTTCCAGGTCCAGCTAGCACCCATTTTACGTGTCTCATTAACATCAGTGCTATTGGGAACACTTATGGTGTTGTATTGCTAACTTCTTCACTTTTGGAGTGCCGGCCCCTTCACCCTCCCCCCCCCTTTGGCGAGGGGGGTGGGGTATCCCGTCCTTATGTGCATCATCGCTGTGCCATTGGACCGGCCATGAGTGTATGCTGAAGCCCCGCCTCCTGCCCCCAGCCCCCTATTCGTCTGTCCTTCAGCCGCCCTCCTCAGGGAAATCTTCAGCGGGCGAGTGGCAATCCATAGGCCTCCGTGTAATAAGGTGCCACTGAAAGATGCCACATGTACCAAGGAAACAAGAGAAAGAGGCAGTTTAAAAAAAATCTCTGTCAAAAACAAAACGAGGGCCATTCAGTTGAGCAGGGGATAAAAGAATTAAAAACCTGAAAAATGAAACCGAAAACTGCGGAGTGTCCACAGATGTGTGTGCTGATGTGATCCTCGCTATGTTGGCGTGGCTCCGCGCCTCACCGCCATCCTCGCGAAGATCCCCCATCCTGCCCAGTTAACCGCACGCCAGCCTCTCCCTGACTCACGTGGTCCGACGTCCCCCTGGTGAGTGACACATCACTACCACTTTCCAGGCTGAAGGGCAAAGACCCATTTTTTTTTTCGGTGAACTTTTAACGTGGATTGAAAAGGAATCGAGTCGACCTAAACAAAGTTACAGTACCTAAAACAAAATGTATAGCTAAATCTATACCTCTAATTGCCTTTAAGGATATTTTCCACACCTGTTATACTTTGCTAAAATATGGAAACATTTAAGGAACTCTGTTCTCGAAGTAGAAGGAAACAACGGACTAAACGATTCCATATGACAGTAGACAACTGGAAATCGGACAGAAAAGACTATATGTGTTGTGCAATAATGCGCTCTTCCCTCCTCTGCCACTATGACCAGGTTCCTCTGTCATAAGCGATAAGATGGACAGGACCTAATTCAAAATGCTTTCACCAGCACTTAGCTACCTTGACAAATTCAGCTAAGTCTAATTACGTTGTTTTGGTTAGATTACTTTGTCAAAATCAATTACTGTGGTTCGCCTACCTCTCCAGGCCACGTGACCCTCAGAGATGAACCTCACCTGGGTTCGGGAAGCCTTGGCAATGTAACATGGAACAATAGCTATCCAATATTTACTCTATAAAACCTAAAGAATGTTCCTGGGTGGGGGGTTCTGTATACCTTCTTACATGCTTCAGAGGTGCTAAGTTGATGTTTAGCTTCTGTTTCTCAGTGAAGTGAGGCCACACATAGAGATTCGCAAGCGAGCAGCACACCGTTAAAATGGTTGCATTTCATACCTTATGATTTAAGAGATGGGTTTGAAAGATCATCGCGTTATAACTTAAGGAATATACTGTTGTCTTAATTTGTTTATTTTCATAAGACAGGAATCAATTTACAGAGACACGGGACACAAATAACACCCACCTGCTTGTCCTGCGCAGGCAGGGCACATCCAGACCATTGCAGGGCGCTAACACCATTCACACTGATGGGCATTTTGGCACCTCCCAGGCACCTAACACACCTCCCAGGTACCTAACACAAAGCCTCACCTGAATAAAACTGCCTGCTAACTTCCTGGCCTTTTACAGAACAAAGTCTGTCTGGTGTCTTTCCATTTCTTAGAGTCACTGCAGTTGGTTAACTTGTAATTATTTATGTTGAGTCACATAGGCTGTTTGCAGTGCAAAGTCAATGCAATATAAGCATAACAGGAAATAGCGTGCTGATGGGCCAGGCCTGGGCCACAGATGTTAATTTAGGTATTAAAGCTAATTTGCCATATCATTAATCATTTCCCACCGTGACGCATTGTATATTTTTGTTTTTTTATTTTAACAAATTGAAGACTTGCTTTTGATTGATCGGAGGTGTTTCTCCACAAGTCAGGTACGTGTGTTCATTTCTGCCTGTCTGGAGAAAACTCCTTTTATGACACAGCAGCCAAAATGTTTTGAAAGAAATACTATTTGTTACACTGCTGAGGGCGAGGCCTTCAGCACATGCTTTAACATGGTGGTATCATAGCCTTTGATTCGCTCTTACTGAGCATGAATGTATGAATATAGTGGTACACAACAGGGATGCAACAGGACATCCCAGGTAACACTGGAGTCTTTTGGATAATGTATTTTAGATTTATAAAGGAAGATTTATATGTAACCCACTAAAATAACCATATACGCCTCACATTTCAGTGATTGATTGTGTGGGTGGTGGGGGGAGTTATGCATATATTAAATTGTGGGGACCAAATGTCCCCACAATATAAAATAAACCTGTTATTCTGATGTTGTGGGGACCACAGGACTGGGTGCGGGTTAGGGTTGTCATTGTTGGGATTAGGGTTATGCCCATAGATGTGAATGAAAGGTCTCGTGTTTATTTATATACCCTATAAAAGAAAATGAAACGCATTGCTAATTGATTGAATTGAAGCTTTGGTTTTCCAATGTAACTTTCCATTTTGCAAAAGAAATTCTCCTTGAGTGTATAAGATCACAGCAGATGAATTGAGGCATGGATGGAGATATTTGCTTAAGATAATTGCTGCTGTCGCCCACATAAACTCAGATTCCAGGGAACACCGCGTGAAAGTCAGGCCAGTGTGCAGCTCATCGCTCAGCTGTGAAGGTAAATGCAACAAGATGTAGGCACCACCCCGGCGTGGAAGCAGCCTGCCCGGCAGGGCGGAAGCCGCACTGGCACGCGTGTCCTGCAAACTGGGAGTGCTGGGTGTGCATCTACGGGAAGCATTACTGCTTCACACCTGCAGGTTCGGGGTTTGAATTCCACCTCAGCTCTCTGTGTGGGGAGTTTGCAGGTTCTCGTTGTGTTGTGTGGGGTTTCCTCCTCCTCCTGTAGGCTATTTGGTGTCTCTCTGAATTGCCCCTGGAGTGTGAGAGTGTATGTGCCCTGTGATGAACTGGCATCCCACCCAGGGTGAGCCGCGGTCTCCTGCCATGTGTCGTCTCTGATAGGCTCCCGGCCCCCCTGCAACTCCCACAAGGAAATGTGGTCGGGTGATGGATAGATGGATGGACGGATGGGTGGATGGATGGGTGGTAGCCCTGGAGGATTAAGATATTCCCCACCTGCACACAATTCCAGGCATGCAGTCCTACAGCACCATGCATGATCACAGCCTAACAAAAACTAACAATGTGACAATAAGATAAAGGCACTTCAGAAAATGAAGTGGAAAAATCATATTGGTGTATGTATATGTGTGTGTGTGTATGTATGTATGTGTGTGTATATATATATATAGTCCGTTATATGTAAAAATTAATATTGACGGGAATTGTCATATACATATTAGTAAATATATGCTTCTATGATTTTTTTTAATTTATTGCTCATTTTATTTCGACTGCAGAAGTAACGCCCCCACCGAGGTGCAGCGTTCTCGTGCTTAGCGGCTCGCCTTTGCAAAAGCCGTCCGGAGGAATCTATAGCCTTGTATGAACACAAAAATATTCATTTTTAGGGAGATCTGAAAGGTGTGACCTGGGTAGGAAACCACAGGCTCTGGTGAGAGGGCAGCGGGACCCGGCACCGGCGTTTTCCATATCGTGGTTTCTCTGCGTTAATCCATCAGCGGTGACAGGCGCGCAGAAAGCGATAGCCTGGATATCGCGGCCAACGCCGAAAGGAAAATAAATGGACTGATTACGCTCTTTAAAAAAGGCAGTCCCTTCAGCAGCGCGCTGATATTTTTTCGGGGGCAATTATCCATATCATATACTTTATGAGCCATGTGTGTAAAGTTAAAGATTTCTCCAGACTATTTGGAGATTTAAAGCCTTCCAAATAAGAATACTACACTACACCAATAGGCCTATATAATTCGTACAAATTGTAACAGTATATTATCCTCCCCCTTCCTAACCACAGACGGCTATTTATAATTACATTACCACATTATAACAAACATGTAAATGGATAAGATGTGCCCAGGCTTCCTTTGCGATATTCGCAGGTTCGGCGCGGTCCCGATGACCGTCGTTGGATGTGTTTCTTGCCGTAACAGTGATTCTGATCGGAAATCCTCGTTGATCCCTTGTTCCACTTAACACGGTGATCCCCGGATCTCTCCCGACGCCCCGCTAATTCTCCGTGAATATGCATGCTAATGCTGCGCATTCGGGGAGGGGGGGGGGGGGACGCCGCGCACTGCGGTCGCGGACGCTATATATATATAATCCGTAGGCCCGTTGACCGTGAACGCGCAATGCGGTCGGTGTGGAGGGATGCAGCCCGACGACGGCGGGGCAGGTAGCGCTTGGCAGCGAGGGTACGCACATTCTGGCCGTGGGATTGTGCCCCTGCGGGCTCAGCCGGCTCGAGTCCCGGCAGCACATCAGGAGCCCGGCCCCAGGGACGGGACAGGATCACACCGCGATACTGACACTGCCTATATTGACAGAAAGTCATGTAGCCTGTCTTTCGGTGCCAGGATGCGTACGTTTTTTTCATCTTATTGATTTACTTTTGTTAGGAACGGATATTTGGGTATTATACTTAAAAAGGGCAAAAATATTTAGTATAATGTTTATTTTGAAATGTCACAAATCACAAGCGGAACGCCACTCGAAGCGGTAGATTTAAATAATGTGAACATGCTGTTTGATATTAATTCGGAGTCGTTAGTTACATTAGATGCCTGCTATAAAGAAACGTGGTTGTTGATTAAGGTGTAACAGATGGGGCGTTTGTTGGCTTGTGTTTTGCTTCCAGGCTAACCCAACGAAGGATTAGCAAAATGTGATTTAAGTTGTATATTATTGTAAAAAAAATCAATGCAAGACATTTTGAGATATTTTCAAGCTTAACGGGGTTTTTTACACATGGGAAAAATATTACGTGCGACCGTTGATGTCAGGAGACCTTACATCTGCAGACAAATCCGTCGTTCATTATTACCGGTGAACACGGCAGAAAACACGTATAACAGCTTTTGAGTAACAATAGGCTACTAAATTTGTATATCTGCCCATGTTGTATCAAGCCAAAGAGCACACGCAAAGAACATGTAATTTGATGCGATATATTTGCATCTCGTTTACAACGTCAACATTTCTCAGATACTGAAGGACTGTAGAAGCAATATTATCTTTCTGTGTAAACCCAAAACCCAGTGTACAGTGTAAAAAACATGGCAATTGTCTTCAACTGTATTATTAATTCTCAAAAGAATGTAGATATTTGATTTTGCATACACGATAGAATAAATATTTTATACCTAAATATAATTTAAATGTTATCTCCCGTGAAGGTTCTGCAATGATATTTTTCAGTAGCCTACAGATTATGACAAATAAATACGGACCTTCAATAAGTTTACTGTGAATGTACATAAATCAGGATTAAAACGCAATGCCAGTTATTAGTTATGGTTTAATAAATAGTACGTGCATTATTATCAAAACTTTGGCAAAAATAATCTTAATATTTTAATAATTAAATATGTGTTGAATTTTAGCCATTCGTAGATTAAATTGTAATTAAAACAATTTTAATATCAGTTTTTACCGTTCCATAGGCACGCGTAATCACGTTTACTTTGATAATAATTACAATTGGTGTACAACTATAACTTTATTCGAATTAATTTTTAGTCCAACTGTTGTGGAATATAATTAGGCCTAATGGCTCATTGTTGAATACTGTGTTGTTTTTTATTTGCATTTTTACCACTGCCCATTTGGCTAAATTTCTTTAATAACAAAGCATATATATTCGATAGGTGTTCCTACGGCGCAGAAATACAAACAAATCTGAATTTATATGAATGCCTTAAGTAAGGAGATATACATCACAATTACAACGCGCAATATCAATGCGTAAAACAATAAAACGTGTCCGAAATGGTGATATTTTAAGATCAACTTGAAAATTATTAAAAAAAGAAATATTTGAAGGATGCAAATACGATAATTATAAAATACTTTTACGGTATTCTTCAAAGATGTCACTCACCTTTATGGGACATGCAAATGAACATATTGAGGAACACATTAAGATTTGAATATTTCGAATACAAATGGATCCCCTGCAGCCGGGCGCGCGAACGTCCGCCACCGCAGCGCACTCGATTCAAATCGCCCGACTGATTTCTCGCGTCCAATTCAGCTCTTTCAAAATAAAATCATTGGCTTTTTTTTAACACACTGCGTTGACCCCCAAAATGTGTCGGCATATGCTTTACACATGTACAATCTTAGGGACGATATTCACTTGTAACCAAGGTTTGATTCTGATTCAAATTTCCAAGCGAATTCTTGAATCTGAATCCTGTGTGTTTCTCGAAGCGCACTGTGCACGGGCCTGCGAGCGAATGCAGCTAAGCGATCGCTTTCGTCGACATGGAGCAGTGGTTTCAACTCGGTCAACAACACAATGGTCGAGCCAAACAACGGGCTGTAGTAAAGCGTTCAGCTGATCAATGTCACTGCCTGCCCGTTTTATTATACTGTACCTCGGTTCACCCAAGACGACGGAGACACCGTGACGTAACGGTCTGGGTGCGCCCCCCCCCCCACGGCTCGCTCGCTCGCTCGCGCCTCCCTCCCTCCCTCCCTCGCTCGCGCCATCCCACCATCTCTCTCAGTGCGCCTCCGCTTCTGCGAAGGGAATTAACGGCTGCTGCTTAGAATATCATTCCATCTTTTAGGATTATCGACCCCGAACAATGCAAACTAGAGGATCTGCCCCTGCACAGGCAAAGTGCAATTACTGACAGTGAAGGAACTCCGTGCCTTCTGTAATAGCCGGGATGCGGTGAGTCCCGCAGCTGAAAGCTGGACATCATAGCGATGGATTTCTTTATGTGTCTATAAAGGCATGTGGGAATATCGCGCGCCGACGGGCCTCCGCGTTTGTCACCGTTTGCACATTTTCATCATGGATTTTGCCTTTTCATGCTCGACTAACGGCAGCAACAACATCGGACCGATCTTGAAATAATTATGAATACATGCAGGTAATTCTGATGTACCCACTACCTCAGATCGTCGACGTTTGATTAATTATGGGCGTCCCCGAGGGTGGTTTAAGCGACGCCCGGTACCCGGGAAAGTTTCTTGGCGAAAGCCCTCTCAGCCAACATCAAAAGGACAATATTTGCATGGGATTCATTTGAAGGAGTTGGAGCGAAGAATTTCGTTCCCAGCTTTTGAAAGGTTAGTGAGCTGGAGTGCCGGGTAGTAACTTACTTACGGTGTGCATGTCTGTTGGAACTAAAAGAAATGTAACATTCGGCGCCTCTTTGATGGACATACCCCTAACGTACACGACGTCGAGGTAAACGGAGAAGTTTTGTTAAGAGTTTATTTGAACTATCAGCCAGAATCAGTACAGCCTGCATATCTAGGGGAGGACTTACATACTGTATATATCATTGGCCAATATAGTTGTTAATCTTTTCTCTTGTCATACTGTTAGTGGAAACTTCACCCGCTGTGAATTATGTTTTTTTATATATATATATATAATGGTCGATTGAGACATAATTTTAGGAAGCTGTTGTTGCGCTTACTATTTAGATATGGGACAACCGCTGGTGTCATTTCCCCATGAAATAATTCGTAATTTGAATAGAATTAACTTTAAGCTTTATATATAGACTGACAACTGCATACTGCTTGTTTACAGTACAATACAACGGGTTTAAAACGTACAATAACCGGCAAGCATTTGTGAAGACAGCCAAAGGATTGTGTATATATAGTGTTCTTTTTTAATATGATAACAGACATGCAACTTAATAAACATGCCTTCTTCTGACGAATATGACCATTTTCTGATTCAAAGATAAAGGGGAAAGTGGCCGAAAGCAGCGGCTTGGGAGCCGGAGGAGGCATATTGTTATGCGAGCGGAATTATTTTTCATAAGTCAGAAATGAAGGAGAAGTCCAAGAATGCAGCGAAGACTAGACGGGAAAAGGAAAATGGAGAATTTTACGAACTGGCGAAATTACTGCCGCTGCCGTCGGCCATCACTTCGCAGCTGGATAAAGCCTCGATCATCCGGCTGACCACCAGCTACCTGAAGATGCGGGCCGTCTTCCCCGACGGTGAGCCTCCGCGCGCGCACCGCGTCCTCATGCGTCCGGACAGATTAGCGATTAATGCACCGGATATCACAATGTATTAAATTCCTCTCGCCCAAGTCGTCTCTTACCACACATCTTCTTAACCCCTAACTGATTAACTTTTAAAGTAGCCCTGCTATCTGCTAGTAGAGTCCCCCGGGAGGGGGGCCGTTTAATTATTATACATTTACTCGAGCGTGTTTTCACGGACTTGGGTTACGCCGAAACGTACAGTCGCTTGTGCGGCGTTAATGTCACACGATTTAACGCTAACGTGGCAGTATTTCACCGCGGCACCGGCCCTCTAAAACCCATACACGCTGGACGTGTTTCTGGCCGAATAGAGGACTAATAATAATTGATGATGTAAAAGGAAAATATTAGAGGCCTGCATAATGCGTAATATACGTTTTTTGTGTTTGCATCCAATTTCCGCTTCAGTTTGAAGACGATAATAAATTATCCAATTATCCCTATTAAAACGAACACTTCGGCGGGCTGCTGCAGGAAAACAGCCCCCTTCCTCTCCTTAAAGCGAGTCTGTCATCACTCATCATGTCACTTAAACCTTACACTTGGGTCACTGCCTCCCCCAATCTGGCCTTTGATGTTGGATAGCGGCTACAACACGGGGAACTGCACTTTAATTCCAGCGTTTCCCTTTTTCATCCTTCTTTCGAAATAGTCAAATAATTGAACAAAAACGGAAGGCGGATGACATTACAGGTGGCCGAGGAACGGGCTGGCTAACGCTCAGAGTTTTGCGCGCAAATGATAGCAGTGTATAGTGGATTGTTGAAGGTGTCGAGTTAAGGGCCGTGTTTAATAGGCTATGTATAGTATTTAGGCTAGAAACACTTCAGCGGAAATGGCATAAATTTAAGGGGAATCCTGTCAGCGGCAGCTTATATTGGAAGAGCATTTTGATTTTTTAGTTAAGCATCGTGAATTAGGATACATAGACCTTTATTACCCGGCTTAAAATTTAGATTTTTCATTAACAAATCAAACAAACCAAATTTAGTGTATTTTTTAGCCCTTTGGGATGCTTATGGGAATTCGAACCAAATTACCACATTTAAATTGGGTGGTCCGGATAATTTGTTGCGAATTCTTATCTTAATAGGAAACTCTTTAATGTTTTTTTTTTCGCTGTAGTCCTCCTGAATTTAAATTGCTATGACGAAAACTCATATAAAAATATATTAATATAGAAGATTAATTAATTAGACTAGATAGTAAACATTAATCAGGCCTGCTAAACATTGGAATTTGAACGTTTTTACTGGCAATTATCGAAACATTTCAAACACATTTTGGGCATATTTGCCTGGAGTATATATAGCTTTGTATTTTGTTATTATTTTAAATACACGCATTGTATGTCATTATACATTGGCTAAGGCTAATCTGCAACAACGATATTCCCGGTTTATTATTATTATTATTATTATTATTAATTGATTGTGCATTAGCTAATTTCAACAGGTACGTCTGAGGCCGTGAATTAAGCTCGTGAAACCGCGACGTTTTATCTGGTGCCGGCATTCAAAAAACAAGACATAGTAAATTAAAATAAAAAGTGCTTAAATAAAAACTGGGCAAACGCTGGTAAAATGAAATATTGCTCTAAAAGCACACTTAAAATGCATTTCATTAAAATATGACATTCGTGTTAGCAATTTTATATATTTCAGCCCGTGTCTACTGAAATAACGTTTTCTAAGATAAACTTGTATAGTTTTTCATCTTTTGGTCACATTAGCGGAAGTGTGCGCGTTTTGCGACAATGACATTTTTATGGTATAATGTACCTTAATAGAGCTTAGGAAGACAGTCACATTAGCGAATTAGTACTGCGTACGGACAACGTACAAGTTTAATGCAAATATACCAAAACAATTGAAAAATAGTCATCGATTCTTTTGATTAACTTTATGTTAAGGCTATACTTAGGAGTATAATTTTTCACTGACTAGATGATGAAAAAGCCGTATTTCTTGTGGAAAGTGAGCCGAGCTATATGAAACATGATTTGACGTCTATTATCACTGGGTTTTGAAGGATAGGCTTATAATAATTTTATTATTGCTTATAAATATTTGGGTTATTATTGTCATTATGTTTGTTTTAGCAATTCTATAATTATATGCCCTTGACTGGTGTCTTTGATAATGATGATGATAATAATTATTAGTATTATTATTATTATGGCACATGTATGGCTATATGAAGGCCTATATTTTAATCTTTATATTTTATTGTCTGGATATGGTAGATACAGATTTTTGCCGACGGCGTTATTTGGCCAGATTTTATTTACGAATATTTAGCGAATATTTTAGTATGCCTGTAATAAAGTTAGTAGATTTTTCTGTTGATAGTATACTATGCTAGGGGAAACAACCCCTGCTTTCTTACAGAATGAGATTATTAGCAACTTCTTGGTTTTCGGTTTTATTGTGAATATTATCCTCAGTTTGTGACAGATGTAACACAAGTGCAGTTTTAAAATTTAAAAATACTTACACAAACTCTGTAGCCTTTTAAACGTGCTTGTTATTGTAATAACACACGAAAAAGACGTGAAACGTGTGATAGATGCTGATAATGTGCGGATGTTTTTTTTCTCAAAATTTTCATCGTAATATATGTCGAGTTCATTTTTAAAATGTTGCGCCTGTATAGTAGCTGAAAAGCCCACTAAGTAACCCGATCCCTGTATTCAGACCGAATAATCTCGCTGGATGAGTTATATCCGTATGTGAGTAATGGGGACAGTCTCGCTGAGCTTCGGGCCTGAACTGGGCAGCTGCTCCCGGGCCCGCTGGACACGCAAATGGGAAGGTGGCGAACTACCCAGCAGCAATTTAACATTTTAAACACGGACATACGGAAAGTAACAATTACACATTTAACAAACTACAAATTTAATATAAAAATTACTTATTTTCTTGTTCACAGAAAATACATTTAAATTTTCTGCCTAAGTAACCCTGCTTTTGCTGTATATCAGTAGTACATACCATATTAACTTTAATGGTGGGATGATATACACAGACAGGGCATTATCAGGTGAACTTTTTCTTAGAGTAGTTACTGAGAAATGTCGACCTAAAACATTTCACTGGGAAACTGTCCGTGCATCATCTCTGGGTAAGGAATCATTAAAATAATCTTTATGGTTTTGTTTTCATTTAGTGAGGCATACTGTAAGTAACAAGTAATACGGATAAACCAAATGCACTAGTGATTTTAATGTGGCAGTTGCAGTGACAGACACGCTATGCGACACGCCCCCCCCCCCCCCCCCCCCACAAAAACAGAAAACTTTATTTAAAACAAACCAACATTGAAATAAAAGGAAAAAGAA
>JAODKN010000104.1:16912314-16928375 GCA_026774425.1 Petrocephalus zakoni | reverse complement strand
AGCTCTCATTTCCCAAATTTAATAAACCCTTTGGGTTTAAATTTAACCCACCCTTTTCAGGGGGAGGTTTTGTTTTCCGGGGTCACTGCTCCCCCCCCCCCCCCCCCAGACATTTAAAAAACTAAACAAATAGCTAGCGAGAAGAGTCAGAAGATTGTAGCTAGCTAGTTGGTTAAGAGAACATGCTGCTTCAGCATCTCTTACACAAGGAGCCCGGTTATCTATTATTCACTGTGGGGACAGGGGCCAACAAGGGGTCCACAGGGGCCAAGAAGGGGCCCACAAGGGGCCAAGAAGGGGCCCCATGCTAATGGCTGCTCTGAGAGGTGCTAAGCAGGACCTCCACGTGTGACACAACCTGCTCTGGTGTGTGAATTCCTCATGAGGATGTGTCCCCACCCACAGAATACGAGATGGAACGCTCCTTCTTCCTGCGGATGAAGTGTGTGTTGGCCAAGAGGAACGCGGGACTCACCTGCGGCGGCTACAAGGTGGGCAGGGTTGCTAGCTTTGGTCAGCTGGCTGGCAGGAAGAGGGGTGGCATGGTGGTACAGTGGTTAGTGGCGTTACCTCGTACCTCTAGGACCAGGGTTCAAGTCTCTGCCCAGGTTTCATGTGTGTGGAGCTTCCTCTGGGTACTCTGGTTTCCCCCCCCCCCACTGCCCAAAAACACGAGGCTAACTGGAGGTACCAAATTGCCCATAGGTAGGTAGGTAGGTAGGTGTGTGTGTGCCCATAGCCTCCAGACCCCAAGACCCTGAATAGAACCAGGGGTTTCAGAAAATGGATGGATGGATTACTTGTATGAGTGTGGAAGTCAGAAATCATGAGTGTCACACCAGATGCATGAGAGTTGGCAACCCTAGGTCTGGGGAGTGCATTCCAGGGCTCAGAACAGAGTCACAAGCCCCCAATTTACCTGTCCAAGCAAAGTCCTGATTTACAAACCCTACTTCCCCCGTGGGATATCACAGCACACAGTGTGGAACTGAACCATTGCCATGTTGTCAGGGAAACAGACAGGACCTGCACCGATTTCATAAGCTTTAGCATGAAGCAGCACCATTCTGTCCCACCAGGGGAGAAGGATGCTTCCACACGCAGCTAGCTCTGCAGCCAACTTTCCCTACAGCTCTTATACAACATACACCCCCTCTCTTCCGAGGTATGTCAATCATGGGTTGGCCCCATCCTTTTCCTTGCAGAACAGCTGTGCTTCATGACTTTAAATTAATTCTCCCAATCAGCTACCCCCATTAATCAACCAGGATGGGGGTGGGGGGGGGCGGATTTATCTGAAGTTTACGTTGGCAGCGCGCAACCCATTTACGCCAAGTAGAGAATAAATCATCGCCAAGCTCAAGAGACTTTCTGGACAGCCAGGCCACGAGCGTGAGTAAACAGGAAGTGGCGATGATAAACAGGACCGGACGGCTTCCTGTTAGAGCGGCCAGGAGCTGGAGTGTGGAGCCGTACGGCCACTCGATTAATGACATACAGCTGCCCGCACAGGATGCCTGATGCTCACATCTCAAATGGCCTTTGATAGGTGCAGGGGGTCCTGCCTATGACTGAGTGACAAAGGGCTACATGGAATAGCACTGGAAGCAGTTGGTCTTTCAGGAATCATTATCTAAAAGTGCGGCTGAAGCTGGTCCGCTTGGAGTGATAGGGCTTCAATCAGACATCCTTTGGCTGCAGAATTCTTACATAACATAAGTGTGTGTATTTAGCAGCAATGCTAATAGCAAATTGTACCGTAGATTGATCAAAGACCCAACTAGGCATAAATGCAGCTAGGTTAAGCTAGTTAGCATCAGAGCTATATTTTACATTACAGAACATTGCAAGAACCTGTCTTGCAATGTTGCAATGAGAGCTATCCAGATGAAAGACACCAAGAAGACTTGGGTCCCTACTAGACAAGTACAAAAATACATCCCCTGTTGGGAAGAGATCATAGCAGAGAGAGGCCACATGAAGACAGAGCAGGTCAGTGGTTGGATGAGCTAGAGTTTTGAACAGTAGTGGTTGTAGGCCATGTGGTGCCCTTAAAAGCTTCACAGCCAGTATTCCTCGTGCAAGACAAAGTGAAATTGACTCACTAAGTTGGTGCCCCCTCAGAAGATGATGCCAGGGGTCCCACTGGGCCGCAGACCGGTACCGGTACCAGCATGGCGTGCACAGCGCAGGAAGCATTTTGCGCTACGCTGAGTCAAGCGCAAGAGCAGCCTAGGGAGCTTGTCTGTGCACCTCAGGCAAAGTTCAACTGTGTCACATTGTCGCGCGAACAATAGAAACAATGCATCGAACCGGGCACAGCAATCACACGGGCACAGCAATCAAAATGTAGGATAAACTTACATTGGCCCTTTTTTGATATAAGATAGACTTATGTTGACCATATTATATAATATTACTGTTGAAACCAGCATGCCAGCGGAATGCCAGGAGAGCGCGTTGCAAACCACGCCTCTCTCTTTGTGCTGGAGCCCGCGGCCAGTGCAGCGCATTGAGCGCAAGGCGCTGCTGATCGGAGGTTTGCATTTTTATGCCGTCAGCACGGTAAAAACTCAAAATTGAATTTAACTGAATTGAATTGAATTGAATTGAATTGAACTTTCAATTCAAAGACAGTATTTTATTAAATTATCTTTGACGTGTCACTGTTTGCCTAGAGGGACATACATATTTTTATGTTTTTGTGAAAGGAAAGCAAATCGCATACTAATTTTGGCGCTATAGCATTTAAAACAATGCAAATTGTCGGTAACTTTAATGCTATTTATAACAGTAATGTTTGTCTTAACATAATTTCATGTGCTTTCACAAATATCCTGTTGGCAGTCAGCACAAAGATATAAGCTACAAGTTTGTTTGCTTTGTGGCGATTAAAGGTTCTCAGAGCCTCGCATTCTAAGCAGCCTTGTCCCCGCCCACTCCGTGACGTCAGAGAGCGTCTCCGGCATTCGCTAGCGTCCCGTGCAACTGGTCCACGGAACTGTGAAAGGAATGAAACCGGTCCACGGTCGCGAAAAGGTTGGGGAGCACTGCCCTAGGCAGCTACTTTTGTTAGCTAGTGGGTTGACGGGCACTGGTCTTGAGGCATGTCTTCAAGGTTGAGTGGGACTCTGATGGTTAGGGTTGGGGTTGTAGATGGGTAGCCTTGCTGTCTGTTATGATAAAATGTGTGACCCAAGCATGTGACTCATCCCACGGCCAGGTGATCCACTGCAGTGGCTATCTGAAAATCCGGCAGTTCGTGGTGGACATGGCGCTCTATGAGTCCTGCTACCAGATCGTGGGACTGGTGGCGGTGGGCCACTCGCTCCCCCCCAGCGGCATCACGGAGATCAAGCTACACAGCAACATGTTCATGTTCCGTGCCAGCCTGGATCTCAAGCTCATCTTCCTGGACTCACGGTAGGGCAGCGCGGCCTCTAGGGGAGGGCCGCTGGATCGGTGCTCAGCTCGCTATGCCTGGTACATTCAGGAGTATTATGCAATAAAATGAATATGGAACCATGTATAGCTAGTCAGACATTACAGTATATTGCTGAAAACCCACGGAAATACAGCACCAGCTGCCATGAGAAGATTTATTAAGGGTGGTATGGTGACTGTAGACCATCACTCAATCAGTGGAGTCGCACATGTTCTCCTTTTGCACGGTTTCCACTCTCAATCCAAAGACATGCAGTTTGGGTAACTGGCATTTTCTATTTGCCGATATTGTGTGAATGGATTGGAGCTCCCATCCAGAGCGAACCCCAGCCCTGTGCCGCCTGGCAGTGAACCGCAACACCTAACCCCTTCCATGACGGGCAGCCAGGTTAAGCAGGTGGAAGATGGCTGGGTATTTGGATTCAGTTGACCTAAGTGCTGTTGCCTCTGTATACTTCAGGGTGGCAGAGCTGACAGGTTATGAGCCGCAGGACCTGATAGAGAAGACCCTGTACCACCACGTCCATGGCTGTGACGTGTTCCACCTGCGATACGCGCATCACTTGCGTGAGTGTTCCCTCAGGGTGCGGGGGCCCCCGTGGTGCACCACAACTCTCCAAGACTGAACACATGATCAGGATTGCATGTTTCTGGGGGCCCACTCATAAAGTCAGTTTGGGGCTCCCCTGCTCCCCAGTAGACTGCCTGTTTGTGACCAGCAGGGGTCTTTCAAGCTTCAGGGGCCTCACACAAATTTGTGGTTTGAGTGCTGGTAAACACTGATGGGTGTTTATGTGAGGATGACCGTGAGCTGGGAAACAGAGGTGGCCCTGAAAATGAAATGACGAGACTTCCCTCTGCCCACTTCTATCACTTATACTCTGAAGAGGAGCTTGCTATCGAAATCCTCGCTCCTCCAGTTTTCCAGAAACCTCGTAATCTGATTTACAAGTGGCTGGCAGCATAGAGATTAAGGATTGGGAGAGTCATTGGGAGATGACACATGCAAACTGGTTCCTGGCACAACCTGAGAGGATTGGCGGAGATATGTAGAAAGCTTGTGGATGGCAGTCGCAGATGTTTCCAATGTGGCATCGTGTCTCGCGGGACGTCGCGGGACCGAGCTATTGGCGACAGCCTGCTAAGCGAGGCGTTTTACAATAGGAGGAGAGCCCAGACTGAGAGCGGAGCTAATGGGTCTGAACAGAAGCTCTCCCGTTACCCCTTGCAGTGCTGGTGAAAGGTCAGGTGACCACCAAGTACTACCGGCTGCTCTCCAAGCATGGTGGCTGGGTGTGGGTGCAGAGCTACGCCACCATCGTCCATAACAGCCGCTCCTCGCGTCCGCACTGCATCGTCAGCGTCAACTACGTCCTGACGTGAGTCGCCGTCACGCCACACGCCCCCAAATCACGTGACTCCGGCATGCCTCCTAGGGATGGATTGAAACAGAAACTGGCTAAACTTTTCATGTGTTTGCAGTACGTGTCAAACCTCACAGAATCACACACATAAAGTTGAAGCTCCCTCTTGGTTCCTCGTTCCTTCTAGGGAGTTTTTCTTTGCCACTGTTCCCTCTGGCTGGCTCTGTGTGGGTGCTGGGCAACAAAAATGTAAAGCACTTTGAGAATGTTATGTTATGAAAATGTGTTACACAAAAAATGAATTGAATTGAATACTGGCCATTAAAAGGGGCATATAAAGGGGTGGGGCCACAGCCCCAGTTGAAAGCTGATTGGCTCACAGTGCCTCCTCCCCAGTCATTCTCAGATTCAAAACACATCATTGGCTTTGGATGAATTATATCCCCTCCTATGCCCGCCACCATACAAAAATGCTAGAATCCTTCCTGTTCAGCACCCCCCACACAATCCCAACCATTTGCACCCACTGCAGAGATGTGGAGTACAAAGACCTGCAGCTCTCGCAGGACCAGAGCAGCGGTGCCAAGCCGGGACTGGCTTTCAAGAGCAGCCTGGCCTCACCTCAGGATTCCCGCAAGCAGCTCAAAGCCAAAGCCATCAAGATTAAGACCAAACTGAAGAGCGGCCCCTATCCCCAGGTGAGCTTCTGGCATGTTCCAGGAGAAGACATCACATCTAAACACCTAAACAGAATATAATCAAACAGAATATGATTCAATGGTAGGCTAAAATACAAATTTAAACAGGTTTAAAAGGATAAATCTGCAAGTCGCAGAAGTTAGCCAGATGTAAACCAAATACTTATGCTAGTAATGATATGCAGGGTGCCACGGAAACGTTTATTGATGATGTCAGAAGGTGATGTTTTTAGGAAACAAAGAAAGACAGCTCTAAGGATCGGATTCTGGCAGGCCCTTAACCCACTAGACAGTAATGCTGGACACAATTAACTATATAACACTAATACATTAATGTGACTACTGGTAAATGGTGAATAACAAGGCTCAATCAAGACCAGTTTACGTTAAGGCACAGTTAGTTGGAACTGGCATTTTTTTATTGCAGCCAAACAGCTCGTTCAATCAGGACAAAATGGAGCGCCCCCCGCAGGCCTGGAGTTGGAAGGAGAGCCCCCCCTACAATCTGACCCCCTGCCAGGAGCAGAGCCCCACGCCGGAGGCCGGGGGGGAGGTGCTCTGCAGCGCCCCCTATGGACTGGCCTTCCCCTATCCTTATGGCCACATTCCCTCGGAACCGGCCGCGCTGGCGGGACGGAAGCCGCGGCCGGGACAGAGCGCCCCCTGCCGGCTGTTGGGAGAAGGGCGGTGGGGATGCGCTAATGCCCGCCCCAGCAAGCCGCTGCACGGACAGGCGCTGTGCAGCTCCCCCCACCCCCACACGGCCGCATACACAGGTGAGCAGCAGCGCCATCCGCTGGCTTCTCCATTAGACGGGACAGGCGAGTTTTTTTCCGAACGGGAAAAGTTCCCAGGGAAAATATCTCATTCCTGTAATGAGTCGGATTAACAACAAATACATTTTTTAACCACTGAGCCACAGCACCACCCCATCTCCCCGTTCTAGAACATTCCGAATGGACTTTAAGCGCCTAAGTGAACGCATTAAGCCCACTGGTCAGGGTTAACCTGCCAGCTGACCCAAGTTAAAACATGCGATGGGGCTCAACGCGTCTTTTCCTTATGCCATGTCGGTAGCCTCAATAGAACGCCACAGCTTTGAAGGGGTGAGCCGCTGAAGCGATGTTCGACTCGCTACGCCTGTTACATTCAAAAGTCTGCCACAGCGAGTGTTTCTCAGCCCAGTCCTCAGAGAGACATAAACAGTCCACATTTTTGCACCAGGTATTTGGTGTTCTTCATTGGCTAGGGGCTGGGAGGGAGCAAAAATGTGGACTGTCCGGGTTGAGAAACACTGGCACAGCATGTCATTTTCCGACCCCAGGGCCCCTGGCAGGCCGGAAGTACGACCCCAACCTTGAAGACTACTCCGGCTGCACCACCTCCAGACCCAACAGCAGGTTCAAAGAGGAGCCCTACGACCGCAGAGCGCTGCTTCAGAGCAAGGTGGAGGCCGGGCTGCACGTGCTTAAGGGAGATGCCAAGAGCCCTGTGGGGGGCACCGAGAAGGCCCCTCCCGGGACCCTCAGCGGCTCCTTGCTGGGCAGGGCCAGCTGTGAACACCTGAAGCCCCTGCAGAGCCTGGGCGCCCACCTGCCCATGCAGGTCATGCTGGAGCAGAGGCGCAGGCTCTGCCTGATGGAGTCTCAGTATGGCCACCTGGGGGCGCCACATGCGGACAGCAACGAGGACCAGGAGACCCCCGAGCTCACGGAGCAGCCCCAGGGGGGTGAGGGGCGGGCTGAGGAGGAGCTGAGGTCGGGCTTTGCAGGGGTCAGCATACCCAGCCAGGCTCCGTACGTGTCCCTCAACTTCCACCACATGCTGGCCAAGCACGGCTCCCTGCAGGGGGCACCCTACGCGCTGGCGGGACACTTAGCCGACAGCTACAGCTATAGGGGGGAGGGGATCAACCCATACGCTTACAGGGGCCAGAGCCCCGCCTCTTCGCCGGAGAGCCACAGAGAGATCCCCCATTACATCGGTACCTCCGTCATCATATCCAATGAGAGGTGACCCCCCCCGGGACTCACAGGACACAGAGCGCACCCCCTTATAAAGAAAAAAATCTCCTAAAGGTGCCAGAACCAATGACGGGCCTGACAATAATGCCCAACGTCCCACGATGATTCCCAACGGACACCCAGCTCTCGGATTAGCATGCCAATATCATGTACCGATAAAGGGATCAAACTCTAATTTCAGGGGGTTTTTGGCCTGAATACATTATATTTTTGCAAACAATTTAGCAGTTAAATAATGTATCATACTGTCATGGCCTAGTTCTAACAGGCAATTTTCTAACAGACAGACCATAATTATAAAATTACCGAAAATGTACGTTCCCATAAACAGTCCGTTAAGATGATGGAAGAAGAACACTTGGGCGTAACCGTCTCACTGAATTAAAAGGCGATTTATGGGGGGAGTCCCGGCCCCCGGAACCAGCAGGTGTGCTCAGTGCTATCGTGCAGCATCCATGCCGCTCCTACCGGAGGTGGGAAGGTTGCGGTAAACTTGCGGTTGTTTTATGTTTGTTTGCACCTTGCATGCTGGACCCTCAGCACCTTTGCTGTATTGTAACTGTACCCCCTCCCCCCCCGATCGGCAAACCGGGCTGGTGAATCAAGTGATCTCATAAACGACACACCCGTGGAAGCGGCCCGCTGTTCTCCACAAAAAGCTGTACTAAAGCCACCAAGTGTTTTTTTTATTTTACACTTTCTTGTTTTGTATTTCCACATTCATTGAAATAAATCCCAAGTTTAGTAGCTGCTCTGTAAATCATTTTTAAAATGTGCCTTATTTTTTTGAGGATGGTGACTAGCGAAAATGCTAACGGCATTAGCCTCCATCCGGCCCACAAGCTCCAGTGTTTTCTAGTTCCGATACTTTTATTAGGCCATGACAGAGCAAAACACAGGAGTTCTCTCGGGTTAAAAACAACAAACGTATACATTTATACTCGTACGGCACTAATACTTCTCATTAACAAGTATAATAAAGGCTAACTGACCTGGCTTGGGAGGTGTCGAGATCCATTGTCGTCAACCGTTACTTCTGAATGGCACTTTCTACTTTTACACTTTCAAAGCAATGGCCATCTTTATTTATTTTTTGAGAAAGTATCGAGTCAGCCAGTCCCTGTAACATTGGGCTTAAGGGCCTTGGTCAAGGGTCCAACAGTGAAGTCACTCTGCTGGGCCTGGCATTCAAACCTTTACTTATATTACGTACCCGACCGACTGCCATTTTAAGCGGATTGTCTGACAGGATTATTTGGAAGGCTCTTCTGCTTAGGAATCAACTCATTTTTCCCACCAGTGGTTGCTCTGGACCCCCCCCCCCCCAAAAAATGCAGTTTTTTGGCAGATGCACCGATCAGCAGGGAGGTATTTAGGTGAGCCCCAACCCTCTGCATTTCATTTTCTGCACTTGACAGGTCAGGGGTTTCCACCTGGATCGCATCATTGAGCTCAGGGAGCAGGGGGGTATCCAACACATTGGAGGTCGGTTTGCAACTCTCCCCTGGGGCTCCGAACATACAGGCTGAGTCAACCTGACCCCCATCCCTTTTCCCCTTGCTGGGGGCTACACCAGCAGCTGACGACACCCGACCTGAGGTTCTGTCAGAGCCCCACAGTGATAGATGGAGGGAATGTAGTGGAACCCAGATCACACGTGCCTACATTAAACACAGCCCAACATCATCTGGTCTTCTATGAGTACCATTGTATGGTACATTCATGCTCAAAATTAAAGGTTTAAAGGAGAATCTCAGCCATGGGACAGAGAACGTACCTCTCATTCAGAATTCCCTTAATTCCCTCAGAGTGTTTGGTTTAAAGCTTGTAGGCTGAGCATCTTGAAAGTAGACGGTTTTGAAGGTGAGCCAAAGGACTGCACCATCCTCTCTAGGGGGGGCCTCTGGGAGTTAATGTGAAGCGCGGTGTGGAAAATAGATTCCATCTGACCCCACAGACCCCCTGGGGGAAATTGTTTAATAGGATATTGAAATGGTGAGCATTTATGGACTGAGTGTAGGCAATTTTCTTAATAAACTTTCAAGCGGCCACTGGGCACCTAAAAGACCCATACTCAGGGCCCTGGCAAGAACCCCGCACTTCTCCCACACTGATTGGTCAACCCTGAGGGGGTGTGTCCAGGGAGCCACTGCCCCACCCACCACACTGCTGGGTGGCCCAAATGTAAATCAGTGGGGAGGGAGGCCCTCAATTGCGCCACATGCCAGCTACTCCCAGAACAATTCTCAGGCACATGTGTGGCTCTTTGCCTTTGGAGATGAAAGCCAGCAGATGTTTGTTTTTATTCCCTGATCATGACCAGTTGTGGTTTAAAAAAAAAAAAAAAAAGATCAATACTATAAATTTTCCCCTGGGTCTATGGGGACTGTTTTAAAACGACATGCGGGGCGTTTCAAGCATCTAATTTGGGTATCGCCATAGCGATGAGGCGGGGCCCCAGATGGACCGCAGGGGCCCTGTGCATATTTGCACCTCATCCAGTTATGATGAGCCAATGGAGTAAGGTGTCAGGGACAAATGAGGTGTCATCTGAGCATCCCAGCAGGGAGCCAAGCCCCCAGACTAGGTCTCGGAACGCGGGATAGTGGCCCCCTCCCCCCTGCCCCCCCACCACGCTCGCAACCGGCTCCACCTGCAGCGCCGAGCTCTCCCGCACTCCATCCATCCGGCCCAGAAACGTGTGACAGGGTAAAGGGGGGATTCTCATTCACTTGGGGTGGTTCTTGTTAGTGGCTCGCCGCTGCACCCTGCAGGCCGGGGCGCAGATGACGGCAGAGGTCTGGACTCGCTGGAACCTCTTCTCCAGCACCTATATTATTATCATACTTTACGACTCAAGCGAAATAACCAGAGCCTGCTCCAACCAAGTGATTTACAACACAGTCATTTGTTTGAGCATTACACATCTCTAACAGTTCACCTGCACTTAGAGCATACCTGTCTGCTGAAGATACACAGGGTAAGTCCGCTCCTCTTGGGCCTCCTGCATTAGTTTGTCACGAGCTCACTGCCGTACAAAGGCGTCCACCTGCGGCCTGAACCATTCCTGCCTATGTGTAGCTGCTGGTTTCTAAGGGGGGAGTCACAGGGGCCACATTGGAAGTGATATGCTACCTGTAGGAAGTGCTGGTTCCATGGGGTTCCTCTTGTCTGCGGAACTGAAAGACACCCCTAACAAGCCCCTGAATTCGCACGGAGCATTTCTGCTGGACCGCAGCTAAACCCCCCAGCTAAACCTGCCCAAATGACCAAACATTCACGGCCTCCCTTCAGTCTCGTTTATCAGCACATGACAACGGCATCCAACAGCTTCATTTATCACAGAATTCCATCAATTAAAAATGTCACTTCAATCTCTTACAAAGACAGGTGACCAGTTAAGACAATTATCAACAAACTACAGGGTAAAGGCAAAAATAATTACAATCGAACAGCAAATAAAAAAAAAAAAAATGTAAATTGAAAATTAAAAAAAAGTCTTACCCTGCCCAGTACAGTAAGTACTTCAGATTTACAAATATTTAAAGATCTTTATATGGTACATTTCAATAAGGGTCATGAGGCATATTTTACTGAAGTCCATCGCTGTATACTTGAGTGTGAAAGTCTTCTTACATTCAAGATAAACTGAGTAACCTTAAGTCAGCATCTACATCTGCTTAGTAACAAACAGCATGTATGACATGCTAATAGCCCTCAAATGTGCTTCAACATTCAGAAAAGAATACCTCATAACAAGAAACGCTATGTTACAGTTGCGTTACTTTGACTGCAAACAATGGTAAGTGCGTTTAGAAAAAAAAAATATTACAATTGCTGATCCATAACAGGTAATATCTTAAATCAAAGGCATCAAATTTTGGGCCAACAATGGATTGGTCCAATGTAACCACGACTTTCTTTTGCTTCTGTGGTCCATAAGAAATTATGGCGCGATAAACATTTACGCAATCAGACAAAAATGAGTGGAACTTATTTTTGCAAATGTATATGTTACTATAAGTGAAAATACATCCCAGTGCTATAAGAACAAACAATCTTTATCTAGGTCAAATATGCACATTTATAAGCACACTTATCTAGAGCCCCCCTTCCAATGGGGCGGTTTTATCCCCTAGAAAGTATCCTTGATTGTGTGAGGTTGGCGGGATTCTGCAGGTTGCCAATAGGAAGTGAGGGAGAGGCCAGCGGCAGCCTAGCGATGCTTGGTGAGGATCAGGTTCCTCAGCATGTCGAAGGAGTTGCCATCGGGCTGCACGGACACGAGGCCCAGCTTGGCGGACTGCACCTGGAGGAAGCCATTGTCGTCCAGGCCCACCACTTCCACCTGGGGCCCGTCCTCGCTCTGCAGGCGGACCTGTGTGCCACTGAGAGCAGGGGGCGGGGTGATGCAGGTCAGAGGAAAGCAGGAAAGGGGGGGCATCCTCATTTAAAAAGTCACCAAAGCTGCAAATTACATGCCTCAGTTAACAGAAAATAATAAAGACCAACAATAAGGTCAAACTGCATTTCCTAAAGCCAAGCCGACCTTAAAATTGGCCCGGTGTTGTGTCAGCATGAGCCACTTCATTGCACCGCTGAATAAAGCTTATTAATTTAACTAAAAATATATACATTACCAGTTAATAGTCTGGTCATTACAAATGAAACTCATTTGTTTTTTAATAAAATAAAGATCCTAATCACACCTCGAGGTTATGCAAGTACTGTATCATCTCATCTACAAGGAATGAGGTGGAGTGCAGTGACAGATGACAAGGCCCCCACAATCCCCCCCCCACCTAAACCCTATATGGCTGCTTTGGGATGAGCTGGATCAAGGAGTAAGAGCCTTGTAGTCAATTTGTGCCCAGAAGTTGTGGACTCTCCTTCAGGACCATTGGAGAAGCAGTTCAGGTGGCAACATCTGGAAGCTGGACACATTTCACTGCACGATGTATAACTGTGTATATGACAAATTAATAATCTTGAATCTTGTCGAATGCAGGCTCTTGGCATTCTATGTTGTCATCGAAGCAAAAAGGGGTATTTTATAGTCTAAAATCTGAGGAAATGTTGTAATGCTGAACACTTCTCTTGATCGTTGCAATATTTCCTATGTATTACTTCATTGCCCTGAGAGCTTCTACCGTAAGGGTGAAAAGCAGCTATAATAGAGAGAAATCCATTAAAAGCATGTGTGCCCCTACTCTAGACTGAGTGACAGTGAGTGACAGAATCTCCCTCATACATCCAAACTAATAGCATCATTTTCACTCTCCACAATTCCTCACCTCCTCTGGGGCACTCTCCGATTCATTCAAACTTTATATCGACATCCAATCAAAGTTTTATTTGTCACATACAAAGCTATACTCAGCACAGCATACAGTGAAGTGCTTGGTCCCCCAGAGACAGTAAATAATATTCATAAATACCCATAGTGTACAATTGGCAGCAAAGTGACAGACGGTAGTGCTAACAGTCAAATGAATAAAATAGTCAGTATTTACAGCTGTAAGCGGGACATGAACATATATCTGTTGAGCAGGCTATAGTGCACTACCGGTTATGCACAAATCATAGACACCGTCTTCTTTAAAGACTGGAAATGTCAGTCCTCCGTTTCCAGGAGCGCAATACATTTATCTATCCATTGCGTGTCCTCGACTTACAGCAGAAGGAAGGGCTACAATTTGTGGGAATTCTCTGGCGTCCCCATGACCTCAGTGTTATCAGAGCAATGCTCTACTTGTTGAGCTATGTACCTGTGCACCCATCTCCTGTAATACAGGGGAAGGACAGCCTGCGGGCCCCCGTCCTGGAAGGAGGCGATCAGGTCCTCCAGCAGGGAGACGCTGCGGCCGATGAGCTGGGAGGTGTCCAGGGGCTCCAGCGTGGACCCCTGCTTGCGGTTCAGCTGCTCCACCAAGTCATTGATGCAGATGGTTGGGTTGCTGTTACTGACATTGAAGCCACAACCTGGAGAGATGGTGCGTCAGATCGGCGCTGATACTCAGGAGAGCCCTCTCCCCCCAGGTAAAACACCCCCCTGCTAGCCACAATTCGAAATCTCACCAACGAGCAGATGGAACATCGCCCCCATCAGGGTGGAGTTGACCAGCACCCCACCCAGCTTCATTAGGTTGCTGTAGTAAATGTCATTGGGCCATTTGACAGTCAAGTCAATCTCCTGAAAGGGCATTATAGAAGATGATGGGTCTGCTGCCATCGACAGCAGGAAGCATCTACAGAAAAAGACATTAAGCCAGTGTTCCCCAACCCGGTCCTTGGGGACCCCTGGATGCTCCACGATTTTGCTCCCTCCAAGCTCCTAATGTGGACTCTCTCTAGGTTTAGCGTTGGGCCAAGAGGGTGGTACAGTACCTCGTACCCGGGCAGGGTGCGAACGGCCTCGACGACGGCGAGGGCGGCCAAGTGCTGCAGGAAGGGGATGCTCTGGCCCAGTCGTGAGCTGATGGGGACGCGCACGTGCACCGTGAACATGGCACAGCCCAGCGGGCTCAGCCAGGCATTCCCGGCACGACCTGTAACACGAGGAGGGTCAAGCCGAGGTCGCAAAACAAGGTGCAGCCAAACGGGCCAATTCACATCGGACACCAGCAGGAAAAGTCATCTTACTGGAAATCCAATTAAAATACTGATGATGAAAGTTTGGGCAATTCCCGTTATAGGATAGAGGATCTGCGGAAAAGGCCGCACCCACACAGGGTAAAATCAACACGGCATTTCCTGCACATGGTCACTCTGTGGCGATTGTAATAGTCTGCTGGGTTCAAAACACCAATATGTTGCGTTAAAACATTTTTACTAAAATACTTTGCATTCCATAGTGATGATATCAAGCAAAAGCAAAAGATTTGTCTGCTAGCACAACTCATGGTAACACCAGCTTATTTGATGGACTCTGTTGGTAGATAAGTTCTACTTGGCTATATACAGTAGTTAATGTTCAACTTCCAAATATCGCAAAAACTTCAAATATCGCAATGTGAACTTTTTCCAGTATCACTCAGCCCTAACACACAATACATTCACAAAAAATAATTAATAGTAAATGGTTACATGTACCGTATTATGTAAAATGATGCAGCTAAGCAAAAAGATTAACCTTAATTTTAGAAGCCAATATTTTGACATAGAGGAATCATTAATCAAAACAATTTGAGTCAAAGTGATGAAAAAGACAGGCCAGGCTACTCCTAGAGGCTAAATGGCACATATCTGTGGCTAACCTCACATTACTGGGCGACTCCTTTGAACCCGAATGTCTTCTTTTAAGATGCATTTGCACTGCAGTTGTTCTGTTTTGCATTGCCTCCACACAACTGAGGGGTATTTGGACCCTCATCCGCTATGCACCATCCTCCGTTTGTCAAATTGTCGAGTAAACGATTAGGAAAATCAAGTTTAACTGAGTAATTGTGATGGCTGTGCTACATTTTATACATAATACATCTAAGACACGTGGGTGTCAATAATATTGACCAGACAGGTAAGTCATAAAAAGAAAAACAATATAACAGTGTTTGTCTTGCATCTTAGAGTACAGAAGTAGTATCTGTTTAACCACAGCCTGGGTGTTTCAGTAGTATCAGTAGGCTAACGTAATGGTGGTTTCTCGTTACCGCAGTCACGGAACGGAGGCTTGTATCAACATCGCCGTGTGACCGCAGGAGCCGCCCATGAGGTGTACATTAAACGCGCTGTTTACGATTGGTGGTTACCACGGCGGCCTCTGACTGACCTCTGCCCTCGGTCTGTCGCGCAGCTACGGCTATTAATCCCACTTCCTGGGGTGACTGGAGCATCAACCTGTAAAAGAGAGGAAAAAAAAAAAAACACCCCAATGTGAAGCGGACCGGGGAGGGAGGGCCACGAGGTTTGTGTGTCCCGCCCCCCCACACAGACATCGCTGGCTGTCTGCCCACATGACCATCATATTTTTCATCCATACTGCCCCCTGCAGGATGATCCGGCCTTTAACTCCCCAACATTCACAGGCATCTCGTACCCCGCCATGGAGATGTAAAGGGTCTGCCCACCCCCGCGCCCTCCACACCCCACCCCCAAACTCCCAGTCCATGACCTCACCATCGCAGAGTTCACACCCAGACACAGACCTGGAATAAGACCCCAACCAAAGCAAACAAGTGCATGCTAGACCTGTGCTCCACGGAGAGCCCCCCCCCCTCCCCCCAAAGCCCCAGAGACCAGCCAGATCAAGGTGACATTGTGATGTCAATCAAAGGGCCTCCCCCAGAATTAAGCAGCCTTAATAACCCCCCCGAGCTCGTTCCGCACGCCTTCCCGACTGCCTGAGATTGAAATAATGCACTACGTATAAAAAAATACTAAAGATAAATATTTTTCTGAAAACATGACATTTTATAACAAAAAGAAAATTGTTTGAAAAAGACAACTTTATTTTAACATACAACACGGCCATACAGTATATAACAATTATAAATAAATAAGTGTATATATATACACATATATACATATACACA
>JAODKN010000104.1:16830560-16861488 GCA_026774425.1 Petrocephalus zakoni | reverse complement strand
ATTTAATCTTTCTTTCAAATTGTTTTTCTTGTTCCATTTAATTGCTTGACTGGTCTAAACCCCTCCCTTCCTTTTCTTCAACACTGTTGCTAATTATTGGGTGTCGAGACACGGCCTGTGCCCCGGGCAGGCTGAATTGCACCCTTTGTGCTCGCCGCCCCTTAGTGGAGTGTGGCTCGCTAGGGGAACAGGCTAGTCTGTCAGCGTGAGTAGCACATCACCATGATGCAGTCGGGGGTTGAATGCGACCTTGCGGTGACTGTCCCCAGGCCCCAGTTCCAACTCCGGAAATATTCTGGAAACACACTCAACGGTGAGTGTGTGTGTGTGTGCAAGTTCTGGGACATGAGTTCACAGAAAAACCTGGGGAGGACAATAAGCGTGAAATAATGGACACAATTCCCAAATCATCCAGATCAACAGGGACCTTGTGACAGACATGTGACGTCGCATTTTGTTAGCTTCTGCAGAGGAAACAATGAGCGGGGAGGCAATTAGCAAGTTTAACGCCTCCTTACACTGTGAGACTGACTGACACCTACTGTATATTATATTCCAAAATGCTGTTTATTTTTCTCAGTCCTGACTCAGACCGAAATCAAGCATCCGCGCACAGTTGCGTAAGACGTTCTACCACCACATGCTGGTGCAGCCTACAAGCCAATTTTGAGAGAAAATTAAAGAACTCAACTCGGATCTGACCATTAACCATTATTTTAAGGTATATGCATATTCTAGTATGGAATTGCAAATGCGATACACATGTGACGACCCTAGCTGCGGGTAACCAAGACGAAAGTAAAATGATCTTGATACAAAACAATCTTGCCCTGAAAGAGCAAGGTCTCAGACAAACTGCAGCTTTCTAGAAAAGTTTCTTTTTGTAAAATTGAATTCAATTCATAATTTTTATGTAGCGCCTTTCACAACAGTGACGCCCTGCTGCACGTGGTTGTGATACATTCCTGCAACTTTTATACAGAATAATTCAAGAATAGGGAAAGAAAAAAATGAAAGAAAGAAAGGCAGATGACAACGGAGGACAGGAGCCAAAACTATAGAAATAAACAGGGGGTTATGCCTGCTGAAAGGTGCAAGGTGCAAACTCTGATCAACTGCAATGGGAAATAACACTATATTTATATGCAACACTGACAAAGGAGCAGATACCAATGGGTATTATCCGCTTTGGCTGTGAACCGGGCCCTTTGGCACACTAATGGAGTTACAGGGCACAATTTCCAGCAATGTAGGTTTAACTGCTGCCTGGTGCCACAACTGTCCCACATAAATTGCACAGTGTACCTCCCTGTTTTTAATGCCCCTGCAGCGTGATGAAGTCAGTCGGGAAGTTTACATGGAATCCCTCGTAAGGACGAAGGCGAAAGCACTCAAATTACTGTAGCAATATTACATTTCACATTAACATAAAAACATAAATGAAATGACATTTTTATAAAACTGCAAATTCCGTACAAGCTCACTAACTGCAAACTACATAACAAGCTCATTCAAATATAAAGTATTATAATATATATATAAAAATAAAAGAATAATTTGTGTAAATATTTTACCTCATATATATATATATATATATATATATAACTAGACAGTTTAATTAGGCAGATGTTTTCCAAAGATAACTTTGATATAATACAAGTAACATTTAGTGAAATGATTAACTGTCATGGGAGACACACCACAGCGCACAACGACGAAATGTGTCCTCTGCATTTAGATCATATATGTGACATTGTGGGAAAGCAGTGGGCAGCCAATTCTTAAATCTGATTACTGTAAAAGGTAGAACACAGCAATCTCAAACAAAGCAAGCAATAAAACAGTCCGAATGACAGCTGACCTGTCTGTAGAATTACACTGAACTACATTGCTGTCCCATCTATGTCATTATGGGATGGTGACTACATCCCTCGCAAAGCAATGCAGTTAACTGAAATTAAAATTATAAAGGTTTTTTTAATGCACCACTGTTAATATAAAAAGAAGCCAGCGATAAGGGATTCATTTTTCTGTAACGCCAAAAATCCTGAAAAAAACACTGAATAGATAACTGGGAAAAAGAAGAGTGATAGCTTCTAAGCTAACGTCCCTACCTTTTCACTCACAGAAGGACCGATACAAATATCAGTTACACAATTTAATTGTAAATAAGCCTTCTTACCCCCTCATGGTATACTTTATTTGCTCGCTTAAGCCTTATATCCAGGCTTACGCTCATTTTTGTGCATTTACTTAGCGCAGGCTAGTTAAAAGTCCCCCTAAAGCATTCGCGTGCTGTACTTCCGGACGCGTACAGTCATGTGATTCGAATTATCGTGGCCACGTGACACAAACAGGTCACATGGCTCAATCCATTGATTTGGTTCTGTACTTCATTTCAAGCTGAGAGATGTATTGAGTATTGCGGATTTCATCGATTATCATATTGTTCGTTCATAAAATGCTGACACAATCGGTCATTCGTATCTAATACATGTCTAAGTCTGGTTTGAGTTTAAACGGAGCATAAGATTGCTTTAATTTTAATTGTCTATCGCAGTACGGTATAGTTGGGATCACTATAGGTAAAATGAGTATATTACATATAAAACGTTTACCTATAGAGCTGCAAGCGACAATACGACAAAGTTAATATGGCTGCAGAGAATCTGCGGAAACAGTAGGGAAGTGTGAACGTAAAGTAAATGTTTAATACAACCTCAGCAATTTATTATAGTTTATTATGACCACAAAAGCAAGAAGCAGGCAATAACTGGAAAGTAAAAATGGTAAAAGGCATTTTATTTATATTGATGTATAGGTGTTGATTACATAAGCGATTGTTTAATTACATCGAACGGTAAGTAATGATCTAGCCTTAAGAAATACGGAAGAAGTGTTAGGCCCATTTAGACATGCATACTCCTGACAGCAGTTTCGTTTAATTGAAATACGAAGAATTATTTCATTATAAAGAATTAAAAGTATTCACCTGCAGAAAAAGGGTTTTAGGCATAATATGATGTTTAAATTATATGAAAGTAGTGCATACATAAAACATGTTTGATTTTAAGACCATCGTTATTGTACTGCAAAAACTTTCTAGTCAACAAATTATTATGCAATATAATATTAACAATTTTGAAGAAACACTTGGAAATTTAAAATGACTGAATTTTTAAACCAGGTACCGGATGGTCTGCAAAATCAATGACAGTCTCCACTACATCAACAGGAATACCATTCCTATACCAGGAGGATGAATTATATGTTGAATATTTTCCTGAAATAGGTACCTCTGCACAGGAACTGCAGATAGAAATAGGCAGGAGCTTCTCACAGGGTGGCTAAAGAAGGGACAAACACACTAGTGTGGGTGGCATAACAGAGGATGTAACATAACTCAATGAGTCATGAGAAGAGGCAAGACCAGTTAGGCTTCAAGAGCCAGACTGCATCAAAACAGGGATCTGCAAGTAAGGAATATAACTTCCCCAACCAGATCACTTGGAGCATCGCAGAAACACTTGGCAGATTTGTGGTCCTGCCACAATGCTATTTGAAAAGCTGGTTGCCAAAAAAAAATTGAAGATATAGCCCTGCGGACATATCGATCTTTCTCACAAATTATTAGAATGGTGTTGCTGTTTAGATTAAATTTAGATAATTGATAACTGTTTTCCTGACTTTGTTTTCTCTAGTCACTATGTTTCACCATCTAGAGTGAATTTCAACTGTATTGTTTTTTTTTCTTGAAGATTGTGCTTTGCCATATTTTGGTATGCTGGAGAATTCAAATTTGAAGGGGGTAACATATCATTTGTATGCCCCCTCTTTGCTGACCTCTAATATTTGTATAGAAACGTGCATATCAAAATGAAAAAATATGTTTCGATATTACTAGTATTGTATTATTAAACCAGTGGAACAAGTATTTGGTTGTTGAGAAGGAGAGCATGAAGATGTTAAAGGTCAAGGATAGAGGAGTTGTAAAAAAACTGACACAAATTATTTGATAGGGCAGTATTTAGTAATAATTCAGAAACAAATCCAAAAGACATGAAAGTCAAAAAAGTGAAGATAAATTATATCATCTGCCATTTTTAAGATTCATAGTCATATCATCTATGCTATCACCTACTAAAATGGCAACCCTTAAGCTGGGAAGCGGAAATGTATTTTTGCATTTAATACTAATATATATTTACAGAAAAAAAATACATTTTTCCCATTAGTGTCATTTCATTGGATTTTGCGCCGCCTCTTTTCCAAACGTAAAATTGATTGGCAGTTTCTATGACAACTACATTGTCTGTTCCTGCGTCATTAGTTCATCCGGGAACTTCGTAGTTTGATTGACAGTTGTCATGGTAACACTTTCAGTCAGCCACCATTTTGTAAGTCGCTTTTTCTTTTTTCAAATAATTTACCTTCCCGCCGGAATAATAAATTCACTTTTTAATAGTAATGGCAGCGGCGTTGAAACCGACGCGCTGACCGGGTCGGTTTCGGAGGATTTGGAGGGTAACGCGTAACGCGCTGCGTGTGTGACTGGATTTAGGCGGCGCCGAGCGAAGTGGCTGTCCGTGTCTCTGTGGTCTGCCGGGCCGGTTCGCTGCGCAGGTTTGGAACGCGCGCCATTTTGTGAAATTTACAAAAATCCCGTCCAAGAAAACAAGGTTTATCATCGAGCGGCCTGCGATACAGAAGTACGCGCCTCTGGGGAACTTAGATAAATAGGCGGCGGCGGCGAGTCGGCGACGGTTTGGCGCTTTTTTTCGGCGCGGTTAAATCGGCGCGCGTGCCTTTTCCCCCCTCGCGCACTCGGCTCGCCGATAAGTTTGTCTCTCGGCTTCGCTAGTTGACGGAGCGGCGCTGTTGATTTGGAAACTGAATTGACACCGAGTCGGAGAAGTGAGTAGCTGCCGCTTTGGCGGATCTGGGGGGGGGGACTCCTCGGAGGACGAGGCACGGTGGATTCTTTACTTGCCCCCCTGCGCTCCTGGGACTTTAAATGAAGATCGCTTCACGGATAGAAAGAGGGACGCGTACTGACAAAGGTGAGTTGTGCGGCGCCGTTGGCGTGCGGCTTCTCCGGCTCCCTTCGCGCGTAGCTAACTGGCTAGCCAGCGGGGCTGCGACGGTGCGTTAGCCGGGGCTCCCCGCTTAGCGATATTCGTGCTTTTCTGCTTCACTCCGGAGCGCCGCTCGGAGCGGCGGGGCGGCGTACCTCCCCAGCCGCCGAGACGCGGCGCGATTGCCGCCGCCGCCGCCGCGGATGCCCGCCTAGCTATTGTACGCCGGGCTGACGGTAGGCCACGCCGTTATCTGGCGAGACGGGCGCCCAGCGTCGCGCCTAATGACGGCCAGTTTTTAGCAACCGAGCTAGCCGGGTACGACCGAGCCAGCGTCGCTAGCCGAGGTGACAGGTCCTCCGGCCCCGACGCCGCTCACGGACGCGGCGGCTACCCGAGTAACATCAGTGGGCAGCGCGGCGTCTCCTTTCTGGGCCACCCAAGTCAGACGCCTGCTGGTTATAGGAGGCGGTGGGTCGCCAGGTGTAAGTTGGGGCACGGAAATAATAACAGTGCACGTGTCAATCTGGCTAATTAAAAAAGATAATTGTGTATGACGGTAACGGCGGCTAATCGTCGCTAGCTCCGGTTGTCACCAGAGTAGCTCGTTAATAAGCTAATGGTACAGTGTTTTAATGCGGCGATAACCAGTCGTCATTAATGTACTAGCAGCCTTGTTACGGATCTGTCTAGCAGCATATATGTGTACATATATACATATGCATAAATATTTATGCTCAAAAACAATGCACACGGGTTTGATACGCCGGGGCGCCTTGATTTCTTTGATTTCTTAGTTAAGTTGCACTGATAGATGGGTGGGAGATGAAGTTGCATTAATTTGACGGATGGCATAATTTTGCTTGGATAACCTTCTGTTATCCTGGAAAGAGAGAGAGCGTTAACTAGCGGGTAAACGTCTCTCAAGCTGCCTTAGTGACTTCTGCATTTGACGGCCAGTTAGCCAGGGAGATAGCTGGATTTTGGCTACGTATATTTAAATCGATTTGCATTGTATCGTTCTTTTGGGTGTCGTTTATCAGTAAGTAATTGATAAGGAATTGTTCGGCTGTCTTGGGCGCATTTAAAACTGGTATGTGTGTCCAAGGTAGCTATCTGGCTAGCGGCATATCCGCAGTTATTCAGTTTTGTAAGCGCATAAACCAGATGACGGCTGGTCAGAATAAGGCCTGCTTCGTGACTATTTCTAGGCTAGGGATGTGCGTCTCTTTTCGCCTTCCATTAAAGGTTTAATGTCACACATTGTCTTGAAATAATTTAATTGTGCTTTATATCCTGTGTTGAACAATCTTTCTACAATCTACAGACATGATAAAATGTTCTTACGTTGGCTGACGTGACATGTAACCAGTGAATTTTTTTTGTCCCCTCTCCACTCCCCCTGTTTTGGTTACCATGAGTGAGACATTCGTAATGTCCAGTACTAGCTACAGCTAGTTAAGTGTCCAATTTAGAAGCTAGCCTCTCCCCCATGTGTGCAATCAAAACTGTTAAGTTGACTTAATGCTGAAGATGCAGTGGTAATGTTAAATCGAACGAAAAATCATTATGTTCCTAGATCACGTTATCTTTTTATTTCCGATGTTCCAATGTTTCTGAAATGGTATTAAATCCGTTGGGGATATTACCAAAGTTTTCATTTACGCGTAGTCGGTGTAGTAATGTACATTTTTTTTGCGATTCATATAAAGTATTGTTCTGAAGATTGACTTAAAGTAAGGAAACGCTTTCGCTACTTTTTATAATGTCCTTCATGATTGTAGAAGTGACAGGTAAAACACAAGACAACTGGACTATTTATGGTCTCTAATACAGGGGGCAATATATAATGATATTGCAAGTGGGCATGTACTGGCAATGTCAAAAAAAGTCATGGTGACCCATTTTGAGACCTAGTTTCAGAAAATGTGAAAATTGAAAGAAGAATGATCATTTTCTGTGTACTCGAGTGTGATATGTAATCACTTTCCTGTTTGTGTGTATTGTATTCCTAATATGTTGTCCTCATATAGTATGAACTCAAATTTTCATATGTATTCTTTAGGTAATGCAACCATCTCTGTCCTTTGGTTCCCATGAGCAACTTTTTAGTTTCACGGAGTTATTTCTCTGCTTGTGGTCTGCATGTGGACTAAAGGTTTTCCAGTTGTCCAAAAAGCTAAAAGTACATTAATATTTCTACTAGCAAACAGCTCCCTCATTTCTGTTTTACTTCCTGCTTGGGCAATGTTTATATGTAACACTTAGCAAAATGTGAGGTCATTCTAAAACTAGTCTTTACATCTTGTCTGGCTTTTATAATCTTTATAAATGGATACTTTTCTGACAGCATATTTTGAAACAGAGTCTGGATTTATGTAAATGTGTGACCAACATATAAGGTGCTAGTTTTAGGTCAAGGTGACAACAGCTGGAATTGACAAGACAATAAAAAGGCTTTTTTTGTGTTGCTATTTTGTGTGCCACAAAGTTTTGAAGTTGCTGCAAGCAGCTGTTTCCAGACCCTAGGGAAGTCATAGTGTTTTTTTGAAAGGTTAAAAGAGCTGTTGAAAAAAATCTAAGATGCACTTTGGATCAATGACACTCCATTATTATATTAGATAAATTAACTTATTTTGGTAGCTTGAAATTTGTTTTGAATAACCTTTTAAGCTGTCTCTTAAAAGTAACAGATGCTCTGTAATAATGGCACAATGACATCATTTGCTTTCCCAATTAAAAATAGGGTCAAAGTGTTTCTTTAAAGTGTGAGTTTCGCAAGGCTAGTAGGGTATCATATTTCAGCGGAAATAAATCAAGTTTATATGCTTTAAATGTTCTCTAGGTTATAAACGTTTAAACGTTTTCTACGTTATTTTTGTTTTACTAAACAAACTTGCTGTTCATTTTCTGGAACGACCCATAAGAGAAATTTGTATATGGATTTTAGTATTTTGCATTATGGTCACCACTCTATAGCTCATTTGGACTGAAAACTATGTAGCATTGTTATGATTATTTTTAAAAATTAATGAATTTACAGAAATGCAGTCATGCTTCTTTATATGATGTCAGCAAGTTAGCTAGCATAGCTCCCTTATAACTTTCTTGTTGATCCTTTTATTCAGAGTGTAGTTTTACTACTTTCTATTGCCGGATATTTTAATGGAGCAATTCAGGTTAAGTAGTTTGCTCAGAGGTACAAAGGCTACTCCTGGGGCTTGAACCAGCAGCCTTCGGGTTATATATTTGTGCTGCTTCAAAGGACAGTGCAAAGTTTAATTTTGTTCAGCTTTGCCCAGTTTTGCTGTTTTTATCTTCCTATGACAAACTACTTTGCTCTAATTAGTAGCCCTCAACTAGCCATATCTTCATGGCTTAGGAAGTGCTTTATTCTTCGTCTCTGTTTAGGGTGAAGTAGAGGTGGCAGTATGTTATAAGAAACAGGTAAGTGTAATGATTTTCAGGACAAATTGGGCACTAGATAGAAACTGGGAAACTAATGAACGTTAACTAATGAAGTTAAAATTGTACAAGGTTTGCAAATGGCCAGAATCTTTTAAATATAGGTAGGTCGGTTTGGCAGTATGGCTGTCTCTTAAGTAAAATATTTGCCCGATAATGTAACAAAATCCTCAATAATCCCCACTTTTGTTTTTTTCCCCACAGATAGCCATACTAAATCACAAATGGCAAGCAAAAAAATTGTCCAGCTATATCTCTGGCATTTTTACTCATGTCAGCACTCAGAAATACACAGAATTACAGCAGTTATGCCTCAGACTAGCAAAATGTATTAACTAGTATTGCCCTGTTTGTTACTCCTGATGTTACATAATGGTGTGTTCTGGGATATTGCATAGTTGAGTCTATGGAATTTTGTGTGTAAGCTACACTTGGAAGATAGTGTGGATGTGTATTTGAACTTGATACATTTTGTCACTAGCTAGAGGCTTTTATAGTTTACTTAATGAAGTGTCCCTTCCCCATTTATTAAGAATAAGAAATTCTGGGCAATAGGATAATGTGCATGATTTCCAAAACATATGACGAATGCAGCAACAGTCTGCTTGTTAAAGCAATGTGCTAATTACTCATTCTCAATATAATGAACCCAGTGGACACTAGAATTGTCTTTAACTTTCATAACGTGGCAGCCATTGTTCCTTTTCAAATGGTTTTAACCATTTAATTATTATTTTTAAATGGTGCCAGTTATCTTTGAGAACTTCTGTAGTCAACATTTGCGCCATTTCAGCAATCTGCATTTTGTATGTATTTTGACCTATTAAACTTCATTATAAGTAGATATGAAATGACTGATTGTATATAGTACCTGTCAGTGCTCAACATTAGCGCTTGTCTGCTGGCCTGGCAATATTTTTAAAGACCACTGGTCCATCTAATCACACTGTCTAATAGCCTACTTGGACCAGTGCTTTCATAAGATTTTTAAATACACCCCATCCCCCCACCCTCAAACATACTCAAATGCATTCATTCCCTTTGGTAAAATAGGCTTTTTCAATGAGCCAGACGGCCGTATTGATGCTCTATTCTACTGGCCAGTCTTGTTTCCAGCATCTGTCACCCACATGGGAAGGCAGCCATTCAAGAAGACTGGGATGACAAAAACAGGCAAATCCCCAGAAAAACTCAAACAACGTGTGACCCAAGCCATCCTATAGTAACTGAACACACCTCTTCACTTCTGTGAGGTAACATGGGAGGCCTACAAGTCACACGCAGATTCTGCTAAAATTAGCTAATAACATTAGCTAGTGGTTTGCCTCTCTGCTTGCAGAGTAAATGGAAGGAACACTAAAAGACTTAATGAGAAAAGAACCGAAAGACTAGTATAGAAATGGTGAGATGGCGAATAGGGTTTAGCCTCATTGGACAGAATGTTGGCGGTGGCAAGGCTGTTGTGCACAGTGCTTACACAAAGAAATTGGTGGATGTTTAGTCCTGTAAAGGTTAAGTTATTTTCATGTAATGAAAAAGGCTAAGATGTTCACATTGCTTTGAAGGCTAGATACTCTTAGCTTGCTTGTTTTTGTATGTGATATATTTCGTGTAAATGCTCCATTATGCAGTGATAAACGTAGGGCTGATATTATTTTGTAGTATTGTTTTGCAGTGGTTTAAGTATTTGGACTTGAAATGCTGAAATTTACTATAGACCAGGGGTGCCCACACTTTTTTGGCTTGCAAGCTACTTTTAAAATGACCAAGTCAAAATGATCGACCTACACCTACCTATTATTAGTGTTGGTGCAACCTAATGTAACAAAGTTTTAAGGAACAGCAGACTGGCCGCCCTTTACATCAGTCAAGTGGCGAATGGCAAAGGGAGAATAGATGATCGGCTAACATCTAAAATCTGAATGTTGTGGACTTCATTTGCGATGTACTGGTCGATTGCGATTGACGTGCTGGGCCCCACTGCTATAGACCCATTAATCTCGGTCAGTCCTGCTAAGTCAGGCCTGTTGTTAAAATGTAAATGTTGATGAAATATTTTGAACCTCAAACTGGTAATCTTGGGTTGAAAACTAGAGATGGGCCCGATCCGATATGATATTGGTATCGGGAACAGTATTGCCGTATTTCCGTCATCGGATATCGGTCAGACAGGCCTGATCTATATTGTAGCAAAAGGTGAGTGTGCCATTTCCTCAATAAATGTGCATCAGTCAGGGTGGTGCTTTTAATTGTCAGGTGGCGTTTATTTGCGACAAAAGACACCAGGACTCGCACAGTCCACCGTAACCGTCACCCCGCTTACTCCTCATATGTGCGGTGGGCACTCTCACACTACACGCACACAACAATAAACATTACAAATGCGTACACAACCGGGCACACTAACATAAACCCTCGTGTCCCCGGAAAACCATTTGCCGGCCGGCATTAACCCGACCGGCCGCACTGCCAACCGGTACTCCCCCGTGCTACACCATATTCCAGTTTGCAGCTTGCACTGGACGTTAAACTCGCCGCAGTGTAATACGATACGCGTCGCCGCTCCTTATTCCATAGCATGAACTCGTGTCAAATTCAATCTAGGTGTGTGAATGACATTAGCCGTTGTTTTGAAAAAAATGTCGCTTGTTTGGAGGTACTTTAGTTTGGAGACGCCGAAAAGCTAGGTGGCTACTTGCAATGTGTGTAAAGCTAGTGTGCCAAGGGGTGGAAGTACAGTTGCGTTGTATAATACAATGAATTTAATTAAGCACCTGCAGAGATTTCACAGTATTAGTTTTGCACTTTATTTTTTACAACTGACATAATGCTGGAACTATTTAAACGATTCTGACAAGTGTTGTGTTTTTGATATTTACAAAATTTTACAGCTTTTGCTGCTACCTGTTTGAGAAGTGTGACAAATTCCTTTGGAATGCCTTTATGTTCAATGTAGTTGTGTGTATATGTTTTGCTGTTCTACTAAGTGCAGAGTTGTTTTAGTTTGTGATGTAACCTTACCGACAAACAACAATTCCAACCAAAATAATGCTAATAATAAAGTAAAAAGACGTATTATCGGAATCGGTGTCGGCAATTGTGTATCAGAATCAGATTGGAACTGGAAAAATGTGGAACGGCCCATCACTATTGAAAACCTTTATTATCCATAATATATTGTTAATGCTGTCAGAAGTAAATGCCAACAATATTTAATGTAATTTGAAAACTAGAAATCAGGCCACTGAATTTATTTCTAAACATATATTTTCTGAGTAATCTATTTTAAATATTAGTTAAATAGGTAGTAAAAGTTCAAAAGCAGGTATGTTGTACATGCAGGCATTTCTGTTAAAACAGTAGAAATACCTGCAGTCCCCAGGTTTAGAATATCTGACTTACGGGCAATTTGTCCTTACAGACTGGCATAATTCCTGTTCTATTAAAAATTACTTAAAAACTTGTTCTTAATGACAAACTCACACTACTTTTTGATGCTCATGAAAATGTTCCGTCACTTCAGTGGTTTGTCTGCTTGGGGTATGGTGCTGTAGTTTTATTACTGTATTATAAATAATATTAATATTAAATATTGATATTTGTTCCAACTTACCTACAAATTTGACTTAAAGACTTATGGTATGGATCTCATCCATAAAAGGCCTATGCATCCTCCATCTGTGTCAATTATGCTGTATCAGGAAAATATTTCGAATTTTTAGTAGTGATTATAATGTCTGAACTCCTGAAGTGCAGAATGGAATTTGGTTTTGTGAAGGATTACATGTAGCCAGTTGACTTAAATATTAAATATAAAATTTTTAAAATGTGAATGGAACTTTAATTGAGTTTTAGATAATTGGAATTAAGTGAAATGTCAACATCTAACAGTTTATGGATGTTAATTCAGTTATCAAACCTGAGTTAACCTACTTTTGTTGAACCAGAACTTTTGTTTTGATAATAAAGCTAGATGAAGGAAAGGAAATTAGGCATGTGTACTTAGTGACCACAAAATGTTTTCCTACTGGGCCACCTTGTTAGTTTGGAAGATATTTACATAACAGAGTGCCATTGGTCCTTTTGGTTTCCCCACATTTGAATTGGCATCACCGCTGAACAGTGTACCAGAGCAACTCATGTGATTTGAGTTTATTTTATTTTTTTCTTTTCTTTCCCTAACATTGCAACTCTTTACAAGAATACATTTTTTCACTTGCAGGCTGATCTGCTGCTACAATGTGTGGCCCAATGACGTGATGATAGTCTAGCTACCATAGCAACCCATAACAAGGTTGCACCCACGGGAATGCATACCAGGAAATCAAATAAAAGCGCTGATGCAAATTATTTTAACAAAGGCAGTTACAGTATTTTTATAAAGAGTGTTTTTTCATTTGTTGATGATCACATATTGACTCCTTTGAGTAACTATCAGTTTTTTATTTACATATGTAAAATGTAGCCTGATGGGATGTGATTTTTGTTATACCCGTTAGCTTTTGCCATTACCATTAAACATTTTTAGTTTTAGAATGTAGTTACCTAAAGTAGAATGACAATAACAACTTTTCTGAATTTGTCCAGTTAACTGCAAGTTATTTGCATGAGTCATTTTTTAAACTCTCATGTGTCTCAATTGCTTTTTTGTTGAGCAATTGAGATTTTTCTATATATACCCATGCTTGTCTGTTAATAAACCATATGAGAGCTTATTATTATTATTATTATTATTATTATTATTATTATTATTTTGCTTTTCCCAAATCATTGGAGCAGGTTTATTTGGAACTGTGCCTATTAATTTCTGAAGCTTGTTGTGTGCTGTATTATGAACATTATTTAATTATGAAAACATCAGAAACTGACACCAGCTAACTACATTTCACATAAGTAGCTCACGTTGATAGATTGATACTTGTTCAAAATTTGAAAATTGAGACTTTATTATGTAGCTCTCGTTGTGTTTATAGAGCCCTGCAATTGAACAGTGTAAATTTTTAATCTTTAAGTTATTGGAATCGTTCTTAGTGGAAACAGGATTCCAAGAGACCCTGTCTTGAATGAAATTATTTGGCTGATAACGAGTCATTTACATTACCATATTCCTTTGTGACAAAAGTTCAAAATTCTTGACTAGCCATTTTAAAGGATGTCCCAGTGTCATAGGAGACGCATGAAGGAAGCAAGACATTTATTTATAGTTTTACCTGGCGGAGGACTTCTTAGCATCCTTCTATGGATCTGTTTTTTCAATATTGTGTGGCATAGGCACCACTTGTCAACATGAGAAAAGTGAGAGGTTGTCGAATCTTCATCGCATAAATTTAAAATTTAGTGCTCCTATTATCTGTAAGCTTATCAAAGCTGCATTTGCAGTTTCTCTGAATGGGAACATTTCTGTCGCCTGAAAGTGAGTGAGTATTGAAAAACTCTACAGTAAGGCCTACTAAATAATAGAGACCACTGCTTGCCATTAAGGATGTGTTATGCTCAGCCCCGCCCTTCGTGTTTTTCCCCTGTTTTGCCCTCAGGCGGGGCTTGATTTGCCACACCTGACCCTTGTTGTTTGCCTCGTGTGCATTACTCCGCTTGTTTCCTTTGATCAGCTGCCTCTTGTTTGCCCCTTAATGTGCTGCCCTATTTTAGTGAGTCCGTGTCCTGTGCCCCTTGTCCAGTATTGTCAATGCTGTGTACGCTTGCTCTCGCGCTTTCTCCCGTGTTCCCCTGTGTACTCGCTAATAAACGCCCCTTTGAAGGGCTTAACCTAGCAGCCTGCTGCCATGGGTCGTTCATCTCGCCGAAAGCGTGACAGGATGTCACTAAAGACTATTTTTCTATGGATTAATCTGTCGACTTTTAACCGGTTGTTCAATTAATCTAAATGACTCGTTTTCCTCCATCAGATTAACCATTTAAGTTAAATTTTGTCAACAATAATTTTGTATGGATGTTGGCTTTTCCGCACTGTACGGACATTATTTTTGGCTGCAGTTTGTTAAGCAGAATAGTAGTATTTCTAAAATATTAATGAGAAGCATATTGTGATGCTCAAAAGTTAGTAATCTGTATAAATTTGGTGTATCCGTATGCTTATTAAATTCGGTTAGTGGAGCACACCACATGCGACTATTTTGGTTTAACACAGAACTGATAAGTACTGAAGTCATAGTGAAGAAATATTGCGGCTGCTGAGCTGCTTCTATTTCAAAAGAGGAATTATTGTGGATAAGCAAGGTAAAAAGACGGTGGTGTGGCGATACTTTTTGCAGATTAAAGTTCAAAACTTTTTTGGTAAATTAGGTTTTTCATTTTCATTTGTTTACGTGTTATTTTGTTAATTTAGTGTCTGTTTTTGTTTTATAACCACACTTGTCCCAACTAACCCAGTGCATGAGCACTCAGTGTCATTGTCAATCAACATAGAATAAGGCCAGATTTTAGCCTAAACATTTTCTCAAACACTTATTCAATGGAAAGTCTAAGGTAGCAGGCAGATGACTTTATGGCGTTAATAATGAGTATATTTAGCAGTTACAAGGACCAAAGATATTAAAAAGCTCTTGAGCTAATGGTAATATAATAAACATGAATAGACAACATTTACAGTGGTTTTGTCTATTCTGGCTGTCCATTGTCCAGAATGGCACCTGTGTGTTTTCTCTTATGCTGCTCATGCATAGTGTTAGAGCCATTGCAGTATGCCATCAAAACTTTGCACAGTATATGAACCATCTTTTTGTTTTGTTATCATTTGAACTGCTCACAGAATTACATAGTGATATTAAAGGAAAGTTTTTTATTATCCATCCATCCATCCATTTTCCAACCCGCTTATCCGAACAGGGTCGCAGGGGGTCCGGAGCCTATCCCGGAAGCTATGGGCACGAGGCAGGAACAACCCAGGATGGGGGGCCAGCCCATCGCTGAGTTTTTTATTATTTTAATGAAATTACCTTTTCATTTAAAAAAAAAAGTGTTGCTTTTCGGCGTTGACGTCATCAACTACTGTGACTAATCGTGGCAGCTCTAGTTTTTATAAAAATGAAAGCAAGGCTGCATCCAGACTTTCTCACTAAGTAACATGCTAAGTTATATAATGGGTAATATAAATACATTAATATTGTTTATCAATATATGGGGCTTTTCTGCCCAGAATTGGTAAGCCTTCAAAAAGAACTGGAGATGCTAAAACCTTGATTTTTTTTTCTTTGAGTTTTTTTGAGTTACAGTTGTCATTCTAAATTAATGGGCTTGTGTAATCCACAGGTTTTATAATTCTGAATGCATGTAATTGGGCAATATGTAATCAATATGCATGTAATTAAACAGAATCAGTGTGCATAATTTAGCTGTTCATTATAGTTGGCTTTAGGGCTGCAACAACGAATCGATAAAATCGATAAAAATCGATTATTAAAAGTGTTGGCAACAAATTTAATTATCGATTTGTTGTGTCGTCACTCGCTATGTCACGGAGAAGTTAACTTCACCTGTAGACAGAGCGTGGCCAAAGGAGTGGCAGAGGAAGAGCAGAGGCTGTATTTTCCAAAGGAAATTAAACAAATGAAACATGACAGTGGGAACACTTCATATTATAAAAATGTGAGAAATAGTGTTTGAGTGTGTGTTTCACTCATTTCAGCTTAATGTTTTTGTATAATTTTTGTATGTTAAGCTGTGTTTAAATGTGCTGCATAAATAAACTTTACTTTGACTTAAGGTCAGAGTGAAGACACTGCACTGTAACGGAGTAGCCCGTCAGGAGCGGCAGGTGCACACACGCTCACACGGTTGCACATACGCGTGCACAGATATACGTGCACATATACGCGCACACGCTGTCCATCAAAACGAAACGTATTCCCCAACCCATTACTGCCCTGTTCTTATTTCAACGACGAAATGCCAGGTTAGGTAGGCAAGGGTGCACACTTGCCTGCCCAGACAGTCCCATCTTTTGCCATGTGAGTGAGGTAGGATGAATTGCATTTAGACAGGGATGAAAATAACTGCATCTGTGAGTGTATGTGATAGTGCCATGCAGGATCACTTTTGTGTATTGCTGTAAATATAGAACAAGTGTTAATGTTGAAACTAATTCTGTTGTGGAGTTTTTTTGATTTGCATTTTTCTTTGTACACTTTTTTTACCCCGTCAGTTTAGATAATGTACTATTTCTGAATAAACAGGTGGAAATTAAAAATTTATTTTTTATCAGATTAATCGTTTAATGGAAAAAATAATAGACTGATTAATCGAATATTAAAATAATTGTTAGATTCAGCCCTAGTCGGCTCAACATCGGGCTTGGCGATATCCCATAGATATATCACGCATGCTCAATAATCACCAGGGCTTCTGATGATGGGCGAAATATTTGACCAGACGCCAGTTTTCGGTACAATACGGATGTTTATTTACACCTACAATTTGCTTAGCAGATTAGTTGTGAGCCTAAAGTATTAATGTTGCCTTTTATTATGCCCAAAAGTTAGTAAGCAGTATGAATTCGGCGTATCCATGTTTAATAAACTTGTACACCTAAAATGTCCATGAGATGCGTATTGTGATGTCCAAAAGTTAGTGATCTGTATAAATTCACCATAACCTTATGCTTACTAAATTCGGTTAGCAGAGCATGCGACATGTGACTGTTTTGGTATACCAAGGCCGCAATAAGTCCAGAAGTCGTGGTGAAGGAAAGGACAGTTCAGCAGCCACATTATCTTTTAAAAGAGGTGATATTGTGGTTAACAAGGTAAAAAGACCTTTGTGTGGGTGGCAGTAATTTTCACAAATTTTTGATATAGGTTTCGTTTTTATTTCAGTTCCCAAATAATTTTTCTTTACTGTCTGTTTTTGTTTTAGTTTACTATAATAACTCTGGTCCCACCGAGTCCAACGTGCAGAAACGCTCACACTGGCACAGACAATCAACGTAGAATAACCCCAAATTTTAGCCAAAGCATTTTCTTCACTTATTCAATGGAGATTTTAATGCTGCGTTCACACCGCGAGCGGCAAGAGCGTCAAAGCAACCGGAAGTCATTTGTTCTCTATGGGAGGGCGCGTTGGCAGGCGTCGAGGAGCGGCGCGACGGGAGCGTCAAAACGAAATTGAAGCCCAGTCAACTTTATGGTAATGAGCCATTACGCGGTTCGGCAGCAACCAATGTAGAGATGCTCCGCTAAAGAGAGTGCTGCAGAACACAAGTGTGTAAACTTTTGTTCCAACCCAACAATTCCCATGCACAATATAGGCAAAAGTGTATGGAATGCCATCGGGGCATACATCGTTAGACAAAATATGTTTCCACATGGCATTTTTTACTCTCTAGACAGTAAAAAATGCCTGTGGCATAAATCTATGCGTTTAAAAAACTCATATAGACTTGTATTTTTCTGCCATGTCAACACGGTACAAATGTACATGTTAAAAGGGAATTTCAATACAAAGATATGATATTTTATTAAATTATTTTCGACGTGTCCCTGTTTGTGTGGAGGGACATAAATTAAGATAAGACATAGACAGAAATGTGTATGTTTTCGTGAAAGGTAAGCAAATCACATACTAATTTTGGCGCTATAGCATCTAAAACACTGCGAATCGTTGGTAACTTTAACATTATTTATTTATGACAATGTTTGTCTTAACATAATTTTATGTGCTTTGACAAATATCTCATCGGCAGTCGCACAAAGATATAAGGGACACGCTTGTCTGCTTTGCGGCCAATTTAAAGGTTCTCAGAGCCTCGCGTTCTTGCCTGACCTTGTCCCCGCCCACTCCATGACACCAGAGAACGTCTCTGGCTTTGGCTAGCGTTGCGTTCAGGGTGGCAAGAGCGACTTCTGGCGCCTTCGTCGCTCGCGGTGTGAACGTAGCATAAGGTAGCAGGCAGGGGACTTTATGGCTTTAATAATGAGTGTATTTAGCAGCTACAAGGCCAAAAGAAATTTAAAAGCGCTCCATAATAATGGTAATTTTAATAAACATAAATAGACACTTCCGGTGGTTTTGCCTATCATCCAGAATAGCGCCTGCGTGTTTTCTCTTCAGGTGCTGTGAGTGGGTGCTGCTGTGGTATGCCATTGAAACTTTTGCAGTATATGAACCACCTTTTTGTTTTGTGGTCATTTAAACTGCTCCCATAATTACATAGTGATACTAAAAGAAAACATTTGTTATAACAAAGCATTTCAGAAATCAAAAAGCTAATTTTATTAACGTATAAAAAAAGATGTATTAAAGATTAATTTGAAAATATTGACATCAGTGCATTTTCAGCATCGAAGTCATAGACTGTCAATTAATCTTGCAGCCCTAAATTATTATTGATGTGGAGTGTATCAAGTGTCTGTCCGTCTTCTAACTACTTATCTTGGTATTCCAAATGTGAATGTGCCGATTTACAGTTTGGTTCCATAAACATTTACTGTTTACAGTTATTTTTTTGCCATGTTCTCAGCAATCAGAGGAATTTTATTTGTATTGAGTACCTAAGTTAAAGGACTGTTCACCTGTTTTGATTTTGTGGGATAAATTTTCCAGCATTCCCTCAGTACTATAAATCCATTTTTAAGATGGGTTGTGCAACTGAGAGGTAGATTTCAGCATGTATACATCTCATATCCTATTAGCGAGATTTGAGGCTTATAACACTAGTCTTACATTTCCAAACTTGCAGAGCTCATATGTTGACTTAATTCCCTTGGAATGCCTAATGTATAAAGTGGTTGCATGGCAGCACCATTTTTGTTAGTGTATCCAAATTTAATTTAAAAGGTGTCATTCTTTGTCCATGTATTCTGCTATACTCAAATTAAGCCATTCTTTGAGTGTTTTTAATTGGAGTAACTAGATCTGCATCGTATTGTTTTGCACATTATTACATAATCATGACTCAGATGCACTGTCTTTAACATTCACTTGCTTTGTGATAATATTGCTTAAAATAATATAAAATTTGCTTGATGTAAAAAAAAAAAGGTAAATTTTACCATGTAAATGATTGAATTAACATCTTGCTGATTTTGTCTTGCACTGCATGCATCTCAGAATATCTCTCTGTACTTTGCTGCATTTGACCTATTCCTGGCTCACTGACCTTAATTTTACCGTTAATGGAGGTTTCGGAGAGGGCAGGCACTTTGTTGTTCTCGCTGTTTGGAAGTCTTCTTTTTTGTTTGTAATGTATGCAAGTTTTACACATGATTTTTATCAGTGTTTTTAGAGTGGTTGGGGTGCACAGTGTCGAATAATTTTCTAATATCTTGATGTAAATTTCTTGCAATGAAGTTGTTCTTTTTACTCAAAATAAACTCTAGACAAACAGATCTGATCTACCAAGTCTGTCAAATAAGTTTGTGGTGTTGCCTCCAGTTGTGCCAACACAACTGGAAAACAAAACAGTGGTGACAAATCACTTGATTTAACTCAATTTGGATTGCACAGAGCAGATATTATTTCCATACTGCGGAAGGTGAATGTCTTTTGGTGACCAGTTATTGTTTGCTTTTCTCGTTTTACTTCATTTTGTCTCAGTTTCTCCCAAATGTGCCCCATTATGAGTGAGTCCAACAGCATGGGCAAAAATTTGTATGATTGGCTTGGAAAGTGCATGCAGAGCTCATGCAGAAACCGTGGCAAGCTTTACACTTCTGTTAACACATCCTATATCATCAAAACAAAACAATCATCAAAATTGCAAAGCTTAAGTGTTTTTTTCTTTCATAGAATTCACAGCTAAAATCAAAACATTCTGTTAGCATAAAAAGAAACGATCATTAAAATTTGCAAAGCTTGCTTAGATTTGTTTTCTGGAATTCGCAACTAAAATCAAAACATGCAGTGAGTAAGGGCTTGATCCTACTGTGCATGTTGCGTTGTGCTTTTCATCAACGCATAGAAAGCAATGTATGAAGTCCCCACTAGTGCGCTGTGTTGCAGTGGATTTTGAAAACGCACTGCTGCACGCAGTTTTCTGCACTCCCGTTGATGACAATGAAAAATGGATTCAAATGCATTCCGAAGAGTTTATATGCGTTTTTTTTTACTCCCCTTTTCCCCCACGAACACTAGCGACAACCGTCTTTGGCATATAATTGCCACTATGTGCACTAAAGCTAAATGAAACACTGAATATATTTTTAAGCAAAATGTAGTCAGAAATTGATGCCAAAAGCATCCTGTGTTCTCCACACCAAAACCTCTAACCTAACTCTTCAAAATCTCCTCACAAACCCACACTAAAATACCAGTGTCATCTAGATTTATCTACTTTGCTGATTTGCATATTTCAATTAGGGATGCACCATTTTGACTTTCTCTGTCTCGATACCGATACCTGGGCTTTAGGTATTGGCCAATACAGAGTACCATTCCGATACGAATGTTTCATTAATGCATAAGCTGTGGAAGGGACTATGATCATTCTTTTATTTATGTATGATGTGTGTGCATGTGCCCCGCCTAAAGTCATTAATTGAGTTAAGTAATTGACTACATTAAATATTTCGTACTGTTTCATCAAAATGAATCACATAAGTTTTGTCAAGCCCCTCCAGTTGTCTATTGTGTATATGAGTTTTAATTTAAGTAAATTCTGTTCATTGTGTACTTAATTTAAATTACTACAGACAAGTTACGTAAAGTCAAGTTTCACTTATTCCGAAATGACGTATACCGGGGTACTGCTGTGTGTGTGTCTGTGTGTGTGTAACTGTATATACAAATATATACGTGTGTGTGCATAATGCATATATTTGTGTATAGTATTCTTCAGTTCACTCATTTATATCTGGATTCTCAGTTCATACCTGGAAAGATCTTTACAGAAGAACAAAACCTTGACTATAGACCTTGACTGATTTATACTTCTGCGTCAAATTGACGCTGTAAGTATGGCATAGCTGTGGATCCTACTCCATTTCCTGACATGTACCTTCCCAGAAATACATGTCTACATGTCACGGCGACGCAGACCACAAGATCTGTGATTGGTCTACTTGGTAACATTAGTTTTTAAAGAAAAAAAATAATAATTCTTAATAGGAGAGAAGAAAGCATACACCTGGGTATACTTTATATTGGCAATTGAAAGTGAAGCGTTATTTATATCTAACATTAAATAACAGCAAGACAACGCACAATATTGTGCACTTGGTTTACTGGGATTTCCCACTAAACGCTACTTCCACCTCTCAAAGCTTTGTTTTTACAAAGATTGCACATCACTGCACTACTAGTTGTTGTTTCAAGTAAAATATTTCCAAATTGTCAATTTCTTATCTGATGTTCTTGTGCTGCTGCTGCAGCAAACAATATGCACATGAAGTCACAGCAGGTGGAAGTCACTTCACGCGCTTCCACTGAGTGGCAGTTGTACCGAGTGGCAGCGTTAGGATTCAGCTGTAATGCCGCAAAAAACACAAATCAAATGGGGAAACAGGTGACGTAGGATTGATTGTACAAATCGGTTCAACAACAAATAGGAGCTATCCTTTTACATACTGCCAAAAACTATTGGTTTCGATCAGATATGGATAATACCCGATCTGTCTAATGTGCCGATACCGATCTCGAATATCAGATTGGTGCGCCTCTCATTTCACTGTTCAGTGTCATTAAAATACAATATTAAAAACGCATAACGATGCTCAAACGTGGAATAAAATGCAGGTGAATTAAATAAAAAGCGCAGTACAACACATTGTGCTTTTTGAACATTTTTTTTTTTTGCTTCGTTAGTGTGAGATGTTTTAGTCAAATTACTTTGATTGGCGAATTTTATTGAGATCAGTAGGAGTGTAACATACAAAATTGACGGTTTGGTACGAACCGCGGTTTTGGGTTCACTGTTCGATGCAATGTTGGTACAGCGAGGAAAAATTTCTAATTTGTTTTGAATTTTATCATTAAGTATGCAAACACAAAGACAATTAAGAACAGTTATAAACCAGAGGCAGTGCGCCTGGAGACATGTCTATAACGAAACCTAACAGATGCTTAGTTGAATATTTTAAATATGTAAAATTAATCAAAACTAACATCATAAGTCATAATGAAGTTAATCCCGCCTAAATCCCATGTTCGCTACTACCAAGTATGATCACTTATCTGTAGCGATAAACACCTCAATAGCTATCGTTATTTTTTAGCCCTATCTGAATTTCCTGGCAAAGGCGTTTTCAGTGCCACGGGGAGACCAACTTGCAGAAGCAGTTTCTGCCGTTCTCTAGTCTTACACACACTCAGATGATTGTCTCAGATGAGTTAGTTTGGATGCGTTTCCAGCAACCTAACCTGCCTGTCAGTTCTGGTCTTACCAGCTACTCACTCTCTCTGGTGTTAGTGTATTTTATTGGAAAAATGTTCCCAAACCACTGATTATGTTACCAGCATTAGGCTTAACCAACTCAGTCACAATTAGCATAATGTTTTCCATTTTGAACAACTACTTGTGAATTTAGGTTCTGCCCATATCAATAAATTGCATTCATTGTCCCCAACTGAAAATAATGTACTGAATGGTACACAACGAATATACGTACCGTTACAGCCCTAGTGATTTGGTGAATTGTATTGGCAAGATTTCAAAATACCATATTATATCGTAATAAGCCTAATTTCAACCCAGCAGACTATCGGTCTTTGCAAGGTGATAATTGCCTTTGCATAACGTGCAATGCAGATATTAGCATTGCACATTGTGCAAACCTAGTAAGTGGCTCCTTACTGTCCATCAGATATGCTTAATTGACAGAATGACATCAGAACTGCAGAATTTGCAGTTGTGGCTTGTTCAGGGCCAGCTCTGAGATTGTTTTTAATAGCTACAGGAAAATCTCGCTAAATGTTTGTTTCAGAGAAAAGTATAACACTTACACAAACACATCAAACATTATATGCCTTAGAAAAATAATGCTGTTATGATTTTTTTCTGTTTGATCAATTTCCGGACCTCTATGGTGTGATAGTTGTATAATGAGTAGTCATCCTCTGTGTGACTTTGTGTTTTCGTCTTTTAAATATATTAAGAATCCTCAAATTGTCAATGTTATTTTGTACATTACAACAACAATACGCTTGTAAACTTTTCAGTTAGTAGTAGTATGTTTACTGTTTTTTTTAACCCATAGTTAAAAAAATTATTTTTGTAATAATTGTATATGACAGTTAGAACCACCTTTTAATTTTAATGATTTGCCATTAGTAATCAGCAAGCTTTTCAAAAAGTTGATTTCTAGTAAACTTTTTCATTTGGTGGCATCTTATTTCAAGCATAAAACTTTACCCAGTATTATTTGGAAATATACCATAATTCACCATTCATAACCTGATGGTTTGTTTTGTTTGCTTTTTTTGTCATGTTATACCGACTACTTTTTTCATAAGTATTTTTCTCTCTGATATAGAAAATGTCCTCACAAGCTATACTTTTCAAAATATAGCTAAGCCATATATATATTGTTATAAAATATAAACACACACACACACACACCTAAAACAGTTAAAAAAAAAAAAAAAACTGTTGATACGACAACTATTGAAAAGCTAAGGCAGTAGCCAGTGTTACCTTTCAGTCTTATGGCAGTTTCGTACTTTGTACTCTTGAAAATCAGTTTTTAATTTTTTTTTTTAGTGGGATGTTCTTTTGGCTTTTTGTTTTTATGATCAGTTTGTCCCCATTGCTCATTTAATGTTCAGATATTGAATCAATCCCTGTATTAATTTGCCTTTAAATTTGGCATGATGTTCAGACTACTCATTATATAAACTTTTTTTTAAAGTTTAAAAGTTCAGTTAAGTTCAAGTGTTGCATAATGCAACTTTTTTTGATAAGTCGAATCGCCTAGTATATATTTTTTTTAACATGATGTTGGGGATAGTTACCTTAAGAATGTAACTATCAGTTGTCTGCTAGCTTTAATCTATATTTCCTGATCTGTATATGTTGTCTTGCAGTCTTGAGAAGAGTAGTGATTAGCTTAATGCAATAGGTTTTATGAGAGTACTTGGCCTCAGTCTGTAGACACGAGGAGTACTGTAGTGTTGTGCTTGTGGAAACTACTGGTTTGATGTGTAGTAAAGTTGTAAATAACACACATTGCCCAAAAAATTGTTAATGAGTAAAATATGTAACATACTTTGGAAATGTTTTTTAAATATGAATTTTGTTTAAAGAGTGTTTCCAGTGCCTCTTATTCAGTTCTGTTCTCCTCCTACACTTGCCTCATCAAACAAACCTAACAAGCAGGTTCTATTTCAAAGCCAGTAGTTACCAAGAGAGAGCTTGTGGAAGGCAGTGAGTATGATGCTGGGGGGAAGGGCTACAGAAATCCTTGTGGGTGAGGGTGTCTACAAACAGGCCAGAGTTGCTGCCCAAGTCATGACCCTTCGCACTAAATCGCAGTGCACCCCACTGCCCTGGCTGCTTTGCTCATTGCTTGATGTGTGTCGTAAAGTGAGTCTGTGGTAGGAGCATTGAAGCTAAAATTAAAAAAAATAATTAATTCATCTACTATAACTTGTACTCTTGATATGGTATTTACCACATTCTTCCATGCATTTGCAGCAGTCTCATGATTATTCTTCTCTATATGTTGTTTTGTACTACTCCTGGTTTTCTTTTATAAGTGATGACTTTGTGATTAAGTAAGCTGCATGAACAGTGAATTTACTTTACGGTTGTCTTAGAGGTTACGATTAAACCAGTAACACCTTTGACAAATGAGGGACTAGGGTCATAATTGTACTTTCATCAGAAATGTAGAACAACGTAGACGAGGGTGAGCTCCTACCTTTAAGCATATGACGTGCATAATAAGTGTGAAATATCTGTGGCTTCAGTATTTGTCTAAGGATCTGTGACACATCCACGGCAGAAGACGAAAAGCTCCACAAGACAATGTTTTTTTTCTGAATACAACATCACTATCAATCAAATTAAGTAACCGTGTTTATAAAAGTAGTAGAGATTAACTCTAACATAGAATGGTGTTGGTGGTCCCCAGACTCTTTCCGTATACTTATTGCCCTAATGCTGTGCTTGAAAGACGTCCTAACAATAAGCATGGTAGTTGTAAGGTTGGCCTTTATACAAGTTATAATGGTGCTTAATTAAAATATGAGGATTTGCTTCACCTTAGTTTGCATATTTATTTACAGATTTTATTTTTGATTTCCTATGTGTTTTTAATTTGGGATATATTCATATCTGAGGGCTCTTGAAGTTTGTCACCATTAACAGTTGCTTATCCTAATAGTCTTTCTGAAGTGAGTTACTGTTTTGTTTTACCAGGAGTGTTTCCATCTGCTTCAATTTATGAAGTATTAAGTTCATAAAGTGTGTTTCACGTATGATTTTTTGGATGCAGTTCGTACACAGAATATGTATATTTTTTTTACTTTAAAAGCTTTGCAGGAAATATGAAATTTATAGAAGAATTCCACTAAATTCATATGAGTATGGCACTGATTCTGTGAGTATGGAACATACTCAAAACATTATGTAAAATGTTGACTTTTAAGCCCAGTGGGTGTGTTTTTGTGTTTACCATAAGCTTTAATGTCTGTTTGCTGTCACTGGTCTTTCAAAGTGTTTGTTGGCACTATTTTTGTGTCTCGTCAGCAGATGGAATACAAGCCCGAAGTAGCCTCTGCAGATCAGTAGAGGCTGTAAAGATTGTAAATAGAGCTACAAGACTGGACAAGATAAGGTCCATTTTTGGTCATTATGTTAAGACCTGTGTGATTTTTAAAAGCACACGGCATATTATCCCTGAAAGTATAAGGTATTACTGTATTATGCTGTTACAAAGCACACAGTTTCCTTAATTGTGCAGTTTTAATCTAAATTGCTTTTATATATTGACTAGTTTGATGGACACATCCTGTCTCTGAATGTTGTCTACTGTCATGTGTCTTAAAGGACTGAAACTTTCAAATTTACAGTTGACAGCTACTTTTTGATTACTATCCAATGATTATTTTTCTGTAACAAGTAACAAAATATTTCATGACACAAATGTTAATCTGGTTCATCTGTAAAAGCTATTTCTTATTTTATCCACAGAGGGACAGTAAAGGAAATATTGCCCCTTGACTTCCTGTAGTGTGTTACATTCTGTCGAAACATTAGATGGGTGGTAAATATGTACTTTGTGAACATTATTAACCTTTTGTTTTCAGTGCCAACGTCAACTGTAAAAATCTTTTTATAATCGGCCCTGTCAACTTTCTGGCCCTGTCTTTGCTACCCTATTCTGTTACTGCTGTTCTCTGTGTGTTTTTACATTTTTTTTTCATCCAGCCTTAGAAGCCACTTTTGAATAGGTCCAGAATTCTATATTTTATGTTAATTAGCAGGACCGTTTTATTGCTGATGGGCAGCCCATACTTTAGTTGTTAGCTTATTAAATGCTGGACAGTGATTAAAACGTGTTGTTAACCCAGGGTCAATAAGAGGCTAATGAATATCCCTTTTTCAAGGGAGGTACAATGCTAAAGTGTCATTCAAGGTGAAGATGGGCTCTACAGACAACCTCAGAAGGCACACCTTAGCCTTGGAGTGCCAGCCTCCCCCCCATTTTAGCCCATTCCCCAGGGTTAATTGGTCTCATTAGTAGTTAATTCCCCATGCTATTTATACTGATGTGCTTCTCTCTGGATATGTCATTGAAGTGGGTATTTCCTGGCTACACAATCTGCTTTGATTTTAAAAGTACTGAATTATTTCAAAATGTTGAATCCAGCAAAGCAGTTAAAGAATGTGAGAAATTTGATATCCTAACCTGTGAAATTGGTGTGGCTATAAGGAAAGAAATGGTTCTGTTATGACCCCAATGACCCAATCATTATCTATAGGTATGATATATTTTTCTTTTCTGGTCAGTCTGCACCATGGGTAATATTTTAACTGTAATGTTTTTGTACTGATTTACAGATATTTACCTGTTCGTAGTAAAACAAAATAGATTGGTTTGTGATTGTTACAATTAAGTTTCAATGTCCAGTTTCTGAACGTTAAACTACTCATGTCTATTTTTGTTCTGGGTAATATGCCTTATAGATGGATGGATCATATAGATGGATCTGTCAAATTGTGATTTTTTTTTTGTTACTTTTCTTATTAAACTTTATTGTTTTTATTTTTCAGATCCACACCAATGATTGTGCTCGAAATAGAAGAACTAGAGCATCCAACAGTGAGAGTCTCTGTTGTAAAAGAAGGGGTATTTTCACCCGGAAACCACTTGCAAGTTGGCTTAGGTATGTTTTATGTATTTCAGATGGTTATTATAAGTCCTAAGATTGAAACCTTTGCTGTTTTGTGGGTTTTTTGTTTTAACATGCTACAATGAACTTTGAAAATGGACTCATAAAATTGTAATACACTAACTGGACGGCAGAATGATTCTGAATCATGTGGCAGGTACTCATTTCTATGTTTCTATATACCTTTTCCTTTCTTCACCATATTTTGGCAGAATATATAGACTACTACTTTAGCAAAACAAACTTCACCCAAATTCTCAACAAACTTGCACTGTTACTTTCTTTGCATGAGTGCATAACATTTTGATTGCTGTTATTGAATTTGGACACAGTTTAAGGACATATATCTAAAATGTCAACGAATGCCAGTATTTAAATCCTCACCCCCTGCAATTTATGAATTGGTTAATCAGAAATTTGCAAATCAGTAGAAAAATATATATATTCATGAACGTGGTTCATCACAGCCAATAAGGAAAGGGGCCATTGATCTTCCCAGAAAGTGCAGATTGGTAGCAACTGAAGGTGGCATAGATGTTTGCTTAGCATCAAATTTAATACGGAAAAATGATAAACACTGATTAAGTGTTGGAATATCTGTCCGCCTTGACGTTTTACACTTCTGCCCCCTTCATGCTTTATGGCGCCCTTTCATCTTTATATTTTGTCACTTATGACAGTCTTCCAAAGCCTCAACAAAAGTATGTTATTTGTGGGAACTCTGACTAATACATGAGTTGTCCTAAGGATGAATTTGGACAATTGGATCTAACGAAAAAAAATCCATATAGTGTAGATGAAGTTACAAAAACAGTGACGTTATTCAATTTGTTCTTTTTAGTGGGTTGTGGTTTGCTGCTGGACTCTCCTCCCAGGATGATATGAAATTTAACAGGCAACGATGCATACAGGTTAGTGTCTCTTCCTCCTTACCTTTTTCTTTGGATAAAATGTTCTGGACCACTTGACCCTAGGAGTCTGAGCAAATACCACAAATTACTCCTTTGTCTGCACACTAGTTTAAAGTACTGTAAATCATTTGTTATACTTATAGATGTTAGTTAGGACTTTGAGTACGTATTCTCTTAAGTCAAGATTACTGTTTATATTAGCCTTCATATATTAGTTTACAAAGCTGTCAAACAGTTTCCCATTAAACATTAGGTGTATGCAGATGTGTGCACCCACACACATGGGCACGACTCGTATGAAAGTATGAAACCAAGGAGAGATGTGCACTGAGTGTCCACATTGTGATTTCGAATTGTAATCTGTATTAATGAAAAGTTACCTGAAAATATGTGCATGGCGTATTCCAATCTCATAGATTCCAAGGTTGGAATGCCCACACCCTGCTTTTTTGTATACCGTAAAAGTCACAAAAGTAATTTCATAATGTGGTCACGCCACATAATTGGCGAATACATAGAATGTTGCATCTTTTGAAGTCTGGACTCTGCTTTGGAATTTTGTTGCTGAACCAATTTACGTTAGTATTTGTGTGTGTAGGCTCATTGTTACAAAATCGTAAGCCTTGGTTTTTAATGGATCAACATCTTTCATAGAGTACATAATTCATAATTAGTCCAGTTGTAGTCAGGGAATAATAGCTAACTTGCTTTTACACTTTTTACACTGATATCACGGTTCAGCTATTGTAGGAAACATACGGCATGGTAGAACTTGAGAAAATGTATTAAACTGTAAGCATTAATTACTGTTTGATATGCTTATCAAAAAGAATATAACACATACTAGTCCACATGTCCAATGACAACTTGTTTAACTGTGCTGTGTAATATTGTATTAATATGCTGGCGCTGTTTGATATTAATGTAGCTTAATAAATGCCAACCAATAAAAGTTTTGCTTTTAAAATGTTTTGGAATACTGATAAGTATATGGTCAATGACCACCTGGATTATAATGTCTCACCTATTTGTCAACATACTTGGAGATGGTAGTTTATGAATATATGAAAAACAATAGAAAACATAAAAAAATGATTGCTAGTTTGCTAATCTGTTTCCTTTTAAGTAATGGTCAAACACAAATTTTTAATTTTTAACAAACGCAAGCATTGTAAACTAGCTGAGCTAAAAAACTTTAAGGGGTTTTAAATGTACCTTTTTTGCAATAATGACCGATCCTTGATCATGTGATGAGCCAGAAGTTCTGTGAAAAGAAATTTGTAGTGAATTTGTCAAAGCAGGTTTAGTATTAGTGAAATGTACCTTAATGTTGAAACAAGGGACCCATGTCAAGCGCTGCCTTTAGAAGTAAAACAACAATGTTCCATATGCACATATATACATTTTTAATTAATACATAATACATCGATATACACTGATGCAAATCTAGTACAGTGAAATGTCTTTTGTGTTTAGGGGAACACAAAAATGGGGGGGGTCTAGTGGTTGAATTTATTCTGATTTCAAATCTCAAGAGTGCCCATATGTGCTCAGCATTTAAAGTGACTGTAGAACCTACATGGTCTGCCGTGTGTTTATGATCTGGACTTTAAAGATAAGTCAGGAAGCGCTCTACTTCTGTTTTAAGGCTCAGCACTAGGCTGGTTCACAGTTAGCACTGGACTTCTGCTACTTTTTTTAATGTTTTTGCTGGATTACACCTGCCTGTCAGAGAAAAAAAATTGGAATGCCAGTTTACAGTAAAAGCAATTGTAAATTTGCTGTCTCAGCCCTGTTGGATTTCCTAACAGCATACACATGCTGTCTAGTAGAATCAACCAAGCAAGCTTTAAATTTTGAGTTAATGTCTTTTGCTGAGATTGTATTAAGTGTAAGTCACAAGAAACACTATATAAATCCAGTGGTACAGAAAAAAGTAGGTGCTTCAATTTGCCAAAATTTCTTTCTTGAAGTATCTATCATCTTTTTTTTTTCAGTCTATCAGTTAATGCAATTTATGACAGTTAAATAAACAAGGGGTAAACAAATCTATACAAATGAAGTCTACTCGCCAGTATACAGTATAATAACCAGGGTAATTAATTTCTCTAACTCAGATTAGATCTTGTTTTCTGTGGGTAGAAAATGTTTATAGTGTGTGTGTGTGTGTGTGTGTGTGTGTGTGTGTGTGTA
>JAODKN010000104.1:16799535-16817496 GCA_026774425.1 Petrocephalus zakoni | reverse complement strand
CCCCCCCGCCCCCGCCGCCCCCCGGCCCCGCCCCCGCCCCCCCCGCGCCCCCGCCGCCCGGTACGGTACTTACAAACCTTTAATACTCCGGCTTGCAGGTCCCCTCCGTGTAGCGGAGGCGCGGTCCTCCTAAGGGGCGGAATGCTTTCGTGTCTCCGGAATTCCCTGAAAAGCGAACCCGTCTTGGGTTACAGGGTATGTGTTACAATGGCAATGCTGTTTCTGCGGAATAATGGGGAAATCGCTCCAACCTAGTGCTAATTAGGTCTGAAGCTTCCACTTGCGATGATTGTATACAGATTTAATTCTTTTTATTTTACCTCGCCCTTTGATGTTTGCGTTAAATTGCGCTACGATCTGTTATTATTATGTATTTAATTCAGAATCGTGAAATGCCCGACATGTTGACATTTTTGCCAGATTTCTTGCTCCTGGGTCGCTCTCTGGCCTGGGTGAGAAGCCCCCCGTGTCCCCGCTGTGCTGGTGTCGTGCGGTCTTTCCGCAAGACGTGCTTGTAGAGCTGATTGGATTCAAGCTGACAAAAAGTGACTAAAAACTGAACATCGAATAGTTCTAAGTAAACCATATGATGGAGCACACCGCGGGCAATGACGCTACGAGCCGCTTAGCCTTAAGTGAATTACCTATCCTCACTCTGCTTCTTCCATTAGCCTATAACTCTGTATGTACCCAGCATTTGTTTTCATTTTTTTGTCATGTATAATACTTACAATTTTTGCATTAAAGCATTCTTAGATCGTTAGGCCGTAATTGGCATTGTAATTAGGCCTATATGAGTGCGGGGGTCTTGGAGAGCTTATTGATTGTATTAAAATTGGAGCAATTGTATACGTAAAAGAAACCATCGGTCTATCTTGATTCCAAATGCTCATCTTGGACACGATGGCGGGGAGATCTGAAAGCTATCCCGGGCAGAGTAAAGCTCAAGGCAGGGGAACATTGGATGCAATTCCATCACAATGCTCACAGGAACAGACAGCAATCTCTTTGGACTGTGAGAGGAAACCAGAGTACCCGGAGGACATCCATATGACGTGGTAAACATGCAAATTCTGCATAGAGTATGGGGTAGGATTAAAACGCCTGCAGCCCTGTAAGGCGACCGTGCTACTAATTGACCAAACTGCTGAGAAAATCCACTTTTTAATAGTGTAATATAGTCTTTGGACACTAGAGGGTGTTAAAACGCCACTATTCGATAGCCACGTCCCATCGGTGCGAAGATCAGGTACGTGATAAGATTAATCGCTATACCTCAGCTAGTCTGCATTTTCAAAAGTAATAAGGATGTTAAGTGTGTGTGTGAAATGCCATTTTAATATGAAAACATGATCCAGCCTAGTTGATTAAAAGTGTGGACTCCTTTTAACTGGCTACACCAAAATGATCTTTCCAAAGGTGGTACATTCTAGCGGTTTGGGCCTATTTTGGCTGAACCTGGGAACCTGGGTACAAGTTTCTGCCAGCAACTCTGATTAGTTTAGGTTCATAAGCTCACGACAGCATCTCGCCTTAGGAGAAATCAGTCACAGACACATAGATCTTCTGAAACATACTGTGTTGATTTATTTAAAAATTTTGGCACTGTAACCCTTTTTTTTTGTTTTATGTACATTTATTGTGCTTTCGTATGAAGCATGCTTTCACTCCGTTGCCTGTGCGCAGACACACTAAAAAGACTGGGTCCAAAGGCTCAAAGGCAGACACAAGCAAACCTGTCCCTTGAGTTCCTTCTCTCCCCAGAAATACTTTATTCACCAGCTCATATAATGCAAATAAACCAAACCTGCCATACCCCCCCTCCCCTCCCCCCTTTTTAGGTAGCCTACCATGGTCTGAACCAGTAGTTGGCTCCCGCTCCCACCCACCTTAATTTTCTATTTTCAAAATCCCAGATGCCAAAGGAGTGCCACTGAAAAGGGTAAGCCGTGCTGCATGCACTGAGCGAGGCGAGGGAAGAGGGCTGGGACGGAGCAGCCGGGACCCCGCGTGCCACTGGGGGGAGCTGTAGGCTCCGCTCGCCATCAGTTTAAACTCTTTAAATAGTGCCGATTCCATTTCTAGGAACAACAAGTACAGTACTACACCAGTATGGATTCTTGGTAGGTACGGCTGAGGTTAAAGCAGTAATCTAACCACAAGAACTAGACCTCCAAAATTTCAAATGCCCCCCTTTCTTTCAGGAGGTGGGGTGCAAATGTTTTAAAGATATTATAGCAGGTTAATGAACTCCCTTGGTACAAACGCTAGAGAACAAACTATGGGGGACTTATAAACTGCCTCACATTCATATACTGTTCACGACCATTCAATAGAATTGCACACAAATGATAACGTCATCGGTCCTTGTTAATCTCGTACTAGTAGTAAAATATATATATAAATAATATATTACTATGGCCTAATATGACATAATCCACCAACTGAATGTTAAAAGCCAACGGAAAGGATGGACATTTGTGCATCAAACCAGCAATTCAAGTATTAGACCCCGTGTCGAGGTTGTGCGGTCCCTTTAGAGAGAACGGCCCGTGTGGTCCCAGCGGCGCCTGGGCCCCTTCGCGCTGCCAGTGTCTGTCGCCGGGGGAAACGGGTAACCTTCGCGGGATCGGAGCCCTCCGCTTCCAGCCGCCCGTCCCCCCCCTTTTAGGGTTTATCGGCGGTTTAATAACATAAAAGTAATTAATTATTGTTTTAAAAAAAAATGGTCTTATATTTTGGGGTGGGTCGGGGTGGGGTTGGGTGAATGTAGCCAAATTAAATGTTGGGGGGTACACGTCCCCCCCGGCTTCTACGCCCCTGCCCGGAATTACTGTAAAACGATCCCGTTCATTGTATATAATTTAGTTTTTTTTCCCTTTTCCACACACATTTAGACACAAAGCAGGAATTCACATCACATAGGGGGTTAAGTAATAATCTGCCCAATTGATATCATACCGGGCTAAAATCGGCAATATCGCCCAGATGCACGTCTCGGCTTTTCTCGGCAGAAAAGCCCCCGGCCGCCGCGTGTGTCCGCGTGTATTTTTAGCGCGACCCCGAAAGCGGAGGCCGGCTTAGCGGGTGCCGCGGCCGGACAGTTACTGCGCCTGCTGCTAATGTGCGGTAAAATGTTTGCATAATAACCATATTCAGCGGAAGGATTTAAGCGATCACGCCGCTGACTTATTCTAAGTGCGCGCTCGGCCTTAATTGCAATTGGCTTTCAGTCGCTCAAGCTGCGGAGAGCTAATTAGGAAGCTCATTCAGCGAGTGTCCCCTGCACATGGCGGCGGTACCGGGCCCACCGGTGGGCCCATTACGGAGGCAAAACACTGCTGATTGGCGTGCCGTTCTCACATTAAAACATGGGCCCCGGCTTCGCTTCTCCACACCTTATACTGGAGTATTAAAGACAGTTTATAACCCAAGTCACGCAACTACATAATGCTTTCATGGCAAAAAAAAAAAAAAATTGCAAAATGCATCGCAACCGAAAAAAAATGGTACAGGAAAGACAAATGGTGAAAAAAGGCCAAAACATAGTTGATTCAAAAGCTCAGTGTTCTGTGTTATTTATGGGTTTTAATATACTGTCAAATTATTAAAGACCCTTAACACATATGAGCAGGCTGAGAGATTTCTCCCGCAATGTACTGGATAGAGAATATATATATATATATGTATGTATGTATATTAATATATATACTTTCTCAGGTAATCAAGCCACAAAAACTAGACATTGAAACAAAGGCAATATAATAAACCCTCTTTGATGATCTCTACACGATAAATAATCACACATTTTCAACAACAGTAACACTACAGCTAAGCCGATAATTCTTGTAACGGCAAAGCCACGATACACTTATAAATGAAAGGAACAGTAACGGTATCTGCTTTGTCCTGGTAGGTCCTGACCGTGCCATACCGAGAGCCGACGAAGGAGAACCTAACCTTCTCGCTAAACTACTGCAGCTGTTTTTCTAACCGGCTCCTGAAAGCACGTGTCCCTTATGTCTGTGCTCGCCATATGACGGAGTTTCCCCACTTTCCTCTTGGCAAAAGCTCCTTCAGCAGGGTCGCCCCTTGACACCAAAGCAACTAAAAATGTACAGATGTGCGAGAGGCGGTAAGATACATGTGAAACGCCAAACGGAGCGGGACAAGATTAAAGAAAATACATCTAAATCCACAAGTCAGTGTTGTAATATGGCTTTTTGGAGTAACCGGGACTTTCTTAAAGCCTTGCTTTTCATGAGATTTCTACATTAAATGTCAAATATAATGAAATGATGATTTTAAGCAATACATGCCTTACATTCAAATGTCAAGTCAGGAAAAGATAGTTATAACAAAAACACACTGTATTATTGAAAGTCAGAAAAAAAAGCTTCTGGGGAATGACTGAGTAAAAATGATTCATATACCATTTTCTTACTTTTGATAAATGAAATGTGACCATACTTTTTATTCTCTGTTGAAATACAGTTCATTTCAGAATAATACATGCTCATGAGCGGACTGAAACCTCAACTTTGGAAAATGAAATTGCTAAGAATCAGCGGGATTCATTAATTTAAAGACAAACAGGAAGAGGGCCGTGGATAAGGTGCAGGATCGCAGAAGATGTCTTTCCTTCCTCCACTGAAATGGCTTCTGTAGATTTCAGCCCCCTGACACACCGTGGTGTGGTTATTTTTGCAGTCCACGGCACACACGGGGTTAAATAACATTACAAATATCTTTTCTCTGTGTTTTGACAGAGATGTGGAGGTGGGTCAGCATTGCCCATCCAGGGGCTCTGGTCCACATACAGCCTTCTGCCGTCTCACACACACAGGTGACACCCTCAGCCCAGATAAGCAGGGTGATGCCTTCTATGGGTCACCTCCTGTGTCTCTCGATATTGTCAACATTGCCTAGAAGTTGGCCATCATAGCCACATCCATTAACATGCTACAGGTGCAGAGTGGATCCAGCACTTAATTTCTCATATCTGCACCTTGACGTGACCCCTGGAGCCAGGGCTGGCCCAAGGCATAAGGAAACTGACTGGCTGCTTAAGGCCCAGCAGCCACCAGGGGGCACCCTCCAACTGGTCAGCCTGTCAGAATGGGAAGGAAGGGGACAAATGTCAACTAGGATAATCACATTTTACTTAAGGACCCGAAAAGGGTCGGACCAGTCCTGCCTCTACCCATAAGACATGGGGTCTCCAGGTACTAACCATATCCATCCCCCCACTATCGCAATCCCTCAACCCAAGTACCTGCAGTCTTATCACCAGTATTGAGATGGACCCCCAAAGAAGAGTCTACCGATGCTGCATACGTGGCCAGAATCTGACAGGAAGCCAACGAGCAAACCCTGTACCCTGACTGAACGTGGCGAGAATGCAGGACCTGTCCCCAGGCTAGACAAAAAGGCGGAGCGCATCCTGCAAAAAGACATGCCGCTTAGGAGGGACGTTTTTCAGACCACCGCAAGGGGGCGCTTCATTTATTGTGCTTCAACTTGGCTGGGTGCTGAAAACACCTCATGGGTCAACGTAAGCATTCTTAGCTCCCCGACCGGGAAAGGTAGGTTACATCCACAGTATGAGATCATGACTCCCATTGAAATCCAGTGTGCCATGCAGAAATGTGGACGCGGAAATGAAAGTTGGTTTGAGACTAGTCAAAGACTCCCCAGTTTTCAGACATCAGGTTTGTTGCTTATATTTTTAATTCCGGTAATCTGAATGAAAAGCCTTTAGTGATCAAACCATGCTCATTACCGTCAGTTATTCAGCATTTTTTTCTTGTACCGCAATTAGCTCCCAAAGCCGGACGACTCGCAGACACCAGCTGCGTGTGCTGCCGATCGCTGTCATTCTTGTGCCGATAATACTCCTGGCAGTGCGCAGCGTCTGCAGAGGCTCGGCGATGACACATAAAGTGCTTCTGTAGCCTCAAAGTCCTCACACGAGCTACGGCTACGCTGCCTCTCACCCCATCTGATCGCTATAAATACGCAGCTGCATGCTTCTCTCTAAAGACTGCTGCCCACGTGATGCCACCGGGGGACAGTAATCAGCTGGGTGACATCCGCAAGGCTGCCCGCTTTTCGGATACACTCAGTCTATTACCCAAGACATAAAAAAGGCGTTACGACCGCGTATCCCGTTCATTTCAATGCATGGAGTTCCTTGTAGGACGCGGTACACCTGTTCCGCGTTTAAATAGAGATACAGCGATGTGAAATGGCAGTCAGCTGAGCCGCAGCCCCCCCCGAAGACACTGGCCTCCCAAGCAAGGGCTCCGGAGCTGCGCTGGCGCATGCGCGTCACAGCCGCGACCAGCCGCGGACTGACGCCTGCTGCCCCCCCCCCAACTTAAAGGGTATTGCACAAAGCGCGTGGACAGACAAATCGAGACGTTATTAAATGGGGGAAAACGCTTTCCCTATTTAAGTCATTGAAACTTGAAAGTTATAGGCAACTGGTCAACAGCCTCTTGGTGTTAGGCTATGTGTCAGACACACGTCCGCGGACTGGGTCTGGTCCCCCAGAATAATAGGCTAATCTATAGTTTTTGCATCCAGTAATGATCAGTATATTCTCCTTGCCTCCTGCTACTTACTCTTTATATACATAATATAGAACAATTTACCTACAGGAGTTTTGTACATGCTTATATATATATAGATATTTTAAAAAGCCCTAATGAAAAGAATGTTTATTACATAAGGCATATTTACAGAAAGGATTTTTTCCCATTCATTTTCTAACATGGTATCAAACTGCCTGCTTGCCAAATATTCACAAATCCGTAACATAAATCCACTGTTACTGGCTAGGAACAAGTATTGAAATATGTACAAAAATACAAATGCAAATGCCCTAGAATATATATATTTATATATGTATATATGTCAGATCTTTGAATAAAAAAAAAACGGAAAATTATAATAACTCTTACTGTTAACAAAGAGATTTTCGGAGCATGCGCTTGTCCCAGCCATGGTGTCATAGACTTTCTGCTGTGACTCTCCCAGGCAGAGATTGGTGAGAGGAAATTTGGGGGCGGGGAGCATATCAGACCTTATTTCGTGTGCTTGCCCCCCTCCCCCCCCCCACACTATCTGGTCTACATATGAACTTGAGCGTTCGAAAAAAAAAAAAACACTTGAAGAAGCATCTGTGAGGCGGTCTCCATCCCCAAGCCTACAACTTGGACTCGAACTCTATGTTTGCGATGTCGCCGTTGCGTTCCGTCTGCTCCTCCGCTTCTTCGTGGTCCATCATCTCCTGCTCCACGTCCAGAGCTGCCTGCTGGTTCAGCTTGCTGGCCACGGACCAAGTAAGGGGCAGGCTGGCCCGGGCGCTCATCTCGAACAGCTCCCGGGCGCTGCAGGTCGGCGTGTTGGTCTCGTACACCTCGTGAAAGCTGTTGTAGTCCACCTCGTAGAAGCCGTCCTCCAGCGTCAGCACCGGCGTGAAGCGGTAGCCCCACTTGATCTCGCTCGTCACGTAGGAGCTGCGGGCCTGGCAGGTCATTCCTGGAGGGGGATGTGAATACAGAGATGTGAGCCATGTGTTCCCTCCCCAGCAGCTACCAAGCAAATACACACCCTCTGTTTGGGGAAGACTGAGAAGATTGAGCTCGCTTCAAGATACAGAGTCTCCAATTGCTGCATTTGCCTAACGGAGCTATTTACGATGCTTGTGGCAGTTGCATAATTATACCTTCTTCGTCTGGTCTCCTAAGACTGATTAAACCTTTTGAATTCCTCTTCCTCTTTTCCTTTGTGATCACCTCAACACAACCCTTTAGATAAATCTAGGTACAAAAATTCTCTTTGGAGCACTGGTGTAGCCAAGAATGAAATAGCCAGTGGGCTAGAAAATAACAATTCAGTACAGCTCAATAGTACTTACTGTACAGCACAAACGCGAAAGTGTTCTGCGATGTGTTGGCCTGCTCCGTCATCATACTGACATCCCTCAACAGCCGTGAAAAACCGAACCAATCCGCTCAGTTCAGTTATTACAACATGACACTATATTCAGAATCTGAACAAATCACCCCATAGCAGATGTAGGAGCAATAAAGACATCTTCACACACAGCGACAGCATAGTGTATTAAGCAACAAAGCCGAGAGGTATATAATAAATCTGCATTGCACAGGCGTAGTCCATAGATGCAGGAAGTTCCGTAATCAAACTGCAACACAGCAAAGTATTATTTAAATTCTTTAGCGAACTTACTTAACATAAATTGTAACCTGTTTCTCTTCAGGCTACCACAGGCATCTCGGCGGTCCAATAGTCTTAAGTAGGCCTAATTCATGGTTTTTAACAGCATGCTACAACAGTGGACCAAGAGCACTCCCTCATACACAAGACACTATCAAAATACAACATAGGAAACATCACATGCATTATAAACCATAAATGTTATATATAAGTTCAACAACATTCACAACCAACTTGCCAACATGTCATCATTATTGTAACAAAGAAACACTCAACAGGTTACACAACAGTCCGTTTGACGACACTAATCCAGTACCTCCCACCTCCCCCAACTCAGTAATGTTAGCACTGGAATCACGTACCTGCCCTTCTATACTGGGCTACATCCCAAAACTGTTTTTTGACAGCTCCCTTGCTCCATGACTCGCTGTCTAAAGTCGAAAGCTATGAAGCTGACAAGGGAAGGAACAAGTGAGCAAGGATAAAAAGTGATATTGGGACACACTTGCATCCTTGGTGACTTACCATGCATCTCATGCATCTATGAAGTGATCAGTGAAGTAGAAGCTTTTACAGCACGTCATGTGTGGGAGTCACCCAAGGTCAATTTCTGTTCCGCAAAGAATAATCTCAAACCTGCGATCCGAGTGAAAATCAGCTCTTGATGACTTGTTCCCTAAGCTATTGGGACAGCACTTCAACATTTGGAATTCAGAAAAACTTCCAGGGCTAAGGAAAAGTAGTGAGGGAGGGTGGTACAAAGGTTTTGGGATGAATGTGAGATGCTAAGTGAAGCAAATTAAATCAAATACATCATGCTACAACCTTCTTGTTGCTTCACACAAAAGGAAAACGGGCACAGTTAGGTTATCATCTCCCATGACTTATCTAGAAAAAAGTCTGTTTTATATAGTATAATTTACCCCGATTTAAGGGTTTTTGGACACACGGAGTTTGTTGCTAGTGAGTGACATTAAGGCTCGACGAACCAGCAATCACAATTAGTGCTGGGCCACGTGCAATATAGGTTAACTTCGCATGCTATACACATGCAATTTTCACATAGCGATAGTCAGCCGGGTTGAGATTTTGTACCTTTGTAATGTCCGGACACTATACCACATATACTATTTTCAAAAACAAAAAACGTTATTTTACAATACAGTTCTGGTATTTTAATATCTTTGTGACAAGATTCGCAAGTGTCGGGGGTTTAAGTTTTGCGGAAATATTTTCAATAAACGATTTTAATGATTGTTCCTTTTCAAGATTATCCAAAACATCACATGCATTATAAGCCAAAAATATGTACACACACACACACACACATACATACTGAGTACTTTATATATACTGTACATGTTGGCGAACCTTGCATCACTGCATGAACCCTCACTGCACAAAACAACTGAATACATTTATGGTTCCTGACTTGGTCCCGCTCTACCAATAATTGTTTATTTTTAGTATATATAAATCGGAAGGCTAGCTGGGTCACTTTGCTCGTTGCATGGAGTTTCACATTAGCTCGCAATTCGCGTTTTCTGCGTGGTGAGCCGTGTGATACTTCGAGATACTTAAGAAGAGAAGGGATCCAAGATGGTGTTATTGCAACCTAATGCAACAAAGTTTTATTCAACAGCAGGCTGGCCGCCCGTTACGTCAATCAAGTCGCGAACGCAAAGGGAGGACAGATGACATCTAAACAGTTTTTTTTTAATGTCACGCTACCTTTAATGTCTACCTGCACTACCTTTGCGATCTACTGGTCGATCTAGACCCCTGATCTAGCATATATTTAAAAATGAAGTTTACCTCCTTTGTCTTTGCGTGAGCGCTGTGTGCGTTCTATGAGAATCTCAGTGTTTATCACAAAAGATCAACATCGCAATATTTGAAATGTTCTAATTTCCTGCAGCCCCAATTTTAACGATAGCAAATAGATGACAAAAAGCAGCCACTCGATAAGATGTGCCCCAAAGCAGCAACGAGTGGGCGGGGCTAGCCCCTCCGTAGCCACGCCCCTGCCTTGGAGCGAAAGGCGACCCATCGTGAAAACCCGAGCGGCTCGTTAATGTAAATCCACCTTATATCAAATCAAATCATCATCATCAGAAAAGAGAGCGCGTGTGTTACGATTAGTCACATTATTTTTCCTAATGAACTGGAATCCTTAACAACAACAATAATAATGTCGTGCTGACGGCATCATTCTCAGCAGATTGAAACTTCCCCCCCAGTTCCTCTCTCCCCCCTTCCATCCCCTCTGCCTCCCAGGCGTCTCCAGCGTCTGCCGTGTTTCTGTTAGACGCGCCGCATCACTTCCATCGCCGGCAGCCCGCTGCGCTACACGCGCTTTACGGCACAGAGCCGCTTTCAGGGAAACGCGGCCGGATCATCCTATATGATCCGCACCACCGCTTCCGAGCAGAAGCGCGCTCCTCTCTGATCCACCTGTCACAAACCCCTCATCACAGTCGGCTGAAAGAATAATAATAATAATAAAAACACAAAGCATCTGACAGCCCAAACCCAAACTGCGGTTTTGTGCACAAAATAAAATCAAACATTTTACGTCCATTCGTAATATCTGGATGTAGATGTGTCACACCAGTATAAAAGCTTTGTGGCTAAGATTACAAGTTGAATGCTGACATTTTAAGTCAGCATTTTTCCCCTCTCGGTATTTTTAGATTTGTTACACATATAAATAGTGAGATAACATACTATACAGAAAGCAGGGATCTAAGTGGTGCACACAGAGTTTCGTCTGCCAAAAAAGGCGTTTGTAATAATGCAGTGAGATTTTTAATTGCATGCATGGCTTGTCTTCTGTGTATTTTTATCCTGATCTTTTCGCAGTGTTTTTAAAGCATGCCACTCTGTAAGGACGCAGCTCTCCCTGATTTGCTGTTTGCCTCTGTGCTCCAAATGATGAATCTGATATATGACGGCCGAATAGACAGTTACCCTAATAGCGATGTCGGCTCTAACACGGACAGAATTTGAACAGTCTGTACGTTTCACCTGTACCTCACCCCCGGGAACAGGCTCTGCAACACCGAGCCAGGGGCTCTCATTTCCATCTGGCCTGACTTTTACAGTTGCTTATCGAGGGCAGATGCCGCAGATGTAATCGAAGGGAAATCGTTGTAATGTCGGTAATGATCACTTACCCAATACCGAAAAATGTGTCCGAAATTTACTTGCTGCAGATCAGATACGCAGGAAGTTACGAAAATTATTAGATTATTAATTTACCCTTAATATTCCAAAATTATGATTTTCATTCTATTCTGTTGATGTAGTAGTAATTCTGTTAATGTACAGATCCGCAGAATTAGCTGAAGCCCGAAATCTAATATCCAACAGTAACTGTGCTGTTACTTCTTAAAACTGTAGCTAATAAAATACAATTGCACACTGAAAATATTTCCAGTGGAAATTCCGCGGACGGAGTGATGCGCAAACAGACATCAGGGCACTGGTGATCAGCACACTGGTGATCACGACACTGGTGATCAGGCCTGACGGACAGAAATACCCTCCGATTAGGATGCTCCTCATCAAGCCTGACGAAGCGCCGTCCGCTTGTTGCGTAATGTGATAAAAATAGGAATCGCTGGGCACATTATCGACGAGCAGCTCCTATTTACTCGTTTAGCGTACGGTGACCAGATAATCCATGTCATCCCGGACGCTTAGAGCTACTTCAGGTTTTACAAGCTACTTTAAACCTGAAAGGTTCCTGTGCTCGGCTAAGTAGTTCAGTTATTGTGTTTTTACTGGTTTGTTTCCTTGTTCGAAAGACTCATCCAGCCGTGTCACGTTAACATCAGTGATGTATGCATGATTATAGGGGACTGACCAATCAGCGCACAGCAAGAATGCAGCGCTTAAGTGAAATCCAGGTCCTTTTGACTGAACTGGTAGATTACAAATCCTGTTCTAGCTCAAAGCGTCCGGGATGACGGACTATCTGGCCACCCTAGCGCTTACACGCCCCCTCGCCTCAGTATAGGATTCCTCACTTCGGGCACTTAAGTTCCGTGCAACATGGAAAAGGCAGCTCCCCCCCCAGACTGCCGCATGCATTCGCTTCCAGATCCGCTCTTAGCGCTATGAGATGAAATTCGCCTCTTGCTGTATATTTTTTTCAGATAGCGCGGTGGTATAATCCGCTTCCCCGGGACTGCGGCGCTCCAGCAGCGCTCTTTGAAAGCAGCCTCCTCTGCCTGGAAGCATGTAAAGTTCGACTCCTCAGTGATTCCGGATTCCGATGAGGCATCAGAGTAAAGTTCGCCCACTGCCCAGCTCCACACCCCAGAGGCGGGGTGACTTGCAGTGTTGCGAGGTCAGGGAGTGCAAGGTGAACTCAAATACGCATTAACTACAACAAACGCTAATTTAGGAACTCAAATATTTCATTTCCTCCCATTCCGCTACAACCTGCTGGGGATGATTAATTTTTTAGCAGAAGTAAAAGCCGCCCTGACAATATAATTACTGCTAAATAATAACTGAGGCTTTGTCGTGGCATCGTTAGTTGATGGATGTTGCATGAGCATCAAAGCGGCTGCCACTGGCTTGATAGGATGAGCTCCGACAGCATTTTGGAAAGCACCGTCATGGGTCTGCGGCTGTAGCGGCTGATTCCTCTTTGCCTTCTGGCCTCATCCAGAGCCTGAGCCAAGGGCTGGAGAAAACGCCACGATGCTTTAAAAAATGCATTTAAAAATGACAACAGCTGACGTTATGAGGGGAAAGGCATATACCGGCAAGGTCCAAACCCAAGCACATTTATGTAATGTGCATCTCGAAGCCAGGACCAGACTGCAGAAGCCAGGTTCACGGTAAAGGTGCAAAGCTACCAGGCTATAGAAGAGTGTGACCCTTGCACTGTCAGAATAAAAGGGTATAGCCTTGGTACAACTTTGTTCCTCAAAGTACAAACAACATTAATGAACCCCAATGTTCATTAATGCATTAATGCATTAATGCAATGTTCCCCAGAGTCCATTTCTGTACATTTAAAAGGTATATTTACCTACAGCTAGGGTACAGTTGGCAGACCCAAATAATTGTACCCTCAAAGGTACAAATTGGTACTTTTTACTAACAGTGCATTGTTTATAATGACAACCGTGTAAATATATATTGTCATTTCCAGAATTCTCCGGATAATGAAAGCCAGAAGTCAACAAAGTCAATATTATGAAGCTTCTCAGATAATTACTCAGAATTTGTTTAATGGTTGAAACAACTCGAATATTATATTATGGGGGTAATAATTGGCTTTGATTGGTTGATTTAAGAATGTTTATGAGGGAAGAATGCTTTATTTTGTAATCAGTGAATTGGCATTTGTCTATGGGAGGTTTATGACGCCACGTTGGGTGCATTGGTACATTGTTTTGAAATATTATGGTAAGTCTAGGAACAAGAGCACGGAGCAGTAGTTTGGTTTTAAATCCATAAACCCAGACGAAGAGTATTCTGTTTGATCTTCTCCAGCACCAGGCACAGAACCACCGAAACATCTGGACTCTCTCTCCCTCGTGCTTTGTTCACTATAAATAGAAAACATTGTATTTAAATGCCAGTGACCCTGTGCTGGATGAACAGAATACAGATGGATCAATGCATGTAAAAACACGTGCTCCATCCAGGACCGATTGTCATGTCTGAATTTGTGCTTATCAGCCAGTTAAGCAACACAAGACTAAGTTTCAGTTTGGCAATATGCAGATGCCTTTATAGCGGAAGCTGTGCATAATATTTTTGCAATCTATTTATATTGTTTTGCATCTCATTCAGGAGACGAATCAGCCACTAGAGGGCAGCTGCGTGCAATAAAGGCTAAAGGGTCCGCGTGAGAAGAGCGTCAAATTGTACAGGTAGGCGAGAAACGTGGAGCATAAATCTACGGAGAAGATTTTGCAGTATTGATGTATTCTTTTGAATTCATCCATCCATCCATCCATCCAACCTTCTTCCAATTGCTTATCCTGGTCATGCCTGCTTTTTTTAGACAACTGAAAGGTGGCACTTCAACATTTATGACTTGTGAGGATTTCATAAAAGTGTCCTCAGCTGAAGTGAAGACCAGGAGATGTGTCTGATTCAGGAATCCGTGAACTCACAGAGCTGTCTATCTACTAATAGACATATATAAGTAACCCAACTAAATATGGTATTAGGTTATATAGATGAAGTTCCAAATTGCATTGTTTTTGTGTTTGTATATAAACATCTAGAACAGGCTCTACCACCCCCCCCCCCCCGACTGTCCAAGAAATTATACTGCAGCATAAAAACTGCAATAATAATATAATAAACAATAATAATAATAATGATAATAATAATAAAACTTTTGATCACAGATCATATGGGCGATGTGACAGATTGACCTCCAAGTTTGACCATTTCTCCTTTTTTAAATAATGTAACTAGAGCTAAGGTTGCTGGATGCCATCCCATATTCCTAAGTTTAGAGTTTTATTAAGTATCTTTACCAGACACTTTTATCCAAAGTGACGCATAGTCAAAAAAGCAGGATCAGCCAGGCCCTGGACTGTTTGAGGTTAAGGGGCTTGCTTAAAAGGGAGAGGGAGATCACTTTAGCAACCTTGGGATTTGACCCAGCAACCTTCTGACCACAAGCACCACATCCTAACCTGCTGAGCCACACGCCAGCTGTTAGCAGGATCTTAATGATCCCACAATGCTTCCTGAATAGCTGTTTGGGCTTTGTCTGCTGTCTGCTGATGAAAGAGAAGCCATTGTCTGTCTGTTACCCTTAATGCTGGCAATAGATAAATAACACACTCCGTTCAGCTGCGGCCAGATTAATACGCGCTTTCCGAGTCGGCCCGAGGCAGGGCAGATGGACGGCAAGGCACTGACGTAAAGACCCTCACAGGCATGTACATGAATTAAAGTAAGACTTTAAATGTAGATCCAGTCCGTCTGGGACACGACTCCCCATCGCGGATTGATTTTCCGGCAGAGACGCAGATCTCCCGCTGCCGTTGCCCGTGAGGCTGGACGCGGCCGTTCCTGCCTGTTTCTCATACCGGTGGCCAGCACACGCGGGCAGATTGCCCAGATGTCACGTCACTTTGCCCGGGGTTTAAAAGTGCCCCTCTCCCCCCGGCCCCTGCCTGCCTTTTTGACGCCCATAAAATATTAATCCGGCCAAGTTGGGCTCGCTGACCCGCTTTCCCAACATAGTAGATCGACATGTTTGATTCCTGCACGCGAGACACGGCTCCGCTGCGGGCAAGGCCTGCAGGGATGGGGAGACAGACCCAGGGCTGGAGAAGGATTAATAATCAGCTCTGGATTCTGGGGTCCCTTGTGATCAATTTTTGCTGGCCCACATGCCCACGGGGCCACCGGGAAAATGCCTGGCGTGCCAGATGACCAGTCCCGCCCAGGGCTGTCCCGGTGGCCAAACAGGCGGTCCTGGGACCTCCTCTGCACACTCGAGTGCCGGAATTAACCTGGAGCACATCAGTAAATATAAAGTCATGTGCGTTAGGCTGTCTGAGAAGCACGAGTGTATATATGTGTTTGTGTGTGACCTCGAAAACATGGCCGACCGATAATAGCTGGATTCACCATTGCATCTTGCCAGTTCCAGGTCTGACCCTCATTCTGCATTTCTACTCTCCCATAGTATTCTGTTGCCTTCAGCATTCTATTTGCGTTTTGCGTGCCTTTTAATCTGCTCGCACTGCATTCATTTCTTTGCAGTGTGCAGTGTGTATACTGTCTTTGCACCTTGTCTGTTTAACACTGCTTGTAAGCTGTCGCTGTTTGCACAAAAATCCCCCCCCCGGGACCGATTATTATGGTTTCAACCCTGGCCAGGTCCTCATTGTTTATGAATGCTAATGGCTGTTATTGTAAGAGGGTGCAGGGGTTTTTTTTTTTATTCCCCCCCCCCCCCCCATGTGTCAGGTCCTGCTGGGCTGTACACGCCGGCTCCCACGTCCCGTGCCCCATGCCCTGTGCCCCACGCCCCTGTGCCCCACGCCCCCTGCCCAGCACCTGTCCGCCTGCCGCCTCCCTGCCTTCCACACCCCGGGAAGCTGGAGTACCGCTGGTGATCAGGGCTGGCCAGGAGGCGGCTGGAAAGCGTCGCAGGGAGACACACGCTCGAGGAGTCGTCACAGGGGGAAGCAGGCAGTGAGACGCAGCATTGTACTGCCCCCCGCCGCATTCTGGGACCACTTCCACTTGACAGGGTGACATACGGAGGCTAACAGGCTAATGAGTCTGACTCGTGCTTTGACTGCTTCCCGGTGCTCTTCTCAAATCATGCTGGCCCAAAATGTATACAATCTAAGGGGATGGGGGGTCACTTACATGCAGACAGGATGCGAATGCTCAGCACCCAGATCTCTGGTTGGGAGGCCCCCCCCGACACATTATTGGCCTCTGAAGGTTTCCCGGGGGCCCTGACCACCAGCCTGCTTTTTTGAAACAATAGAACGCAAACACTCAGTTAAAATAAATCCCACAATGCAAGAACGCTGCCGCCCACTGGCTAAATAAGACAGCTAATAATAATGCGACACCCATTGGCTGCTGCGACCTGCCTTTCCGATAAAGCGGGTTGCATAACTGTAGTGGGCTTTCCTGCCCGCTCACTTTGTGGCTGAATCCCTGCCTGCACTCACGAAGCAAACACGGTCACCATGGCAACCCCTCAAACTACGGCGCAATAATGGCACTCCGGCATAAGACGGGCACATTTTCCCTAAATGCAGCGATAACAACGGAAAAACGCCACCCTTTTCTGGCTCTACCTTTCATGCAGACAGTCCGCATAATACAGCCCGACATATTGCCTCGTATCCCTGCCGTGTGCAGCAATCATTGCCAGAATCATTTAGGGGACTTTAAAGCTGCTGATCCATTAGCTCTTACGTGAGCGAGTCTCACTGTGATTTTTTCTTTATTGGACGGGCAGACAAGAGGCCAAAGACTAATGGACGCTCTATGCTTCTTTCTTATCTCGTTAAATCCCCATGTGAACGCTCCCCCCTTTCTGACCATCCCTCGTCATTCTGCCAGGAAATCCTGACGGCGAGCCCTCGCCTGCTGATTAACCAAACAGATGTGGGGGGGGGGGGCTGCCACGTCTACTGGATGAGGACAACGAACGCGGCAGGATGATGGACTCCTGTCAGACGTGTCACCGTGCGCCGGCCCATCCCAGCTCGCCTCGCTCACCAAAGACGCCTCGCTCACCATTCGCCTCCTATTTCAGTCGCCGTCGCCAGTCACGTTTCAGACAAAAGCGGCAGATCCCTGTAATTAAGGAAGTGCCATGGCAAAGAATGAGCGGGGCGCTGGCATTTGTCAGATGCTAAGTATTTTTCTGACCTCACTTCAGATGGCGCTGGAGTTGCTGTGTGAGGGTTTGAATTAACAAGGACTTAATGAAAAGCATTTAATCATACCTCCAGATATAAAATACCCTCGTGCCACCGAAATAACTACACAGGTGTGCGCGCACACACAGACACAGACACAGACACACACATTTGGATTCACATCTTGTCCCCAAAAGTAAAGAAGTTTCAGGTTGTACCACGCTTTGGAGATATTTTGGTCCCCAAATGTGAAACTATGCGCGCGGGGGGGGGGGGGGGGGGGGGGGGGGGGGGGGGGGGGGGGGGGGGGGGGGGGGGGGGGGGGGGGGGG
>JAODKN010000104.1:16767335-16799224 GCA_026774425.1 Petrocephalus zakoni | reverse complement strand
TGCAACTATGCAACCCCCCCCCACCCCCCCCATAATGCATTTAAAAAATGAATAATAAATAAATTAAATAAAACAATATAGAAATGCAGTCATGTGCCGAATTCTTTGCACACGCAGGCTTTGTGTAGCGACCCTAAGAAAAAAAAAGATATTTTATGGGCAGTTAATCGTCAATGCCATTTTTATGGTGTTAAAAATGTGCACAAAGCCTTTTTTTCAGCTGAATAAGGAATGAAAATCCTTGCAGGGGCGCAGAGGAGATCCAGTCGATGGGGTGTCGAGGGGCCCTCCTGCTAACGGCTCAGAGGCTAACGGCTCGGAGGCTAACGGCCCGGAGGCTAACGGCCCGGAGGCTAACGGCTCGGAGGCTAACGGCCCGGAGGATAACGGCCCGGAGGCTAACGGCCCGGAGGCTAACGGCTCAGAGGCTAACGGAAAAGCAGCCCGTCTCCATTAGCCGTTACTTAAAACCGGCTGTTGACAAAACAGGGCGACGAAGCAGGTTGCTTTTGAATATTTTATAACAGTTTCCTTTCTGTAGACTCTGGAGTGGCCCTTGTTGTCACTCAGTAGTTTCAGATGATAATGCCCATTTGTTGTCAATAACAATAGCATTAGTATTATATTAGATTTTTTTTAATCATCATTTAATCATAAGGGCCAGTACTCTTCGAAGCAGCCTTAGCGGAAAGCTTGCGGAGGGAAAGTGCGGTGGATGGCGCGAAGAGGCCGGCATGTCTGAGCTCGTTTGGCTGATCCCTCTGATATCAGGTCGCCATATAGCGGAAAGCCGGGGGGACTGAAACCTGCAGACTGATTTCTGGACCTGGGCTCTGGAGTTTCAGCCTACATAGGTCAAATGAGCACATGGGGTAACAGGCTACCAAAGTGCGTGGCTGCTGGGGGGGCTTCTGTCTTCCCAGAAAGACTGGTCCCTCGCACAGGCTCATAATATCACCGTCTTTTTTTTTTACATTATCGTTGATCACTGTACCGTGCAAAAAACATGCAGATTCTTCTTTACACAAAATACAAAATAAAAGGCATTTCTAACACCAGCCAGGGTACGTGCATCGCACAGTGATGTGTAGAAAAGGATTTTATCCCAGAATTCAGAGGAGTTTGTAAAAAATAAAATCAGAGAGTATTTATGTGTCTTTCCACTGGCCCTGGTTCAATATTAATACATTTATTCTGTTTCTGTCCGTAGAGACGCAGGTCGCTGTTCACTCGACGGAAAACAATCTGTGGTGGCCCTCTCCCGATCGCGGCCCCGGTGTCTGGCCAGGAGTCCGCGGGAGCAGCCCCCAGATACAAAGTGACTCATCTGCGTCATCGCTACCTCGCTAACGTAACGTGAAAATGCGCAGCTCCCCCCCCCCCCCACTGGCACTGGGGGCTCGCGTCCTCCGCCGCCCCCTCCCTGCGAGATGGACGCTCTGCGGTTTCTGGAACAGCGGCGCTCGCCGGCACATCACAATCCCGTTCCTCCTCTTTAGCTGAGCCATTCGTTTAGGGTGACGGAAAATTGCAATAGCTACCACTTGTACCGTGCCGCTGGTTCTGTTTTTTTTCCCATTCATGAGATTATTTTGGTCTTTCTTTGAGAAATATCATACTTTTTCTAATAATGCATTTTTATGCCACCTAGGGCGGCAAACAGATTGTGAGTTCATATATTCCGACATAAGTATTTGTAAATCCATATGTAGCTGAAAAGCACCCCCGAGACTGTAAACATTACACTGCAGTCCGGAATTTCGTCCACGAATTACACACAGCTGCATGAAATCCAATTCTCACAGTCATAGAAGCAGGTTTCGTGTTTTGCCACTTAACTGGGCTGTTCTGTACTTGCTGGAAATCTGAGGATGAGGCATATGGTGGCACCACTTGAAACAAAGACTGAGCAGGGCACCCAGCTTTGGCTCCGCATCACAAAAGATGAAGGACAACTCCAGAACGCGATTATGTGTGAAACAAGACTACTGAAAGTGGACAAATGAGCAGAACTCAGCGCGGTTTGTGACACGTGACTGCTCTGTGCACCCAAGAGTGACCCGAAGCATCGAGACAGGCTTTGGCAGTCTCAGTAATCAGGTGGGAGCATGTGTCAGTCATCTTTACATCAGCACAGGTGGTCACACAACCGAGGGCTGCACCTGCCATTCCGATTTGATTTAAATCTTCTAACAATAGTCGCACTGTGAAGCTGCCGACCTCACAGGGACCCCTGGGTCTCTGGAGCTCGGTCGGCAATAGTCTTATCACCCAAAGTCCCAGTCTGACGTATCTTGAAGCCTTAATTGACCTAACCGATCCTCGTTTTTCATTCAGCACAAGTCACTAGCTTCATCATCATGTATGATATGTCTTTCCTAAATATCAGGCACAGGAAGAAAGGGACTAAAACTAATTACACAAGTGCAGAAGCCTACGTTACCTTTTTTATTTATTCTTAGAAATAGTCAAAATTGGTCTTTAGCTTACGAAGCATTTCCCTCCACATGCAGAAGCCGTGTAAGTGCATGTAAGCGTTCCGTGGCGTGTGACATTAACTTCATCGTGTGGTTCCTTACCAGTGGCTTCCACCATGCCCTCCAAAATGACCACAATCTCCAGTTCCTCTTTCGCCAAGTGGGCCTTGGAGATCTCCCAGAAAGGGCTGTGCTGGTTGATCTCATGGCAGATGATCAGCGGCGACACCAGGAAGAGCCGGTCGTCGCCGGTGTCGTAGCCAACGTTCATGTCTGTTTGGTTGAGGGGAATGAACTCCCCTTCCTTGGTCTGCTTGGACTTGATCAGCTTGGCTCTGATGGAGGCCTCCACGATGTGCGAGTTGCGGAGGTCGCCCACCCTGAACATCAGGCACAGTCGGCCATCTCGCATCGAGATGACCGCATTGGTGGAGAAAACTAGAGTCTCCGCCCGCTTCTTGGGCTGCGAGATCTTTACAAACATACAGCCCACCATGAAGGCATTGACAATAGAGCCCAGCACAGACTGGACCAGGAGTAGAACGATACCCTCGGGGCATTTGTCCGTGATCACTCTGTAGCCATACCCAATGGTGGTCTCTGTCTCTATTGAGAACAAAAAAGCAGAGACAAAGCCGTTTAGGTTGTTGACGCAGGGAGTCCACTGGTTATCTCCTATGTGCTCCAGATCTCCTCTGACGTAAGCGATGAGCCACCACATGAAGCCGAAGAACAGCCACGTCACCGTGTAAACCAACACGAAAATGAAAAGGTTAAACCTCCACTTGAGGTCCACCAGGGTGGTGAAGATGTCCGTCAGGTATCGATACGTCTCCCGCACATTTCCGTGATGGACGTTGCACTTTCCGTCCTTCCGAACATACCTCTGGATCTTCCTTTTGGCTTGTTCCTTGTCGACCAGATGTTTGGGGAGGTCTTCCCTGGCTTGCTTGGGCAGCTTTGGCTGTCTGATAGTGACTGGGCTCTCCACATCCTGCTCCATTGGGGCTATTAGAAGAACCTGAGCCTAGGAGAGAAGACAGGCAGACAGCCATGATTACGGAGCGACAAGGTCAGACTGGTAGCCAGATCACACCCAACCACACAACATATGGGGTCTATATTAATGAAGCCTTAGTTTCACCAGAGTAACCGATCGGCTCAAAATGTTGAACACATTTAACTAGAGATTTACATACGACTGGGATGAGCTGATGTACTTTACATATGTATTCATATGCATATTTTATATATACTTTATGTATATATGTAGTCATGCATCACTTAACGACAGGGATACGTTCTGAGAAATGTGTCATTAAGCGATTTTGACCCCGTGCAAACATCATAGAGTGTACTTACGCAAACCTAGATGGTAGAGCCTACTACACCCCAAGGCTATATGGTGGGTCTATAGCCTAAATAACAATAAAAAGTACAGTGTAGTAAATGCATAAACCAGTAACATAGTTATGCACTGCACATCATGGTATGTGCTACACTGTGTTATACAAATGGCAGCACAATAGGGCTGGTTATTGCGACACCACCGCAGTCAGGTGAATAATGCGTCGTGCTCATGACGCTACGGCGTCACTAGGCAAGAGGAATTTTTCAGCTGCATTATAATTTCATGGGACCGTCGTCATATACTGAATACATCGGTAACCGAAATATCATTATGTGGCGGTTGACTGTATGTGTTTTTTATGTTGTAAGTCACTTTAGAATTTTTTAAAATTGTAATATCATCTATTGTGCATATATATATATATATATATATATTTTTCATATCGTTATTGATCATGCTATTGTTTTCTGTATAGATTTTCCTTTAATTATAGTGTCTGCAGAAACAAAGAAACAAACCATTTTATCGTGTAGGCACTGCACATAGGATGATACATTGCTTGAATCCTAAAGATTGCTTTCACGTGTTTCGTCAGTCTGCATTCTGATCGCACGCTAATAGCAAAAGGCTACGCCAACTCATGCCATAAGGTGACAAAATGCAGATTAAGCATTGTATTCCGGATTCAAAGGCCTCGTAACGTTCTTTCAGTCTTGGTGACAGGCACTTCCTCATTTCGGACCCATTCGAGCTACGTTGGTGGCATTGCGTCACGTGACTGACCCCCGCGGTTTGCTGGAGTGCCGCGTATCATCCGGGAAAAGTGAGATTCACCCGAGCCGACAGGCAGCGTTTGCAGAAAGCGGCGTCTGACGTAACGTCCCCAGATTTTGCTGCTGTGGGGGCACTTTGAACTCAGAACTCAGCGAATGTAGGGCAGTGGATCCTTTAACCGTGCCACGGATTCCACTGCGACGGCGCATGCGGAGGCGTAATGTGACCTCCCCCCGGTCTTCGCTCCGCTTTGAAGCGATAACAAAATCCCAATTTATCTTGCTGTGTGACATTAGATTCGAGAAATGCTACGAATTAAATCTTGTACCGGAATTATATTTATCCTGGGTATCTTGTTTATGTTCAAAATGGGTCATTTTCTAATAAAAGCACGGTTGACATGAAGCATGCCTTTCAGAGACATCCCTTGTGTGAAGAGGGTGGGTGATTCAGGCCACAGAAGCCTTGGTTAGAGCAGGAGGTCCTCCGGGGTGGGGGGGTGACACTGCCTTACACGGCACGTCTTTTGGAAATCCATCCAGGCCGATTCCACACTTCCAGGCTCATCCGAGGCTCGCTGCATGTTTAGCTGAGTCACAGATGTGCGACTCTCATTATAGACAGGCTGTCTTTCAAATTCAGCTTAGCCGTGAGCTAGATATAGAAAGTCACATCACTGCATGCCTAACTACAATGTTTTATTACAATTATTTTCCATGCAACGGCAGATAAAAATGGAAATTCCAGAAGGGAATTTGCCCATCCTTCAATTTTCCAAACCCACTTGTCCTGTGCTGGGTACTGGGTATGCAGAGCCTTTCCTGGAAAGAGTGGCCGGAAGGCTGGGAATACCTCGGGAAAGAGCCCCAGCCCATAGCAGGGCACAGTCACACCTACAGTACGCACGATTTGTTAACTTCGAGTCACCTTGGCATGACCCCACGCGGGGAAAAGAAACATCACACACCTGCCACTGGCGGAGACTCGAACCCTTGTGGAACACACAATATCCTGGGTAGGCAAAACTTCAGTTTCTTAAAACAGAAACCTGACACTTCATCTTCTGAACATTTCCACCTGACACCATTAGTGAAGAAATGTGCTCCCTGAAACATCAGTAATTTCCTGCTATAAGTGTTACTGAGTGAGTCATTTATTCCTGAAAATGTTCTGCTTGTCAATCAATGTGTTCGACATTAAGACATCACTCAAATATAGTGCTGTTTACCTTACAGCTGCAATCAGAGAATCAGTTCAACTTTATAGTGTACATTATTTTTCTGTCCCTCAGAAATAAAGATATATAAAAACCTCCAGCAATCTCAACCAAAGACAATTTCCAGAAGACACACCATTGCCTTTCCACTTAACAGCTTATATTTAATCTATATTTTAAAAATGAACTTTTTTTGGTAAAATCCTCAAGGCTCCTGGCTGTGACCTACATGCCAGAAAATATATACTTTAAATTATGGCTACTTGAAATAAATAGGAATACTTTCAATATAATTTTAAAATATATATATTTTTTTACCAGCATTTTGCATGAGGGACACAGACACACATAAATACAGGTGAGAACAGAGATTTTTATGGTGTGTTGCAGGGTCAGGCAGTATCTCTAGAAGCGATGCATTTACAGGCCCTCCTCAAAGGCCCAACAGCCAAAGGGTAACAGCCAGCCATGGGATTTAAACCTACAAGCTTCAGACATGGGCACAGACACCTAACCCAGGGGTGGGACATGTCCCCCGCAATGTTGACATGAAGGAGGATCATCACCCTCAATAATATCATATATAATATAATAATTCGTTCATAAAAAACATGATTGATATATCTCATCACATAATTAATTTTATATTTATTTTATCATTTTGGGCAGCATGATGGTGCAGTGGTTAGCACTGTCGCCTCACACCTCTGGGGCTGGGGTTCTAGTCTCTGCCCGGGTTCCATGTGTGTGGAGTTTGCATGTTCTCCCTGTGGGGTTTCCTCTGGTTTCTCCCCACAGTCCAAAGACATGCTGAGGTGAGTGTGCCCAGCAATGGGCTGGCCCCCTGTCCTGGGTTGTTCCCCGCCTTGTGCCCATAGCGTCCGGGATAGGCTCTGGACTCCCCGCGACCCGGACTGGATAAGCAGGTTGGAAAATGGATGGATTTTATCATTTTTTTTCTGACAGTTGTTACCTGGAGAACCCCTACCCCCCCTTAAAATGGTTTAGCCTAAACCACTAGTAGGCATGTCTTTGTATGTAAACTTAACTCACTAAAGACCTCGTATCATAATCAACAGTAAATTGATTGATTAAATGACCATGTGAAATGGTGGAATTTAATTGTCGCATGTTGATCAGTTTTCATAAAGATGATCTTATTTGCGCAAACCTTTGTTAGTTAGTAGCACAAACAGCAATGCTGATAAGGTACCAGAACATAGTCTTTGTGTCTGCCAGAATCCTCACCCCTCTGCGTTTGCCGTCAGGGCATAAGAATGAGTAAGAAGCCTGTCAAAAAAACGGGTCCAGACCTGGCATTTGTGTGGAACACTCCATAAGGTAAGTTACCCAGTTACCAGAAATCATTTCGTTCATAAACAGTGCTGGCAGTAAGTCTCTTTGTTTGCTAAGAGATTCAATAAATCCCATTTATTTGCTTATATAGCTAGGTCTCCTAGTCCCGATTTTATGTGTTTTGTTTGTGAAGGTGATTCTTTCCGGAAAGTTCGGGTGTTTGTGAGAGAAGCCGGGGAGCAGGAGAGGGAGACGGGCGTCATAGCGGATCCTGAGGCAGCGGCATTTTTCCACAGTGCAGGATTTGATATTAGTGGCAGAATCTTGCTATTTGTGCATATTAATTGTAATAATTATCGTCCTATAATGCGACGTGACCTACGCCCCTGGACACACAACCCAGTGTGGAGCCCACCTATGCTAAACAACACAAATCACATAAAGACAAACATTTTTCTATGCACTTCTCCTCTAAGAAACTTCTAAAGTAGTTCAGTGAAGCTGCAAATCAGCAATACTGGCTTTGCTTTGAGTCTGTGCCGAGAGTAACTGAGACAAGCTCATTGGACAGTGGATCCAAGGTACTCTTAACAACATAACATCAAACGGCACTGAGGAGGCACGTCGGCATCGAAAATAATAATAAAAAAAATAAGCTGCAGAAAGACGAGGCTATAGTAGACAAACGGATCTGCGCAGGTTTGCGGGGCTTGGCTGTCAGATTGATCTGCGCAGGTTTGTGGGGCTTGGCTGTCAAATGGATCTGCGCAGGTTTGCGGGGCTTGGCTGTCAAATGGATCTGCGCAGGTTTGCGGGGCTTGGTTCCACATCCTCCACAGTCTCCTTTGAAGGACAGCAGCCCAATTTAATTCCTATTTAATTTGAATTAAACTACATACTGTAGTCTCCAAGGCGGAAATCAATGTTTAAGCTTCTACATGCAAAGTTTCAATCGGCTTATTTTCAAAACCTCATACTCCATTCCTAAATAATAATAATAATAATTAAAAAACGCAGTCCTGGGTTTAATCAATTCCTGTTAAACAAAGAGATGAGAGGCGCAGGTCGTATGTATCTGACAGTAACATATTAGCGCACAGATCACCGCAGAGAGAATAGCCGGTGCCCACCCGTCAGATAAAGGTCCCTATATGGCCGTGCCCCCCTGCTGGGGGGGTCGCTCTCGTGACTAATCCCCCTGTCACAGGAAGCCGGCAGCCATGCAGACAAGAAGCAGGTAATTCAATCACAGCCGCTCTCCCGGCCCCCTCTCCCTTGTACCCCCCCACCCCGGATCCGGCGTCTCCATCAAATTCGCGGCCCCTTCCCCACGTAAGCAAGCCTAGGCCAATGGCGGCGCGCCTACATCCATAATAACGAGTATTAGGCGATAAAGCCAAGGTGGCCCTTCATGTCATAACGGGATATGCATCCTTAATATAAACGGCATATTAGGCTTCAGTGTAAACTGCCCCCACAGTGCGGGGCATTACCCACGCTGTCCAGGTGGAAATTATTGTCTGCATATAAAATAGTTCAGGCACAAACTTTGATCTGAAGGTTTTATAGTTAATTAAATGTGCATATTTCAGTGAAATGCAATAGTAACAAGTTTGCCGTTGTCTAACTGTTTTCTGTGTGAAATAATATATTTAAATGTATGCGCCTTTTTATTTGGCAGGCTTGTTGCAGGTCTCGGCTCCCATTTTAATTTTGGGCTCACTTCGTTCTTCTCCACTGAGTTAAAAACAATACATTTCCCCATGTAATTGTCCTCATAAGACAGCAGCATGGGGGAAAGGAGGGTTTTGACTCTGGAGATAAGAGGAAATCCGGGGGTTGGCCTCGTGCGTTACTTCTCGGCGTTATGGGGCTGACTTTTTGGGGCTGACAAGTCACCGCAGTCACGCTTGACTTGAAGCGGGCTGCGGTGTGATCTGACTGCTTCTTACTGACTGCAAACACAAACACGATAATCCCATTGTCATCTGCCAATTGCACCCCCTCTCTGGGGGAAAAGCTGCTTTGTGTAATTCATTCTCCATGAAATCTGGATTATGAAAGGAAAACTTTTAATCAAATCATCAGTTACTCACATTAACTGTCTTCCCTAATCTCTCCTCCAAATGCTGGTGTGTGTGTGTGTGTGTGTGTGTGTACAGATTTTGCTGTACTTGTGAGGACCAAAGGACCTCATAAGTATTGCAAATCCTCAAAAAACTTGACTAGTGAGGTCATTATTTTTGGTCCTCATTGCTTCAGACTTTATCTTATAAAAATCTGTGAAATCAATCAATACAGTAAAAATTTAGGCAAAGGTGATTAATCGTCATTGTTGACACACCACAGCGTGCAACAACGAAATGCGTCCTTTGTATCTAACCCATGTGACATAGTGACACAGCAGGGGGCAGCTACTTGAGCGTCCAGGGAGCAGTGCTTGGGGACAGTACCTTGCTCAGGGTACCTCAGCGGTACTTGTGGGTCGGGGACTCCCTTAAAGTTGTGTCCCTAACAACTACACTACCTGCCTGATGGTTACTTATATGTGGGCCGGATTAGGGTTTTTGGATTTTTGCATGTGTAGTCTTGTGCCATTTACAGAATGTGCTACTAATCATAATTACTTTTGTCTTATGAGCTAACTTTAATCTTTATCTGATTTGCTTTGTTTCATATTTCAAAGTTACGAAAAGAGCTTTGCCATCAAACAGTGGTGTAGCATTTCTGAAGGCTTCACCAAGGGGACCATGGCCTGTTGGCCCCACCTGGGATGGTGGCCCCACCATCAATGCTCTCTCAGTCCCCAGAAGAAAGGCCACACTGGTACATTTTGAGATAGCAGAGTCAGCCAGTCCCTGGAGCAGTTAGGGATTTGAACCAATCATGGGTGCAGGGTGTAAAGGTGCAGATACTGGTGTCAGGAATGCGATGAGAATCCACACATTGTAATTAAGGAAACACGAGCCTCCACCTCTGTGCCAGAGGCTTCTGAAACCTCAGAGGTAGGGATGGCTGGAGTGAGATATGGACCCTCTGATGGTGATGAAGCTGGGAGAGTGGGATTCAGGCCTCACTGACACTGCCCCCCGGGAGAGGGAACCAACATCACTTAGATGTTTGTTTTGTTATTTGGAAAATAAATTGGACAGATCTATTGTACATTTAAAAGAAAGCCTTTGGCTTGAGTTGCAGAAGGCATGGGATACCATTAGTCCTGAAGTTTTCAGGAAATATATTGACACTATACCAGAGAGATGTGCTGCTGTAATTGCTGCGAAAGGTGGACGTACCAAATATTAAAGTTAAAAGTGGATAAAAACAGTAGGTCTCACTTCATCTGATATATGTTGTGCGCAACCATCTGCATATTTCATGAACATTATGAAATTAAATCATGTTTTGGAGACAAAAAAGTAGTTTCAGATCTGTCATGTGTTCTAATAATTGTGGGCACCACTGTATATTTGCATATGTTTGACCACATTGGTATTTGCTATGTTGTATAATGAACAGCATTATAATATTCACTTTTGCTTATATGGTCTTTGATTGTAATTTTACTCTTGCTGTTATAATGAGAAATAGAATGTAATTAGTCAGAAGCAGGACACTTAGGTTTGGTGGACAGATGATGACAAACTAGCCTTTGTTAATGTGTTTTTAATGATGGAGGGGAGCTCGTTTGACCTTTGAAATACGTGCCTCAATTGTCTGGGAAATAAAGGCGAGGGGGTGGAGGGCACAATTTGGGCATTATCCAGCCAGTGGGGAATAGGGTCGGTAACACACAGGATGAGTAACACACAGGGTGGGTAACACACAGGATGAGTAACACACAGGGTGGGTAACACACAGGATGAGTAACACACAGGATGGGTAACACACAGGATAAGTAACACACAGGGTGGGTAACACACAGGATGAGTAACACACAGGATGGGTAACACACAGGATGAGTAACACACAGGGTGGGTAACACACAGGATGAGTAACACACAGGATAAGTAACACACAGGGTGGGTAACACACAGGATAAGTGACACACAGGATGAGTAACACACAGGGTGGGTAACACACAGGATGAGTAACACACAGGATGGGTAACACACAGGGTGGGTAACACACAGGATGAGTAACACACAGGATGGGTAACACACAGGGTAAGTAACACACAGGGTGGGTAACACACAGGATAAGTGACACACAGGATAAGTAACACACAGGGTGGGTAACACACAGGATGAGTAACACACGGGATGGGTAACACACAGGATGAGTGACACACAGGATAAGTAACACACAGGATGAGTAACACACAGGATGGGTAATACACAGGATGGGTAACACACAGGATGAGTAACACACAGGATGAGTAACACACAGGATGGGTAATACACAGATTTCAATATTAAATCTCACTAGAGTGGGTTCTGTTGATCAGGGGTTCCCAGGGGTTGTGAGATTTCCTGAGTATGTCGCCGGTTGGCAAAATGGGGGTCACAAGTCAATGGGCTGAAATTAACTGGAACGTCGTGGGCTGAGAATTTTGAAACCCCTGCTCTAGATGACCTTAACTGACTGTCCTCTTAGCTGGGCTAGATAGATACTATCCCTGACCATTCTGACCTTTGACCTCATCAATTCATTTTTTTTTTTTAAATGATTTGTTTGTTTATTGCTTTTGACTATTCTTTTAATAATATTATTATTCTGTTACTTAGCCGATGTTCCGCATGGCAACCATATTGATTAAGGATCTTTTGCATGGAGCTCTGAGCGTCTGCACCTTAGAGCCTGCAGCTTTCCAAGTGAGAAGCTCCCGCTCTGCTAAAGACAGCTGTGTCCCGTGTCCTCTTCAGCCGACGGCCGGCAGCACTGCAGTACCACCACAGCCTCCGGGGGCAGACTTCCACCTCCGCTTACGGCTAGGTCTGTGCTGCCTGTTGTGCAAACTCTTAATTAACTGCATGACATAAAAACAGGAAATGGTGCAAGCATCCCTTTCATTTTAGTTATCCTTATAATTTCCACCCTTGGCTTCAGAGGGGGAAAAAAATCAATTTTTAATGTAATTCTCCCACCCCGCTTCCGGGACGCGTGACTAGCCACTTGATTGAAATCTAATTTAAAAATATGCACCATGGTGACCAAAATTACAGAGCACTACATTAATCAGTTCATCCTATTGTCTTCTCCATCTTCCCTATAATTTGAGCGGCGTGCCAGATCACCCCCCGTAATACTGACTATCAATGTTTAAAATATGATTAAATAAAATATGATTAAAACTTCTTAAAAGTGCGTGACTTTCCTTGCGGGAACACGATGCGATTAATCCTAGTTGTCACTGGAGTTCGACGGGTTCACAGGCTCCCAGGTTGGGAAAGAATCATGAGCGTGTAGCATGGGGCACAGGAAACAGACATACCCCCCCAGAAGGAGGACCCCATCTCACCTCCTTCTCTCTATAGTTTGGCGATTCAGACGCAAGCTTCCATGCCCTCCCCCCCCAGGCCCCTTACAACCCTGGACCACCGTCTCCAAATCAATACTGCGTTTGCACAGCCGAGCGAGGAAACATTAAAGGCTGCCTTCCACGCCAAGCACAACACGGTGGCAAAATCCATACCGCGTAGCCACAGGCGCGTCTCACACACCTCAGGGGAGCGTCACGCCAGCCTGCTCGGGAAGTGGCTGCCGCAGAAAAAGGGGCTTACGGTATGATCCAGAACCGAGCGACTTGCCACTGTATCGCTCAAGCCCCCCCTTTCCCTTGCCTGGCCCTCTTGAGCTTTTCATCTTCCAGAGGAATGAAGCGCATCCTGCTGTTCCTAACGCTCCTCTTTGTTGGTCTAAACAGCGCTTAAAATGTGCCATTGTTGAGGTACCCGGTTTCTGCTTGGCAGCTGGAGATATTTACCTTTTTAAACGAAAGCTGTGGAAAATCCCCAAACCGCCGCGCCTGCCAGCGGTCACAACGACAGCGGCCACGGTGACAGCGGCCCCGGTGACAGTTGGCACGGCGACAGCGGCCCCGGTGACAGCAGACGCGGTGACAGCGGCCTCGGTGACAGCGGCCTCGGTGACAGCAGTCACGGCGACAGCGTCCACGGCGACTGCGGCCACACCGACAACAGTGGCAAGTTACCCTTTCCGTCAAGCGCATGGACTATTAAGGAGCTAAAATGAGAGAAGCCCATTCTTCCAGAGACCCTGCAGCTTCTCATTTCTCTCATACATGAGGAGGGGAAAAAATACGGCCATAAGCTTCTGATCCTTTTGTCCAGATATGGACAGTTAATAGGTGAAGTGGCAAAGTCAATAGGGATGTCAATAGTCAGGGTAGTTTCAAGGGGCAGATCGGTGTCGGGACCTAAAATCGGGTCGCTTTACCAATATGTCGGAGGATGCTCGCTTTTCCCCCCAGCTCAGCTCAATTATTCATGCGATCTTTGGTGATTTCATTTAACTGTTTGTAGGCCACAATGCCGTACCTTTATGTGCCTGAGCCAGTTGGTACTTGGCAGTAAATTTGAATCATTTTTGGACAAGTTTTCTGGTATGTTCCGGAGGAACAAAGAGGTACAATCCATGCTGTAAAAATATATTCAAATAATTGCAACCTTCTTCCCTTAAAGTCATCTAAAGGATGTTTTCAGAAGCATGGCGCAGTCATGGTGGGCACTTCCCTCTAATGACGAGTGGCGACCCGCGGCCACGATACCACCGCCCTGGATGCTGCGGAGCTCGTACCACCTGATCAATCACATTGGCGCGGCCGTCCAATCAGAGAGCCTCCTGTCTCAGCCTCCAGCCCACTATACAGACACGTCCTCCCGTCGTCCAACAGTGTAATCAAGCATTAAGGTGCATAAACAGCATGCTGCCTGCCCCCTCCATCTCCACACCCCCAGAGACCCCCATTTCAGGCCTGACAGATGGATTACCTCCATTCCTCAGTAAATAGACTGAGTTGCAGGATGTACCGTTCAGACTTGCTTTTTTCTGGACGCTCACAATTGGCAGCCAGTTACCTCCGTCAATACATTGGTGTGCAGCTCAGAGGGTTAGGCTGCCATGCCTGTGAGCCGAAAACCTCTGGTTCAAATCCTAGTGTCGTCTGCGTTGTTTCACCATTAGGCTTTTGAGCCAGGCCCTTTCCCCTTAAATGCTCTGGGGGCTGGCTGACCCTGCTTTCCCAAAAACTTTACTTTGCGTAAAAAGCATCTGCTAAAAAATTAATTGCACACGCTCAATGCTGAAGGTATTTCTAAGAAAACAGTTTATTTGCCAATAAGGCGAGTGTCCATAGGGCATGTACCTTCACCATAGATGGGCATGTGCACTTTAGATTAACTGCCCCCCCCCAACCGTGCCCAGTCACATCTACACCTCTCTGGGCCAGTTCCTCACCCAACAGCCCCAAGCTACATGCAGGGATTTTAGCACTTTCTCTGGGATTTTAGCATTTTCTCCCAGAAGATTCGAGATATGTCTTACTGTACAAGCTACGTAACCAAAGCCCCCCCTCCCACCCACACCATTCCGAAGTGCTGACTGGATTACAGATTATTTATTTTTCAGGCATAACCGACTCTGGAAATTTGGCCATGCTACTGGATAGAAGGCTTTTCCTATCAGCGGCCATCTGTTGGCCGCAAATAGATTCGATTACGGCTGGGATTAGCGAGCCATCCGCCGTGAGAATGCTGGCCCCTGATTGGTGCTGCCAGGGCAAGTAAGGAAATTAGCGTTTCATTTTCAGACAGAGCTGTTAATTTGAGGCGGCGAGACCAGCAGGAGCAGTGGGACAGGACAAGCTCGGAGCCGCCCCCCCCCCACCACGACATGCTCTCTGGATCAGTCTCTGTCTCATGAGGAGGCTGGGAAGGCGGGAGGTCGGTTGGGGGGGTGGAACTTTCAAACTTTTCGATAATGGAGCATCCGCTCAGGTCCCAGGCTGGCGTGACTCTCCAGAGGGACGGAGGCTTCCAGAAACAGGCGTGACACCCTCCCCAAGTCAAGCAGCACACCCCCCAGTTGAGCTGCGTTACAAAGCCTGGTCACCAGGGGGCGCCGCACAGCGCAGTCAGATTGCTAATGTGGCTGCCATCTCTGTGGATCTCAGCCCTGCAAAGCCCACGATGCCGTACGGTTCATGTGATGCTGGGCTGGCACTGGAACCAGACCTGAGAGTAACCAGGCTGGCAGACCCAAGAGCAGCACCTGTGCAGTCCAGCCCCCTCACTGCGCATACGGAGAGGCCTTTTCCATTTACTCCGCCTCCTTGTCTTTTTTTAAGGCCCTCTCATCCCCCAGACACCCTGGGAGACATACCAGTCGTGCTGACACATGGTGGACCCACTGGGCCTGAAGGAGGCACCTTAGACATCACAAACCCACCCAGGAAGTGTGGTCTCCAAACACAGCCCTAGAGGAATTAAAAACAAGCCGCCTCTCACCACTTTTTCCAAATATTTCTGTAAACTGCATATTAGCTTTGTGTACCCCATGCCTGAATGTGGTTTATAGAGTCACCCCGGTCCTAAGAACAGGCTCTCCAGCATCATCGCCACTGTCAATGCGGGAGGAACGTTTTCTTTCTTCTGGAATCCCCTGCCGCACCCAGACCTAGTACTTCATCTCCTTTGGCGAGACTGAACCATTTTAGGGGTAATAAGTCACTATTAGGGAGCATCTGAAAGAACTGTGCATACTCTCACATCGTCTGATGACGGGAGCTGAAGTCTGAATTTTCACGTGTTCGAAGCATTTCTTAGATTTCTGTGCACGGATAGACGGAGTACAAAATGTACCATTATGAGAGCTGCCTGCCCGCACTTAAGAGAGACATGGGTTCGAGGAGCACGCTGGACCGTAGCTCTGTTCTTCATACTCGCGGAGTTTTTAGCATTGCAGTCGACTTCCTTTCTCTAAAGCTGGGAACGGAGCTCAAATATAAATGGCCTGCGGTCGGCTAAATAGAAATGCCACAATATGCTGAACCCGCAGCTGTTCCGCCATGAGATCTGTACCCATCTCTTTGATGCGCTTTGGTATCACAGCCCACCGTTAGCATGGTAGCTCCAAAGAGTCACTCGCTAAAATAAAGTGCCTGGTAAATCTTAATAGATTCCTTGCTGCAGTCCTACAGTCTGTGCTGATATGATCGTGTCATGCAGCTTTTTTTTTCATCTGGGGTTTTGAGTGCCAGCGCAGCCTACGGAGCAGGCCAGAATCCCCCAAGGCTCGCAGCCCTCGTACCTCGTCTTTTTTTTTTGGGAGATTCTGAGTTCTTACACCGCAAATCATCTCGCGCCCGATTCCCCGAGCGAGTACGCGGGGCACGGCCCTCGTTTCTCCACGCTTTCTCTCGGCTGCAGGCCCCGCGCTTCAGCTTTCAACTGGGACAGGCCGGAAGACCGGGCTAACTTCGCCGGGACCTCGCCATCTGCAAGAGCTCCTTGACGCTCGTCTACGGGCCATAAGGCAGCTCCTGCCTCCACATACAGGAGAGGAGGAAATTGACAGGCCATACATAAAAAAATGTTTGGTGATCTCCGTGGAACAGCACCGAAAGAAGGACTGAGGGGACGCGTCACAGCTTGAGCCAACAGCATCACGTGCGCACCAACCTGACACAACAGGAGAAGCCGGACGCTTTCAGAACCACGTCATGATGATCAGGGGCAGACTTGTTGTTCCTGGGTCCCACTCAGAATGTCACTTTGAGGCCCCTGTCCCCCTTAACCCCCATCAGATGTCTCAAAAACTAAATAAATAGCTAGCAAGTATATTCTGGTTCAGCATCTCATAAATCAAGAACACGCTTATTTGATATTTAGTATTGTGGTTGTTTGAGCCCAATGGGGGGCAAACGTCAGGGCCCCTACGCAAATGCACAGTTTGAGTAGTGGTAAACCACACTGCCGATGACGATACAAAAGCAGGTGGGGGACCCAGCTGACATATACCACTGGCATGACGACTCCAAACGCACCCTTTGGGTGGGCGGGAGGGAGGCGAATCCTTTTCTCCCGGTCCACCGCAGGAGCCGGAAACGTGGGCCGCTGACATTTTCCTTTCATTCCTTACGGATGACTCGACTTGTTGCATGGCGTATTGGCTCCAATGAAAGGGTCTTTGGAGGGTAGGATGCGTACTGGGTTTCGCCGCCGCTCAACGGCACCCCTGGTGGCAGGCCGAAGAGATGCAACTCCCCCGAAACGGGGTTATGCGCCAAAGTGCGGGCAATTCACAGCTTAACCAGGAATGAAATGGTAATTCACTAGTCTGACCTATTGATTTCCATTGCCTGCTAACATAAGGTGGGGAAAAAATAGTCTGACCAAATTTAAAGAAAAAGGCGCCCCTCCCCTCATTCAAATGGCCAGTAATGATGCAAATGGGGAATGATGCATTTTTTTCTGCACTCAGTTATCGTGCCTGTAATTGCATGGAGTATTCATCTCTGCGGGTAGCGCACACTGGCTTTGCGCCGTGTTAATTTAATTTCCACAAAGCTGCATTTATCTGTCACTGTGCATCAAAGTGGCACAGGAATGACAGTGAGTCCACCGAGACGCAGATACCCCTCATGGGCGCCGAAGCGCTCCCTCCGTCCGCCTTTCATTACCACTTTTGGGTTGGGGTGTGAATACATCGTTATTACACGTATGGTTTCCAAGCTTGTGCGACGACGAGGAACACAGGTTCCCAACCCCCCCAGCCAGTATTCCACTGGGGAGCTGGGGGAGGGGATGGTGAATTTTCCTTTTTAACGATCCCTGATATTCGCACTTTCTGATCTCATTAAGAGAATGGAAAAGGCTCCACTTATTAAGTCAGGCCAGCCAATCAATCTGCCCCCCCTCACCCCCCCACGCCCCGGTCGCCAAGTCTTACTGCCAGCAAATGTATGCCATTCCACAGTCTTCGAAAGGTTGGGGAACCCCTGCTGTGAGACTAACTGGAGATCAGATGGCCTTGCCTTGGTTTCTATAAAGTCAGATGCGGGACGGTCAGTCTATGGCTCTGCCGGACAGTGAGGCTTTGTCGAAAGACTAGTTCTAATAGCAGCTGTTTTCTTGATCTCAATTTCTCGCTCTCGGTTTGCACCCTTGCAGGGGACACTGCTCCCTGAGACCGAAATAGCAGAGAGGCTTCGCCCGACCCAACTGGACGCCCTTGGTCTGCGACATAGTGCGCGCGTCACGCCTCGTGGGCCACTCGCGGCCATGTGACAATCTGTTGACCGCGTGTCGCAATTACAGCGATTCCTGGCGTCAGATGGTGTGGGGCAGATGGAGGGAGAGGCAGGCTCTGGTGGGGCGGCCGCTGGCGCTTTGATCTCCCTGTCATCCCAACCTGGAGGACGCTGTTTTGAAGGGACCAGAGTGGCGTTCGTAGACTGCTAAGTGGCGCATGGCTGAGAGGGTGGATGAGGAGGAAGCTTGCATCCGGCCCTTTGAGATTTCCGTACACCTTGCGCTCGGTCAACTATCCACAGTTCTGCTTGGCTTTCTGTTTTGTGCCAATTTAGAGGTGTGATAAACCATTCCAACATCCAAATCAGCACATCACCCACCATTACCATGCGATAGCTCCAATACCTTAAATAATACACACTCATTGATTTGCCACAAATCAGTTAAGGTACCAAACTTTTAGCCCAAACAGCTCAATGTATTGTGAGAGTCAATAGCACTAATAAAGCTCTACGTGATATATTTATGTTGGCATTACGATCCGCAATTGTAATAGAAGTTCCAATGTAAAAGCAATGAGTTTAAGAGGCATTAACAGCAAAACACAAACAACCAGAATTTTATCTGTCAAGCAATGTAAGATTAGATAAGTCAAGTTAATACCTTACCATAACCGTAAATGTTTTGCATTAACCATAACCCCTAAACCTTTTGCTTTGACACAAACCCTAACTTTTTCAGCTGTGACTCACTATTCTACATTTAAACCTGGAATTTGAATATACCTGTGACTGCAGCCTGCCTTTCATTCCTACTGAGAATGAATTTGGATCTTGGTTTGGCATGTTTTTAAATTTTTTTTCTTTTTTTTAAACTGAAGGCTATCTGTTTGAAGGAGAATTAGGGATGACTCACCTTAACCAATAGCAAGGCAGCCTTTAATCATGTGAGAGAAACAGTCAGTGCTGAGAGACGGTCAAGCTATAAACAAAACTAAGTCCAAGCAAATCTTATTAACTTCTTCATACTGCACTGCTTATGATCTTTTTAAAAAACAATTGAGCTTCAGTTCAACATGTCTACACATGGGATGTGGCTGATGGCCAGTATAACACAGGTGGTCCTAACAGACGGAGATTTCATGTCATTGACAAAGTAAGCCTGAATGTATTGGGCCAACAAAAAGGAAACTTTGTCCGTCTGCTGGAGGCCTGTGCTCTAAATACTACAGTTCAAACACTTGAGAACCATGAACGCAGCCAGAGTCAGGGTTCAGTAAGAGTGACTGAGTGATGCAACTGCTTCTTGATGAAATTCCTCATACTATAAACTACATTTCTAAAATCTAAAGAAGAGTTTTACTCTGCCTCGAAAGATGCGGATTATACTGCCATTACCTGACAACCATATAAACTGCGTCGCTTCCCATCGGGCCCAAACCGTCAAGCATGGCACTGTCATCTAAAACTGAGACCAATACGAGTAAATTTTAAAGGACCTCAGTGTCTTTGTCTGTTGCATAGTGAAACAGACATTTCGGTAGAAGAGCACAACATATCCGCCTCCTGAGTCTCCAGCTTTAAACTTATCTAGGTACACTAAACTCTCCAGGAAAAAGTTTTCCGCCCAGGGTGAACGTGAGGAATATAACTGTAGCATGAAGGAATCCTTACACAGAAAATTTGACAGAGCCAATTTAACAATCGGCTATGTTTATGCGAGTCTCGTGGGATTCATATAAACACAGTGAGTGTTGAATTAGCACTGCCAGCCACGCTGTGTATAATGCGTCCGGTCGGCATGGGAACGTGCTTGAGATCTGGGCCAGACCAAAAGTCACGTACTGGCCACACATCACCGTCATCTAGACTCCTCAGTCGCGGTATGGTCTGCCTGGCAAAATGGCCGACCGCTAGCATTAGCCTCTCTTAGGTCATTGTTGGACATTGCAAGGTGTTGGACATATGCGCAACTGGACCCGCTTTCAGTTCTCTGACTGTAAGAAGTGGCACCACTCTAACTGCACGTTATCGAGGGGGCCCTCAAGCTCACTACGCTAAATATGAAATAATCGTGTTCGTTATTTAGAAGCTGCTGAAGTAGCATGTTCTGCATGTTCTAAAAGTGTCGGCCTTTTTCAAACATCTGCGGGGGGACTGGGGGGGATCACAAGAGACTTTTTGAGTGGGGCGCAGACAGGCCACACCCTCCCCGGGGAGGCCACACGATGAAGCCACTGTGTGGCCCGTTTACGGGAAACAATAACCAGTTAAAACACACCCATTATTGTGTAATATTTTTCAAGTAAGTCATGAGACTAAATAATCTTGTTACAACGACTGCATTAGAGGAAGAAAAAAAAATACCCATGTACCTTATACAGTAGCTCTGTTACCATAGAAACATGCCCTCTGCTGGTATGGTGGTTTAATCTCTATAGACAGACTTCTTTTCCTTGCCCTCACGATGACCTTTCTCCCTTCTTTTTCAAGCTCGTATTTGAAGGCCGCCTCATTTCTGCAGCGGCCAATCAGGGAGCGGCCTCTCATACGCACCGGTGGAAGCCCCGCCCACTCTACCAGAACTATAAACAACAGGATATTCGCCATGCAGCCCCCCCCCCCCGCTTCGGCACCCTGAAGCAGCACACGGGCCGCGGTCTGCCGGGAAGGCCCGTGGCATGGAAAAGCAGCCCACATTCATTAACGTTACTCCGGTGCTAAAAACCCGGCTTCGAATGTACTTACATTTTTCCAGATCTGATCCATAATTGAAGAGATCCCAGCGGATGAGACCGCTGTATGCCTTCTCCCTTCTAGCGTTTTCTTTCTCGTTTATGGGGTATAGAGAACAGCATTGGGCTGCGTCACGTAGAGTGACTGGGATAATCTAGCTTACCGGACACAGTGAAAGGAGATGTAAACAATGTGAACATCTCTCTGCAGCTGTATTCTATTGTACGGAGAATTTCTAAATTTCTAAATACCAAAATGATTAAGCACAAGCATATATAAGATATATATGTAGGTGTGCATGTGTAAGTGTCTGGTGTGTGAGTCTGCCCTGCGATGGGCTGCCCCCCCTTCCTGGGTTGTTCCCCACCTGATGCCCATAGCTTCCAGGAGAGGCTCTGGACCCTGAGACCCAGAAGAATAATATATATATATATATATATATGGATATATATAGGACATATATATGGATATATATAGGACATATATATATATATATATATGGATATATATATGTGTGTGAATATATATGACTAAATCTGAAACAAATAAAATAAAGCACTAGCTTTCATATGGGATATATTTGTACATTATATCCACCTCAAAAGATATATACCAAAATATGAAAATAAACCTCAAGCTTACATATACTTGTATACTTCATATATTTGTGCACTATATATATAAATGCCTGGTTTTTGTGAAGTAACCACGATAAATCATTTCAAAACTTTTCCCACCTTTAACATTACCTTTAACCTTTACAATTTTATTGGAAAACAAACAAATCTGTTAGGGTGAAAAGTATATTGAAAAATACGTGCAATAAGCTGGTTGCATAAGTGTGCACACCCTTAAACTAGTACTTTGTTGAAGCACCTTTTGATTTAATTACAGCATTGAATATTTTTTGGTACAAACCTGTTTTCAATTCAAGTGACTCTGATTAACCCCAAATAAAGATCAGCTGCCCTAGTAGGGTTTTCCTGACATTTACTCAGTCACATCCTACAGCAAAAGCCATAGTCTGCAGAGGGCTTACAAAGCATCAAAGGGATCCCGCTGTTGAAAGATATCTGTCAGAAGGGCATAAAACACTTCCCAGGGCATTAGCTATACCATGGGACACAGTGCGGACAGTCATCAGGAGGTGGAGAAAGTATGGGACAACAGTGACATTACTAAGACCTGGACGTCCCTCCAAAACTGGTGAAAAACAAGATAAAAACCGGTCAGGGAGGCGGCCAAGGGGCCTACAGCAACACTACAGCAACACTGAAGGAGCTGCAGGAATTTCTGGCAAGACCTGGTTGTGCAATTCATGTGACAAACACTCTCCTGTATTCTCCATATGTCTGGATTATGGGGTGGGGTCACAAAAAGGAAGCCTATTCTTACAGAGAAAAACATCCAGCCTGGCTAAATTTGGCAAAAAAATACATCGTTTCCATAAAGCTTGTGGAAAAATGTGTTGTAGTCTGATGACATTTTTACATGTTACATTTTTTGGCCACAATTCCAAAAGGTATGTTTGGCGCATAAACCACACCGCGCATCGCCAAAAGAACACCACACCCACGGTGAAGCTTGGTGGTGGCAGCATCATGCTCTAGGGTTGTTTTTCTTCAGCTGAAATTTGAGTGGAGAGAATTATGAACAGTTCTAAATATAAGTCAATTTTGGCCCAAAACGTTCAGTTGTCTGCTAGAAAGCTGAAAATGAAGAGGAATTTCACCTTTCAGCACGGCAATGACCCCAAGGATACATCCAAATCACCAAAAGAAGAAATGGCCCAGGCTGAGCCCAGACCTAAATCACTTCGAAAATGTGTGGGGTGACCGGAAGAGGGCTGTGCACAGGAGACGCCCTCGCAATCTGACAGTTTTGGAGCGCTTTGCAAGGAAGACTGGGCAAATATTGCCAAGTCAAGATGTGGCATGCTGATAGACTCCTACCCAAAAAATTCAATGCAAAAATTTTTCATCACAAAAAAACAGGCATTTTAACAAGGATGCGTACACTTTTTATATCCACTGTATGTAAACTATATACACCTATAATATATGTACCTAATGAAATACAAATAAACCACGAAGCACAAGCTTATATACGACGCCCTAACACACACACGCACATACTGTATAACCATGTGTGTTCTCACCATTACCACCCATTACCTTCAGCCACCGTGTGTCAGGGGCTGGGGGTGCACTAGCCTGTGAATGCAGAGTCACACTTCATGGCCATGTTGACAGTGATGAACCCCTACCCCCGGGGCAGGCTCCGCGTGAGGATGGTGGTCCGGTGGTGGGGTTTCCCTGGCACACACGTCGGATCACAGGGGCCTCGTCCTGCCCGCCTGCGGGCACTGACACATTGTCCAGGGGAGATGCGGCGTGCTTCATTCCGGATTTCCCGGGATGGCACACGTCTGCTAGGTGAATCTTCACCATAGAGCTCCATGCCTAGCCTAGCCTGTTCTAGGGGCCGTGAGCTTAGCACAAGCAGCCAACTGTCACAGATGCATGGAGGCGGATTCATGGATAGGCTATCGTAGACTGTGCCCCAGGTCCCCACCCTGCCCCGGGGAAAAATGGAACTGTTAGATACACCGATAACATTTGAGTGTCCACATTGATGTCAGCCTAGGACCCCTAATAAGTTAATTCACCCCTGCAGAAACACATACGGGATGAACAGGGACATGCTCTGGCTCTGGGTGGCGCTCTTATACCACTGTGGCATCAGCATCGCCTGCCCTTGCCCGATGGATCCTTCTACACGACAGCCTAGTCCACTCTCCTTCCCTCTCAGTCGTTAACCAAAAAAAGGGGAAATAAACTCTGAATGAAAAACTCAAAAAACTGCTCAAGGGTCATAAAAGTTAACTTTTGCGGTCTATGGGACTCTTAGGAAAGTTACCTGTCAGTTATGTAATGTCAGGTCATGAACCTTTTTTTGAGGGGGAGCTTATGGAGAATGTCACGGACTCACACAGCAATATTCCTTATTCAGTTCCCGAAGGCAAATCGCATGAAAGGTGCCGGAGGAACGTGACCCTACACCCACTGGCTGCAAGCTGGGGGCTGTCAAATGGGCGCTTAGCGGGTGAACATCTCCCAAAACCCCAACTGTCAAAGCCTGTTTTCAAAGGCAACAAACAATAATAATTCGGCCCGAACCTGCATCCAGGATGGTTCCAAATCACAGACATTTCAGTATTTATCCTTATCAAGCAAAATCAAATTGCCATGTTCTATATTTGCTGACTATCAAACCAAGACAATCTGGAGAGGGTGAAATAGTTTAATATTTACAATTATAAACATCTATTTACATCATCGACTTCTTGGCTTTCCACAGAAGATGTCAATTATATTATGTTTCAGTTTAAGGTACGTAGAATGTCCTGTGCTGAACCCATAAAGGATCGATAATAAAAAAGATTCACAGGCCATCTGAGCTTAGGCCTGATTAACATTATTTCGATTGTGCTGCATTGCTGATGAACTGCCGTTTGTTTGTTTTGGACTAGAGATGCAAATGTGTGCTGGACTGAGCTTCCATCTTGGATCCAAGTTCTGCAAGTGGAATACATCCGACTCGGTTTGCCCCGAGTTTTTAGCGGATGTGACGTTATTCTGAGTTCCACGCTCCGACCTCCGAGGATAATGGAACGCACAAAAAGGCTGAGAGCAGCATCGTTCTACTACTACTGTAACCACACAATTGCTTGACCACAAACAATCACTACAGTGAGGGGGTTCTGAAGGCCATAACCAGGTTCTCTCATGTCTTTGTTACCATGTAACTCCGCGGTCTGTCTCCTGTATTATGGCAGAATCACCTTCTCTGCGGCTGAACACCCTGGCTGCTTAAAATTAGCCCACTAATGGTGCCATCTTTCTGAGTAAGCAAACACCTCTCTCAGGGCTGGCTGCGAGCTCCCTAAAATCGCCCTCCTACAGCGCTTCTGCCTCAGAGTATTGCCCTGTCACGAAAGTTGACAAATCCGAGGAGGTGGGGAAATCCCAATATCCACGAAGCCCGTCCCGGAGATCCAGCCAGACGCCCCGGCTTCCGGTGCGAATGACGGAATTTCCACAGCTGGTGCGGGAGGAGGGAGGGACCGCGCCGTCCCCAGTCTGAGCCGGAACGGTGGCACCTGGCCGCCGGCTCCCATACTGCAAGGAATCGGCGAGTGCTTAATCAGATCTATTCTCCGAAGGGACGAGTTGTATCATAAAGACTGAGTCAACCGCAAGCCTTTCAGTCTGAACGAAAGGGACAATAAACCACTTAATCATATCAGCTGGGAAAAAAACAACAATAATTATCCATAAGGAAGAAAGGGAGAGACAATGTGTAATTCAAACTCGCAGGGTACGTCCTTGCATTTTTTATAGGAATAATAGCAGTCCCCTAGAAAGGGTCCCCATGGCGGCATCTCCGGCAATGTGCCGTTCTCCGATAACGTACGTCTGGCCAGCAGCTGCCAGGGACGGCGATCACAGCCGCGCTTCCGAGCATTTATCAGCGACAGGGTTCAAGAAGCAGCTGCAGTGGAATGATCAAGGATTTTTTTCCAAATAAAAGCTCTTATTTTAATATTGGAGTGAAAAACATGCTTAGTTTAAGTCTATTGTGGCCCTATTTGTCTTCCTCTAAAGGTGCATTCCACCCAAATTATCCATGTCTTATTTATTCCAAGAAACTGTACTGCTGTATCTAGTCAGCAGAAAGCAGTGGGATTTCCGCCCTAGTCCCCCCCGGTCCCACACCGCCACCCCTGACACGCTTTCACAATCCACACATTCCTCATTTTGAACGTCCCCGTTTGGTCCCCCACCCGTCCTCGCGATTCTGTGATGCTGTGAAAAAGGTAAAGGAGTCAATTTAAGAAGCGGGTGGTACATTCTTAGGGGGAACAGGCGGAAACTGCCGTGTTCTGACAACGATCTACATGACAGTGTATTAAACAAAAGAAATCTCCACTTTATTGCTTCTGCAAAATGAAATATGTAGTGTTTAAGTGTACTTCCCCACTGTGACTAATATGACGAGTGTGTACTGAGAGCAGCTGAGCATTTAAGTTAATTGAGTTAAAATAATAAACAAATACGGGCAGACCTTTGGGATCACTTCCTGCATGGAGGTGTGGAGGGTCCCCTCTAGTAATCCTACATAAATGGACAGGTTCCTTTACAATTGTGCAAAGAAAGTAGAGCCTGCCCACCATATGTTCTCGTTTCACACTGTACGAGAAGAGGAATTTAAGCCTTAAGCGTCTGGAAAACAAAGGAAGGAATTGTTATTTTTAAATATCACTCCTATGTTCCTATATGTGGCTCATTACCGCTGTTGTCAAATTAAATCTTAATTTCACACTTTTTCTTTCCAAACCCCAACAATAAGTCTGCATGATTTAAAAATGGCTCCTTCAAACAAGCCTGTAATGTAGGACTTTTCTCCTGCGTGTGCATTTCTCAGGGCCCCTTCATTGGAGTGTTGCATTTTTTTTAAGCCGGGGTGCAAGGGTTGCATGCTCCTACAACACGAATTTTTACAAGCGCAGCGGATCACGAAATAACGGTATGTGCAGAACACGAAGGCGTCTCCTGGAGAATGGTGAGGACAGTACCGGGAACGATAGCTGTGCGTGTAAATCGCGGTGTTGCAGGTTAGGGACAAAGAGGACTTGGTTCCATTGTATTCAAGGGAAAATTACTTAAGCGTGTGGGATTACAGACATATCATTTGTGTACCTGGTGACCTTTTACGACTGAGACGAATGAGCAGTGAAGCGGGCGCAGTTAATCTCGTTTTATTGGAGCGGTCTTAAAAACGTCCAAAACGACGTACTTCCTGAATTGGGTCCTGGAAGGTCAGGTTTTATTAAGCACAGACATTTACTGAGACCAAATAAATATTCTGCCCGAACTATAATACTACTGGGATCCGCCAAAGATGCGGTGAGCTTTGTTTTTGAAAATTCATCTTTTTTACCTTGGCCAAAGTGCCCACTCCAGCTCTGTGTGGTAAATCGCTGCTAAAGCCTTAAAAAGGACTGCAATGACCCGTCAGTTTAAAGAATCATCTCTAAGGGGACAATTATGCAATAAATGCACACCAAAAATTCAAGAAAATATCATTTAAGACCCTATGTCTTTTATCCAAGGTCTCCTCCCTGTCCTCTCCTGTTTCTTTTTGCACAAAGTCCATTTTCCCAGCCCTTCACAAAAATAAATGATTTGTGGTAGAGCAATTAATCAGAAGTGGGTGTTGGCCTGGGTGCCCGAGAGCCATTATTAACCAATCATGTGTGTGCAGTAGGCCACCCTGCTTTTATAAATCTAGGCCTGGGAAGGCCTTTGGTATGAAAAAATAACCACAGTCCCAGTGGAGACCCTATAGCAGAGAGTTGCTTTGCAACTATGGTTCACAAAACAGGGATGGAACAGAAAACAGTGTCTGAAACAGTGGGGGGGGGCAGTGGGTCAGGTGTTGACGAATTTTCTGGTGGATTTTGCAGGAGGGTGCGGTGTACAACTAATTACAGTCTTCAGATCAAATGATACATCTGTGCTTTTTGCTAAGCGGGGCTAATGTGCCGAATTCCTGAGAGAGAGGCCCCGACGATGCAGATGGGTCATTAGTGTCAACGGCCTGTTAGTAAGTCCATCAGGTGTGGGCCACATCGCCGACATCGACCTTCCATATGGAGCTGGATCCAGTCGGGTTAGCACACACAGCCAGTCACTGCCAGGGCCCCCCGCTCAGCGGTACCACAGTGCTGTCCAGCAGCAGTGCTGTTTACCATCAGTTAAAGCATGCATTTGTGTGTGGCCTCGGCGATTCAGGGGCCCCCTGTTGGCCAAAAGCTGTCACTACACATCACTACACCAGCCCCTGCGGTCTCACTCAGTGCAGCTGTAATATAAAAAATGTTGCAGGCCTAGGAACAGGACTGCAGTGAGCGGGGGGGGGGGGGGGTCGGGGGGCAGCAGGCCCGGTCAAGAAATCACTAGACTGCAGATAACAAAAAGTGCTGCATTGTGATCTACACTACTGTTAAAGCTTTGGGTTCAATTACTTAAAAATGCTACTCTAGTCTTCATTTCAGTGAAATCAAAGATCTATGCTTTCACAAATAGATGAGTGAGATGGATTGAATAAGTGAGACAAAACTTTTTTGTTTATTTTTTTTAGTCACGACCAATGAAACAAAAAAGCCAATGTTGTCACTGTCGTCTGGCTGCCTGAAATGTGTTGTTTTTAAGAGTCTATCCACAATTAAATCAAGTATTGCCACTTGACACGCAAACAAAAGACAACAGAGGAGACTTCTACGCGTTTCTTTGATGTCGATTTTAAGATGTTATAGGAATAAAGTACATCAAAGAAGGAGGAGGGGATGTGGATATGACTTACCCACCTCGGCCAAGACCCAAAGCTTTAGCAACACAGCGGAACAAATTTTCTCTGATTTCAGCACAGTTATTAACTGTGGAGGGCATCTATCTGTTTGCTTATCAGGCTAATGAAGTTTAGCTAGCCGGGTTAGCCAAATCAGTGGCAGGAGCAAAATGGGGGCGCCAATAATGCAGAGGGAGGCATGATGCGATATATGATCACTTTTAGGGTTCCTGGAGACAGTGTTATGAATGGCATTACATGGCAGCCACCTGCCACCAGCCAAACACAATCCTAATTCATTATTCTCGGATGCCGGGAATCCTTTCAGCTCGTCCCTAACGAACAGGCGCGCGAAGGCCGGCCCTGACTGGCAGAGAGGTCCCGCTAGCGAGGCCTCCATCGCGGTCTTCAGTAACAGCTTTAAATGTTCCAGAGCCCAGTTATTAACACTTCCATTACTGAGAGGATAAAATGCGGAGCAGGTGAGATTCGCCGCGGCAGAAAACTCGTTATCCAACGGATTTGTTGCTTTCCGATTGATCTATTTCAGCAAATGTCAGTCTTCCCTCATGGTAATTGGCATCGCTCTGGGAGCGTGGCGCTCTCCCTCCGCCTCCATCCAAGGTAATAATCACGAGCTATGGCTTACTTCAAAGGAAGCCAAGGCTTCCACTAGTTGCCAAGAAACCTGCTTGAGGTGAGCAGAATGGACTCTGGAATGTCAAAGAGCAACTTAATACAAATTTGCAGCCCCCCCTCCCCCCTGCTGAATGACAGGTATGCGAGTTGGAGGTGGGGTTTAATCAATCGCCCTATTCTAACACCCTATTCTGGGTATAAAGTATAAATGAAATCAGTAACAGAGTCGATACTAGGATTTTTTAAGGTGGGGGGAGTGAAAGCGTCCATAATTAATACAGAGGGGCCGACCATATCATTAGTCACTAATATGTTTTGAATCAGTGAGAAAGGGGGGGTTGGAGAGATTTCGGGGGCCAATCAGCTTTCAACGGGGGCCCCGCCCTTTTACATGCCTATATTCCAGCATCTTCTGTGGTGCAACTTCTACAAATATCAGCTTGGCTTAATTCCCATTCTGCACACTGTTGGCATATGCAAAATCCTTCTGCCCCAACTCCCAGTGCCACTATGGATACACTTTTCCCTAAACTCCAAGGCACAAAACATCAGGAATGTGACCACAATGTCACCTTCTTAGTCTTCCCTGTGGGGTGATTCTTTCTCACACACGTCAGGGAAGCGTTAGGGACTCTCCTGCACGTGTGGCGACATCATCGAATAATAAACACGCTCCATAGGGTAAGCTACGGGAGCGCTGTAATCAAATCTAACCTAAATGAGGGCTGGCATGACGGGGCCATCCGCCGCACGCCCGTGGGATGGGATCTTTATCTCACGACTCCCCGCAACTCGGCATTATTGCATCTAGCTGCTGGCTTGACATTTTCATTCCAAACTGTTTTACAATTTAACTCATTTACAGCACGTTTTCCTTTTTTTCCTGGGGCTAATATTGGGGCTTAGATGTGTCGCTAACGAGCAGCGGCGCTGTTTAACTCCACTCAAGCCATGTATTTCCATGGGGTTCCCAAGGTTTGGCCACAAACATTTACTACATCGGGGGTGTCCAAAGTGACTCTTTAAACAGGGCCCCGGAAACATCGAAAGCTGCCCCTAGAAAGGGTCCCGCAACGGGAGGGAGTGCAGGGCAAATCACCTTACATTTATGAGCCTGTGTGCTTATCTGCTATGATGTATACCACCTATCCCAACATGTCCATTTTATGGCTGCTTTGTATTACAGCCAGTCGATGACAGACCAAGGCTGAAATGCGGTATAATCTTAAGCAGAGTGACTACCCCCAGTCTATCTTTATGTACCCTAGTAAGGCTACTGACAGTATCTAATAATGTTGATGTCACATTGCATAAACTCCTGGCAGACTCACAACTCAAAGGAGACTCCTTCGCTAATGTCCTTATTAGATAACTCAGTCTAAATGGGTCTGATCCAATATGAGGACCCGCTTAAAGTCCCCGCATTTATCAAAATAATTATCCGCAAATCAATTTCTCTCCGCGCCAATGAACCATGTACTCTTCTCAAGGCACTGAGTCCACCTCGGTAGGCGCCAGCAACCTACAGCCAAAGCTCGTTTCACGTGACCTGCCAGAGCCAAAAACTGCCGGGCCTGCCAGTTTGCGCTGAAGTCCTCACCAGTATTTTACTAAGAATACGGTTTTAAAATTCGAGGCTCGTGCTTATATTCTCATCGCGTTACATAAGAGTGCCTAATTCAACCATATTTGGAATACCAGGATGATGTCTGTTCGTAGCTTGTGGGAAATTGGAGCAAAAACTTATAGATATTGTCTTGAAAGTGTTTCGAAAGCCGAGACGGGTTTCTAAGCATGCGGAGTACCAGCTACCTTTTTTTGCCTACAGCAATGGTAGCATTTTCAGTCATGTTTCCCTCAAAATGTCATGCCCCCGCGTCCAAAAGAGTACAGCGAGTCTCCCCTTTGCAACACAAAGCGGGCTTAGCATTCAAACATCCCTCGTGTGTTTGGCCAGTCAGTCTGAGGGAAAATTCCTCGCTTTTTCCCGAGAAACATCGTCTCAGCAGCATGGATGATCTCCATGGTAACACGGGGTTCCATCCATCAAGCGTGCACAATGGCTGGTCCGGCTTCTCGGGCATTCCAACTGACTCGTTCTTATTTTTCCAGCTCAAATCCCCGCTGACCAGTGCTACAGCCCAGCATGCCGATAACAACCACAAACGCGCTTATTTACGTGGCAGAAAAAGCACGCTCGCTTACTTTTTACCTCATATCAGCATATAAACAACTACATGAAGCATGCAATAAACGTACAGTCAGCATCATTTGACTTTGGACTTTTAATTGGAATGTAGGACAGATGCTGGATCTTTTTTACCGATTTCAAAATACAGTCAGAGCTTAAATAAATTCAATTAGTATGACCATATCAGTTTCAAACTATAATGGGTGCAGAGGTCACGTTGGTGGGACCATCCCTGAACCATAAAACAAAACTGGGTTTCTTTCTGCTGTGCTTAAGAGACTTCTGCACAAATGAGCGACTGTTAGTTTGACACGCAAATTTGTACCTTTCATGTCATACCCTAACCCTTTAAATAATGCCCCTCACGTACAGGTAATTTGGCATAAATTACTATGCTGCCTCGCGTTTCTTTGCGGAGGGAAATGTATAAGCACAAACTATTTAATATCCTCTGCTATAAACATACAACAAAACAACACAATAAAATGTTTATTACCTAAATCAATAAAATAATGTAATTAAAATATTTTGTTTGACATTATCAGCACTACTACTGCTGCTACTGCTTATTATTATTATTATTATTA
>JAODKN010000104.1:16741291-16767235 GCA_026774425.1 Petrocephalus zakoni | reverse complement strand
TTATTATTATTATTATTATTAGTAGTAGTAGTAGTAGTAGTAGTAGTAGTGATAGTAGTACTATTGCGTTGCTCCAGATCAGTCACACCAGTAGTAAAATGCAATAATATAAAACTTCGCCATTAGATCAGCATGTGGGAAGTGGAGTCCCTTCGCTTGCTGTCCAAGGTTCTGAAAAAACACCGCATTCCCGCAAATACCGAAAAGCAAAGAAGAAAAAGATTCATTCTAAATATGACTGTCAGTGTTATCATTATCTTCCCGATTACATGTCACTATAAAGCACAGGCCTTTCACATCATTAAACCTGCCGGGGCATATCTTTAATACTGTAAGCACTTAACAGTATAACAAAAACATTTTTTGTGTTTTCGCGCGCACGCCATACAGATGTGTTGTCATGGCTATAAAGTAAAGTAAAACATTACTTTTACGCAATGAACTATATCCTAGCTTATAGCAAGAATATTGATGTTTCAGCACTAGCTCGCCGGAGCATTTACTACTAATAATAATAATAATAACAACAACAACAACACTGTAGGGATACTTCGCCCATACCAAACTGTTAAATAGTAGATGTTAAAAAGAATCGTATATGATAAGCTGACCTGAGGTCGGCCTTTTCATTTTACTCTTTCCACTCGACTGCGAGCTATCGGAGGCCAGAAATGAGTAAAACGCAGAGGGGCATAAAGGGCGATAAGGAATTGGAGGCGGCACCCGGGCCGGCTACTTCATAATTAAAGCAGCATTATTTAGACAGATGTTCTACGCGTCCGTGATTAACATTATTATTCATCATCACTGTGGACTGAATATTAACTACCGCAAAAGAGTACGTTAAGCCTTTTCATGCGAGGGGATCTTTTTTTCCAGTATTAAGATTAAATATCTTCAGACAAGCCATTACACAAAGTGTAATTTGCACTAAGCAATATATTGCATAACCCACAATGTTCATATGTGCATGAAGACAGGAAGGAAACTTCCAGGTTGAAATATGTTTTAATGTGAATCCTTACATGGCCTTCTAGAATTATTACATGGTGCTTATTGCATATTAATGCGTGAGTTTGTCAATAAAGGGGCAGTGCGGTGGTGCAGTGGTTAGAGCTCAAGGGTTCCATGTGTGTTTATCGTGGAGTTTGCATGTTCTCCCCGTGTCGATGTGGGGTTTCCTCCGGGTACTCCGGATTCCCCCCACAGTCCAAAGACATGATGAGGCTAATTGGAGGTATCAAATCGCCGTAGGTGTGCATGTGTGAATGAATGGTGCGCGAGTGTGCCCTGCGATGGGTCATGTGTGAATGAATGGTGCGCGAGTGTGCCCTGTGACGGGTCACTGTTCCGTGCCTTGCACCCGTAGCCACCGGGGTAGGTTCAGGCGTCCGTGGGACCCGGAGCAGGACAAGTGGTTTCAGAAAATGGTTGGATGGTGTGCCAATAAATTGTGGGTTATGTCTGTGATCTTTTTTATTACTAAACTGACATACATATTAGTTTTGTTTCCTATAGTCGCACTGTCGATGGGCCCCTCTGCATTTTAACTTAAACTGCAAAGTGAAAGACCTGCAAAGAAAATTCCGGACAAAGTAGCACGTGAGCCAGTGTCTCTAAGGTCTTGAATTAACTTTCATCTTAAGTATTTAACTTCACCCCCTTATTATAATAATTGTAGACGTTTTGAAAACCAGACGTACAGAGCATTATATTATTCAGATAGAGGCTAGCGATTCCAGACGCTCACAGGTTTATTACAGATTTCCTGGCCAGTTAATAATTCATTTGGTCATTTGCCTCTTAAGTGGAGGTGGAAGGGACTGCGTGTGCCGCGCGCACCTGCGCCAGCCTAATTAATCTCGCAATGGCTACTTCGCTGCACGGATTCGGCTAGGGAGAGACCGTGGCTGTGCGGCGCCCCCCCCAGTTCGTCCGGCTTGCGGGGCCTGGCCCCCTCCCGTCAGCCCCGTCCCCCTGCGCGTCCCCCCGCCTGTCGCTTTGTCCTGCCAGCGCACCGATCCCTTCCTCGCGCGTGAGCCTCGCGCGCTCTCCATGGCTTTGGATGAGAGATCTCCAGGTCGCCATGGAGATGGAGGCAGCTCTTATCCAGAGTAGAATAGGTATCACTTCATTAGCAGATAACTCACTGAGCCAGAGCCCGCACCGTTTGCCGTGCATGTTTAATATAACCCTGCTTATCGTCCCCATCCTCTTAAGTAATAAAAATGTATTTACTAAACGTGGATTTTCCCTCAAGCCTCAATTATAGGTGACATATGGCGCTCCGTCCGATATTAGGATTATTTAAGGGGTTAATAGGCCTACATGCATGTAAACCTAAAGTCGGTGCCATCAAAGGGATGAGTGTAAAGTCACCCTAAGTATGGATCGGTCAACTTTTTAAAAAACGGATGGCAAAGTGTTATTGTTATAGGATTTCACTCGCCGGTACAGTGAACCAGAACATCAAAGGCTGTTGACAATATTCAATTTATATTGAGATAGGAAATAATTCTATGCTCGATGTATAATCACATCCATTAATATAAGTATCATGAGTCATATGTTATAATGACGACAGTTTTAGCAGTTAGCTGTTGCAAATATGTCTGCAGTGTACCATATGTGTTTTCGTGTATTTCCGTTACGGCTTTTAAACCCAACTCATTTACTGTGTTTCTCCTCCGCTAGAATATATGTGATTATTGCCTTGCAGAAACCATAGCAGTTGTTACGATGCTCCGTCTCTACTACAAGAAACCCGATCTCAATAGTACGAGCCGTACAATCCTAATAAAACTGTACGCGCAACTATGTCGCTATTATGTAACTGAATCCACTCTTAATGTACTTAAATGATGCGCTCGATCATCCTCGATCTACCCCCGACCTGAAGTGAAGAATTACGCTCAGAATACAGCACAATTAAGAAAAGGGGCAACAGAACGAATAAACAGTTTTTACCTACCAAGTTAATATCCGCTGCTTTCATTCATTCATGATCCTCGCGGTTACCGATTACGTTGGTTTCACGGAGGCATACGATTCACGCAGGGCGACCTAGCAGAGCGGCTGTTTATTTCTCATTTGTTCTCTACATCTCGTGGAAAAATCCATCTCCTGTCATTCTGTCATGTTCCCTTCTGCTGAGCTCGACCAGGGAGATGGAGGGAGAGAGAGAGAGAGAGAGCGAGAGAGAGAGAGAGAGAGATACTATGTGGAAAGAGAGAGCGAGGGATGGATAGTGAGAGAGGGGCGAGCGAGGCGTTTTAAGAGCGCCGCGATTCACGTGGTTAAGGGCAGAATTGGTGATGCTCTCCGGGTTAAAACGCGTTATGAGGAGGTTAATGGAGAGATCTAACCCATACCCGGCGGAGGAAAGCCGAAAGCAAGGCGAGCAGCGAGCCTTAAACGCCATCACGTCCACAGCCCGTCATCTCCGAGACACTTACAGTATACGGTCATTTTCGTTAAAAAAAATTCCCAAGTCGAGGCTGTAAAGAGACATGAAAACACTGCCGCATGCTGGAAAAGAAGGAGAATAAAACGACCCTGCTAGTTGTTAAATATTTGCTAAATTCATTATCCCCTTCTGACCTATAGAAGGTATGTGCGCGTCTGTTTTATATCCCGCCTTGCAAAGGGCTGTGCGCTTAGAATCGGCTTTAAGAGCCAGAGATCTGTATAGAGTGCGCGCTAAAAATACATATATCTGCATAACTGCAAGCCACTTAGAATCAAAATATGATACTCATCATAAATAATCACATTTGATACGATTATAGTCTTAGGATGAGGAGGTGATTTGTTCGAAATACCCCCCCCCCCCCGGAATAGCTGCAGACTGGGAAAGACGGTTTTACAGTAAGGTCTGAAACATTAACATTTAGAGTGAAGAGTACAGTACATTTCAGCGCATCTGATATATGCTGACTATACTAGCTGCCACCCCACTAAGCTTGGGCTGCGGGCTCTGCTTCCGCCCCTCGGATTTACATTGACATAAATCAAACACGACTTGCCTTCGGTACTAGTAAGTTTCCTAAAAAGCATTAGTTCACTGCGCTTTTAGAACTTCCTCAGGACAGAACCAGTCAGGCTCGCATCTATGATTGAATTTTTAATTCAAGATCAATTCAAATACATTAGCAAACGTAACCATGTGTTTTTACTTTCCGAAAAAAAATCTCTGAAATCCTGTAAAAAAATTTTTAACTTTGGCCATGGGACTGATTATTGCTGTTCGCATCAAAGCTACACACCAGGTATCATTTACAATTGGCATACATAATCAATATATTACCAATATAACGCTCATTGTAGATAAGGAGGAAATTTCAGTTGCCATGTTTGTGTTTGACTGTTAAACGACTATAATGGTTCATCCTAGCTCATCATGTCCTTTTCAACTATAGGTATCGATGTAAGTTGCCTTTAATCTCATTATAACTAACTGTTTGTGAGAAGTGCACCAGGGAATTCTAAACATCTGAGATTATTGTTTTTCCTCGCTTCATGATTAATTTTCAGCAAATCAGCCAAGACCGTTCTGAGTAGGGTATTCATTGAGGATATTACTTTGATTCCTATATTAAGTTTCTTTCCAGATTTGCTTGTAGGAGAGGCTGTGCTTTTTAATGACGGGATTATCCATTAATCTTGCCTTAAACAAATAGAAGCCCATATGCTCTTCCATTTGGTCAATATGGTGTTCAGTAAAACTTATTTATAAGTTTTATAATATACTATACTGTGCACATTACTATATCCCGGTAATGACAGACAACAAAACACCAAAACAAGCATCCGATGCTTCTTTACGCTGGACATGGGTTTAGAATGGCAGGTCTAGCCTCTTACATCTTGCTGGAAATTGCTGCTCTGTCACAGGGCTTTCGCTCAGCCGGAATGGTTCATTAGTCACGCCTGAATTAGTTAGCGCTTAGGGTGCTGTGCGATCGATACCGCGATTTGGGAGCCGCCTGCCCGGATGATAAACGCGGGGCATCCCGGCGGTCTAAGAGCGGCTCCTCTCGCGTGGAAGACGAGCGTCCCAAACCGCGATAAGGCCCAGTGAATTGTCCAACCTTAAAAAAATAAGGGAAGAGGTGCGTGCACAGTGATTTTAAATAAAAATCTCAAAAGTTAAAAACCTTAGCCACCTATTATTGTTTTGGATTTATGACACACAAATATGCATAACTGTTGATAGACATTAAGCCGTTAAAGCAGCTATGAATATTCCCACCTTCATTCTGAATATTACTATTGTTATTATTCCAGTCATTTTGCAGTAAAGGTAATAGTGCAGTGAAATTAATTACCCGCTGTGAGTGGGGAAAATTAGCATTCTTCTACTTTTGCACAGAGGACTCCAGCCTCTGTTCTCACATTCAGGCATAGATACTTTCGTGCCTCCTTTAGGGGTTCGTAAGATAGCTGTCAGTGGGGTAAGACCTCTGATCCGTGGTGAATGCTGTTGTAGGGCGCTATATAGGATGCATAGTGTACAGAGCAATATCTGTAATTGACCACGCCCACTAATTATTTCTCTTAAGGGGGCGACTCTTCCACATATACAATCAAAAGCTCAAGGAAAGTATGACTGGCTGCCCCTAGTGGTCAACATCAAAATAAGAGCTTTCATATTGAGTGTAGTATCTGTCCACTGTCCTATATCAGCCTATTAGGCAAATAAGATTGGCAAAGGAAACATTAAGCAAAGTTAAGGCTGGTCAATAAACTGTCTACAAGGCAATTAAAGAGTACTGTGTCAGACAACTCAGAAATGCAACCCAATAAACATATTAAACAAATCCAAAATAAGATGCCTATATGTATATTCATGTAATCATGTTTTGATCAAAGTCATCCCTTGCAACGTTTTCCCCTTCTGTGATTATTCAGTCATTCCTCGATAACTCATTAAAGACTGTCGCTCCTGTGCTCACGCTGATAGAGACTGACCAAGCCTATTGCTACCAACATAAATCCTTCTCCATCTGTTGTTGGGCGATTTAGGAGGAGTTCCTGTTTTCTACAATCGACTCTCAAAGAGCCCTTGCGTACATTTGTATCTGTCATGGCTCTCCTTTATGCTTATTCAGTCTCTATCAGCGTCTATTCTCAGCCCCCTTGGGGAATGGATCACTGTCACTTTAAATAGAGCCCTAATTTCAAACCACAGTCGAGATTATGTGTTTTTCACTGCCTGTGGGGACTGAACCGTTCCACGGCCCTGTTTGACAGGAATATCAGAGGAGAGCAGTGCCGGGGGCCGAGGGGAGTTTATTAGGCAAGAGGTGCGCTCTGGGGTCTTCCTAGGCCTGCTGCTGGAAAAGATCAACATCTGTCACAGAGGAGCAAGAGTCCAACCAATCAAATTACAGTCTGCCAGTCAGGTGACATCCAGGCTTGAGGGCACAGTGAATGCAGCAAATACCTCTGAAAGTTGCACATTTTTCAACGTGGAAGCAGAAAGTGAATGATCTTTTCCAGGGCCAGTGAATGTTGGGAGCATTTCCAGATTTTTTTGAGCACCTACAGTTTCTTTATCCCTCCCTCATAATGGTGATCATTTATTTTGGCATTTGCACAGCTGCATAGTAAACTTTTGTTTACGTGTCTTTTATTACTCATCTGTGAGACACTCATATGGAGTTGAGAGTGAGGCCTGGGGTCCCACATTTATCCACCACCCTGGGGTGGTTTTCACAGTCAAAGGCTCACTCAAGGTCCCAACGGTGATATGATCATGTTGCTCAAGAACTGAAGTGTGTTCGGCCTCAGTGATGTGTCTGATGATAGATAAACAGTAAGAAAGGCACCACAGCAATCCTTTAATTGCACTTTAAATTGCGGCAGATCCTGTCCGCGGCCTGCTTCTTTCAATTAGACAAACATTTTAAAGGCCTGCACAGTGGCATTATGGTTATTGATTGTGGCAGAGGCGAACCATTGACTCTGTGCTCACAGGAAGCAATCCAATTTGTCGGAATAATGCATGTTGTCATCGCTCTATGTTTACAGTAAACTAAGTAGAGAATCCCCTCAAAGACAGTGTGAGACTCTGCAGCTATGTTTTTATGAGTTCATTACAAGTTGATCGTCGTAACGAGATTCAGGGACTGAATGATCTCGTGACTTGTTCTTCTTAATCTTATGACAGCCCTACAAAAAAGAGAAAACGAGACAAACATCTTACCTGGGTGTGTGTATCCCCCTCCTTCTAATACAGTGTTATCGGACCACTGTCTTATATCAGCCCATGAAAGGGGCATAACCCCAAGTTGTTAGTATCAAAGATTTAAGCATTTGACTGTAATGACAACTCCCTGTTAGGAAGAGCCTTTATCGGTGGTCAAAATTAATAGTTTACTACTTTTTACATACTTTTTATTAAGTAGAATTTATATGTAGTACTTTTTACATTTACTGTATAAATCATTGAATGTTTTCCTTGCATCTGAAGAGGTACCTGCTTGCAGTTTTCATCATATGTGGTATTATGGCAATAAAAGGCTAATAATGCAAACTTGTGGGAATGAGTGCTTGGGAAAACGTCGGTCCCTAGAAAAAAATTCCCACTTGTACATATGGTGACCTTCACTGGGTGTATTTTGCATTTGGGAATTGGCATATATCTTGCATGTGCTGTTTCTGAAATCCATGCTCACACATGCGCAAGTGTATACACATGCATGCGCATACACACGCATGCGAATACACGCAGAACCGTCAGAGCTCCATGCATCAAAAGAGGGGAGCTAGGACGAAAGGAGACCTTGACAGTTTTGGGCAGGACACGGGCCTGGGTACATTCCCAGCCTGAATAAAGCTTCTGCTATCTACGTGCGCCAATAAGGGGGCTGGGGGCCTGTCTCGGCAGGGGTGGAGGTCAAAGTGTGTGATCAGTGGTGTGCGCACATCAGAGGCAACTGGGCTTTTACAGGCTTCTGAGGGGACACCTGCAGAGGGGACCTCTCAGCTGGGCCAAACCACACGGGGGGGGGGGCTGTGTGTGGGAGGTAGCGAGGACACAGTCCAAGCCTCTGTGGTGAAGCAAACAGCCAGCCAAAGCGTGTCTCTCTTTAAGGTCTGTTTGCAGGGTGAGGTGCCTGCAGGCCAATCCGAGTGGAAGATTTACTCCATTTTCAGCTATTGCTGAAGAGGCAAAAACTGCCTTAATTCTTTTTTCTCAGTCATTACTTCCCATGTTAACATGAAAACAGCTGATGACATGGTTATGCAAATGCTTTTGTGTCTCTGGCTCTTTTTAAATCTTTCAACAAATTCCCAGGCAGCTGAAACATAAATAATACACCCTGATTACTGTACTGCAATTGAAATATTTCTAGTAAGACCCAGTATATTTCATATTCGAGAAAAGTGTGCATTGTATTACCACATCTGAAATGTGCCTAGAAAGCCTCTGGCATACGAGGTAAACGTCCCTGTTCACGTTCCCCTTTCTGCCAGTTGTCACAGCGTAATCTGATTGGCCGGATGCGTTATGCGCCACGATCTGAATGCCAGAGCTGACAAATTAACATGCCGCGAGGGTAATGCCGAGTTCAGCGCGCGCGAGCCTCAGCACCGTCCCCTGAAAGACAAAGCCTCGAGTAAAGCGCCGCGTCACGTGACACGGGCACGCAGCCGCCGTCAGACCGCGCCGCTTTCCCGCCGCGCCGTGTCCCGCAATGCACGATGGGATGCCGCCGCTCATCGTGTGAGGACAAAACGGCAGGTAAATTCGATTCCCGCCCTCCGCTGCCTTGCAGACCGCAGTCCCTTTTTATATGTACACTGTCCTCCGTAGCATCGCAGGGCTGCCAACTTTGGTCGGAGATTTACAATTCGAGACAAGTCTGCACACCCATGCACATGCATTTACATGTATGTAACGGTTTTATTTCCTTATAAATATCCTACAGGGTTTGCGTACTGCCCCAACGCTTTTGGTGTAGCTAAAGTTAGGTTTGGGTATAGCTTTTGGTGTAGCTAAAGTTATAATGGATAATATATAGATTTGCCGTAAGATTACTTGCGTGAGTCTGAAAGCGTGAGCGTCACGCAACATGCGTGAGAGTTGGCGAACCTGGCATCGTATATATTATTTTGTGGCAGTATAATTCTCTACATGCATAACAATGATTTATTTTTTTCACACTCCAAATCACATTTCCCTGTTAATAACTGTTCTTGGGTCAATCTCTGTATAGCTATCGCTCTGATTACCTCATAATCTCATAATACTCACAATATGTAATTGCAAATGAAACCAGTATAGTTCTAACAACATGCAAGGAGTAGTTTACTTTTCTTACACTTGACATCACTTTGACATGTTTTCCGTCTTTATGTCTATCCTTAGGTCACTGCGTTATTAAGACGCTCTGTGATTACATATCACGTAACACACTACGTAATCTCAAACGCAAACCTGTGTATCTATGCCTGAATGTGAGAACTGAGCTATTTTTTTCTGTATTCAGTTACTCTCTTTTCTTATCTATATAAAAAGCCTTTTAAATGTCCTGCTCTGTTAAATGTGATGGTTTGGGGGCACGTTTCTCAGTTTGCGGTTAATAAGTGTTCATGGACGGTATAAGTGTTGCTTATAATTCATTAATTATAATAAAGATGTCACCGTAGTGGCACTCACCTGGAGGAAAGACACTCTCACAGTTTCCATTGCCTGGCAGGTGCCCTTCCCTGACTTTTTCTGGAAACATGCTAGGGCAGACTGGAGATATATCACAGGCTTTGTACATACATCTGACTGCCAAACAAAAGTGCTGACAAATGGAGTGAAGGTGAGACAGAGAGAATCTGCCCTCCCGTGCCGACATGCATCTCCAGGTCTGCGGTAAAGATGGAGCTGGAGCTCGGCGTGGGCAGCACATTAATCGCCACACACTGAGCTCACCGGCATGAAGACAGACTGCTGAAAATAAGTCAAAGGATAGTAAACGGCCTGTTTATCAGGACGCTGTCGTTTCCTAGGGCTTTCTGGGTATTATTTACTCTCGGGCTGACAGAGAGCTTGGGAATGGACATGAATCTAAAATGTGTGCATTTTATGAAAGATACACTAGTTGTTCCAGGAAATATTAAGGTAAATGGATGGTTGAAGAGAAGTTCTGGAAGAGTCATGCTGCAGCAGAGGGGGGGGGGTCAAAGGAAGGGTTTTCATCAAAAATACATCTCTGGTAAGATTTTTTTTTGGTTTCTCGGTTTTCACTCAATCAGTTGTTTTTAATTAGACTTGGCTCAACTGTGCCCCCCCGGCTCCAAACATCCAGCCAGATGCCTTGTGCAGGGTGGCCACTTCACCCGCAACATCCTTGCCAAGACCATTTCTTTCTTTACACATTGTAAGTCACATGGTATGGGGGGGATCCAGATTTGACTGGATGAGCTGATCAACTGGCAAGTTGGAAGAACCCACTGCTCTGTAACAGCCAATTAAGCAGCAGTCAGCTGAGACCCTCTGGCTGACATTAACGGCCGGGTAGCTCCAATTACATATCCCCTGCTGCGGTACCTCCGGTCAAGCTCACCGCAATGACTTTAGAGAAGGAGAAGCGAGGCGGCGTGATGCGGCAGGCAGGATGAGCAGAAGAGTGGGTACAGAACACCCTGCTGCACCAGCGCTCTGATTATCCCAGTCCTGCTCCAGTGATAAGGCCTATGCTACATTGCTAAGCAGGAATCTGGGAAGATTTGGGTAAATGCTCTGGCCAGGGCCAGGAATGTAATGCTGGAAAGCCAGCCAGTTTAATGTGCTGAAGCTTCTGTGGAGAGGACTCTCAAATCTCCAGTGCCGACTGTACTATCCTAATGACTCTGTAGTTCAGCGATGCTCTCTGATGGGTTTATGCAGCTCCGGTCAGTGTGGAAGCGTAGCAATGGCCCCTCCCTGGAACGAGCGCTCTTAAAAAGGCAGTCGCCAGCCTCAGCTCCTGGCTCCTCTCCTCCCTGCATCTGGCCTCACACTGTCGCCATCTGGCTTACGCCAGGACAATAGGGCCAACGATATACAAGGCCTGGCCTGGGGGCCGTATGGGTGGCCCCATGCCCAGGCTACCACAAGGGGAGAGGCTGCCAGTGGGGGGGGGGGGGGTGCTGCCTGGCACGCTGCTCTGGTGAATTTGTCTTCCACAATCACCATGGCATAATACAGAATGTTGAGCAGACCCAAAATTGGAATGGGGCGGGGTGGGGGGGTAGGTCTGGCGGTGGCATTTTGCTAGTATTGTAACATAGATTTTCTGTCTGACTGGTAATGGCAATCTCATTAGAGGGTATTACTTCCAAATCAAATGTAATCTCCCTCTCACTTGAAGTGGATGGATTCTCCTGAAGTGCTGTTAATGTGTGACGCTTTGAGACCCAATGCCTTTATCTGAAAAATTAAAATGGGGAAAATGCACAGTCGCCTACATCCCACATGATCAAAAGAACACGTGCCGGCATTTTTTGACATGGTGCCCATTGCACAGTTTTAATGCTACCAATACTAATGGGATGTTATGTATATAGAGGATTATGGGTAATATGATTAGTAGAGAAATGGCAATAATAGGTGAGCATTTTTGAATGAATTTTGAATGTGGTCATCATGCGTATACTTTTCCGTCCTGGAATGTAACCTAGACCGACAGGAGGAAATAGATAAAGACTATGTGACAGTTGCTGGAACAACACTACACAGTGCTTAATGAAAATGGACTGATGCTGAACAAAATAAAACCAGCACGGCAACGCGATGCTTCAGGTGCACGCAATCCTGCTGCAGAATAGCAGCCTTTTAATTCTCCCCTCCAGTATTCATCTTCTCGTCTCTGCTATTACAGATTGGAGTTATTTCACAAAAGGGATGTTTACATTGATGTCACGTTCATACCTAGTCACATGACCGGCCATGCAGGAAGTTATTTTTTTTTGATCTTACAATATTTGCTTATGGAGATGTTTTGTGAATTGTTTATATATCACTGCATATATATGTATAGGTGGTTATGTTTTGAAGCTTAGCTGCATGAAAATGATTTCACTGTGCTTGCTGATACAGTTGCTCATCGCTTAACCGTTAATGTGTACTTTGCAGAACTGTATACCAACAGAATTTATTTGCAGGTGCATTCCATCGATTTGATTAACCAAAACACTGTTACATAACATGTGATGGATGTTCCCAGTCACTAATCTTTTTGATGAATGGCCGAGATGCCTGTCATTGGTTCCATGTGAATGGGATGTTGAAAATGATGCTAAATTATGGTGTAAATATTAATGCTCCCTGTATTGAGGCTGCATCAGGCTTCATCTTAGGTTGTCACGCTGCGTCGTGCTAATTTTGGCTTTAAAAGGAACTTGTTGCATTCAAAAGTAATTTCCACACCAATCCGTCGGGAGAGTGGAGATTTTAACAGATGTTCGACTGAGGCTTTGAAAAGTGAAAGCAGGGACAGCATGTGAGAGAGAATCCATTTACACTTAATTTAGGGATCTGAACAGAATAAATGAAAGGAAAACAATCAAATTGTTTGATGATGCTTGCTATTGGGTACAGACCGTTCTAATGGGTACCAAGTCATAAATCTTCCCTCCAAGAGGGAATACTTTCGACCCCTCAATCATGACAGTCTTAAATGTTATTACAAATGCTGGTACACTGCTTCTAAGAAGGAGTGTAACTCTCAAGGGGGAGCTTTAGCCTGAAATCCTTAGCAATTACAAATAGCCGACATAGACTACATCTCCCTTTGTTGTGCACTAGAGCCCAGTGTCGTCTTTGACCGATCATGCTAAACAATGCGTGTCCTTGTCTCTTTTGATGACTGCTGTAATCTTTCCTGAGCTTACACATAAAGTTCTCTCGCCACCCTAGGGCTATGAATCACCCGTGTCCCTCAGCGGACAGGTCTCTCATAATGTGATGTGCAATGCTACTTTTGGGAAAAGCATGCAGTCTTACACTTTTGCACATGTTTGCTGGTAGGTATTTTCCAAGCTACATCACCGGGGTCTTGAGTATACTGCATGCAAAATACACAATTTCGAAATTTTCTGCACATCCACTCAATGCCGTGAGTTGGATGTTCAAACCTTGTCCTGTCTAGACATTACGAGGTCATGGAAATGCTTGACCTTGGCCTCTGGACCGCGATTGTTTGAGAAAAGAGATTCATAGGACAGCAAAATTTAATGATTTCAGGGGAAGGGACTGTCTTCTCATGCCAGGGAAAGAAATCGTTATGGCTCTTGAAACTCCCCACTGGCCCTCCTCATGCCTCCTCAGGTTTAGGGGAGAGTTGAGTCAGCCTTGGTGTTGTTTACATCACTGGCTACCTTTCTCCCTTCTGTGCTATGGCATGGAAGGGTCGCATCATGGACGTTTGATATGACTATCACAGAGGGACATTTTTCCGGCCAGCCGGTTGTGCTAACAATGCTCTAATGACTCAACGTGGCTTACGTCACTCAGTGAAATCTGCCACCAAGGTTGCTGTTGAGTTGATAGGATCTCTTGCAAGAGATCCCATCAGACAAATTTTTACACTAACTGGAAAAAAAGTACACAGGAAGCTTTTAGGGTTTGTAAACTGGTTTTCCGATATTCACAGTTACAGTACGTATTAAGAGTTTGAAAATAATTTTTCAAATGATGTGTGTGAAAAGAATTGTGAAGAACTATAAATTCATGCTTAGATCTTTTGTGAAAGGTGGTGGGTTATGCTGAGTTCAAAGTCATCTTTGCAGAGAAATTGTTCGATTGGTCGCTAACAATGTCATAACGATGTTATTGCTAATGACTGCATGCACAGGAATGAATATGAAGATCACTGCCCTATATGGTGATAATTACAAATTACATAGCTTCTGTACATCAAAATCGGGAGATGCCAGGAGGGATGACTCACTGCATTCGTTTAGGGCAAAAGCCCCAGACGTTATGGTCGCTGGATCAAATCATCTACGCTCCACATCTGAATATACTTCATCCTGATTGGCCCTTTAAAGACAGCAGCATCCCCATAAATCCATACAGAATAACCAGGGAGGCTCACAGTTTATCTGATGTCTCTTGCACAGCTTAGAAAAAAATGTGAATGCGTTCTGTGATGGCTTGGGATTGACGTTGATGTCCAGTTGACCTTGTGCAGTTAGCATACCCAGAGTGGGTGAGCAGCCAGTTGACCTCGGACCTCCAGGCATCCTGCCCCCCCTTAAATAGGTTTTGGTTCCTTTAATCCAATGTCTTCTGGCATTTTTATGCACCATGTGCTGTATGTCTTTATGTGTTTATAGTCACAAGCCACTTTATGTAGATCTGCTTTGTCAACGCAACCAGTCTGATCCTCCAGGCAGCCAGTCATGTGCCTGCGACTGAATACATATGGGTCGCAGATGAGGTCAATAGGTATAGTTACCATTTGGCTAAGCATTAGAGCAGCTAAGACACCTGATCTAAGTAACTCTGAATGCGGTGTGATTGATGGTGCCAGAAGCGGTGGTTCCAGCATTTCAGGAACATTCCCCCTCCTGGGATTTACACGCACTACAGTGTCTGGAGTTTACGGAGAACAAAAAAACACCCTGTCAGCAGTAGTTCTGTTGTTGAAAATGCCTCGTTAATGAACGTGTTCAGAGGAGGGCGCCCAGGCTCGTTACAGATAACAACAGGGAGCCAACAAGTGCAACAGTGGTATGGAGAGAGGCTTCTGTGCACACACAACTCTTCTACCTTTGAAGTACTTCTGGAGCAGACGTGGGTACTGGCCAGTATTAGCTAGGTATACATAACGTCACCCCTGAGTATATATGTAAAGGGCAATGGGGTAATGGTGCTGGGACAGGTCATTTATAAAAAATACATTTTATGCAATATTGAGTGGTGCCGTTTTCTTAGTGTTTCCTCTGTTCCTTCCTGATTTCCACCTACAGTAGACGTACATTTAGGCAAATCTACATCATCTGGCTCGTAGTGTATCAGCATATGGTTGCATATGTCCAGAAATGGACTGGCGTCCTATTTAGAGTGCACCCCTGCCTCATGCTCTGTGATCCCTTGGATGAGTTTCCCTACAAACTTATTGAGGATAAATAGTTGGAAGATGAATAAATATGTAACACAATGACCTTGTTTGCTTGCATTAGGTTAGTAACTGCATTTAAATACATGCATATCTAAGGAACTTTTAAATGCATAATGAAAACACCAACTGCCAATCACCGCAGGGAAACAATTGCCCATCAAACATCTCACACTTGTATTTTGTGTGCAAGGACTTCACTGAGGCAATGAGTCCGTCTTAAACGCCAAAAAAAAAAACCCCAAACATAATCGATCATTTTATGGCCCCAATAAGGCTGTTTTACAAGGTGGGACCCACCGCTGTCATCAAACTTGGCAAATCCGACATCGCGGCTGTGCTTGGCAAGTCGAACCCCCACTACAGTGTTTATTAAAGGACTCAGGGGGTGGGGAGGGAACTGAGGGAGGGGGAGGCCCGGGGTTAGGGCATACCATAAGCACACGACTCCTTACGGCAGCTACACGGGGCCTGGACCTGGAACAGCCAGTCGGAACGGGAAGGGAAGAAGCAATTATTTGTCGTGGAAGGTGGCCTCACACGCTGGAGCAGGACTGGTCTCAAAGGGGCCGACTGCAGTAATACAATGGAAGATCTGCCATTGTCCCTGAAACAAAAAATATCCCCCAGCTGCTGTTTGAAGTGGGGACTGAGGAGAGAAATATTCAATGAACCCTGACCCCGTGCTCCGAGCTGGCAGGGCATGCGGCTGCCGCAAGCGCACAGGGTCTTCCGGCCTCCCTTTTCATCTACAGTCCCAACAAACGGGACGCGTCCTCAAGGCTGGTGCACCTCTGAAGATGACATGCAGCTGCTGGTGCAGGAGGCGCTTGGGAGAAACATGAATATGGCTAGATAGACAAATATAGATATAGATAGCTCGATAGATAGAGACAGACAGGCAGATAGATCTAGATAGACGATAGATATAGATTAGATAGACGGATGGATGGAATGCCTGTTTCCAAAACTGTTGGGACACTGCATGAAATGTAAATGTAAAAATGCAATGATTTGCAAATCATATAAACCCATATTCAATTGAAAATAGAACATGACGACATATCAAATGTTGAAAGTGAGAAATTGTGTTGTTTATGATATATATGCTCAATTTGATTTTGATGACTGCGACACATTTCACTTTAAAGAGCCTCCCCAACAGGCAGAGTCTCTGTGTAGTGAGGATGAGGGGGGGTTCCCCACTCTGTGAAAGACTGCATGGGCAAATAGTGCAACAGTTTAAGAATAATGTTATCCAAGGCTACCCAAACCTACCTGGCCCTATGTGAAAAAGTAATTATGAATTAACTGTGATCGACTACATTTATTGGAAAGCTGAGTTCAATTTCCCTAGCCACATCCAGACCTGCCAGACCTGGTCAATCAAGAAATCACTGAAATAGAACCTGTCTGACAAAGTGAAGTAGGCTAAAAGATCTCAAAAAGCAACACATCATGCCACGACCTAAAGAAACCCAAGACCAGATGAGAAATAAAGTCATTGACACCTCTCAGTCTGGAAAAGGTTACAAAGCCATTTCTAAGGACTTTGAGACTCCAGCGAACCAGAATGAGAGCCATTATCCACAAATGGAGAAAACTTGGAACAGTAGTGAACCTTCCCCGGAGGGGCTGGCCTACCAAAATCACTTCGACATCACTCCGCATCAACAACTCATCCAGGAGGTCACAAAAGACCCCAGAATAACATCCAAAGAACTGCAGACCTGACTTGCCTCAGTTAAGGTCTTTGTTCACGATTCAACAACAAGAATGAGACTGGGCAAAAATGGCAACTATGGGAGAGTTCCAAGGCGAAAACCACTGCTGACCAAGAAGAACATGTAGGCTCGTCTCACAATTGCCAAAAAGCATCTTGATGATCCCCAACACTTCTAGGAAAATATTCTATGGACTGACAAGACAAAAGTTTAACTTTTTGGAAGGTTTCGTCCCAGTACATCTGATGTAAAATTAACATAGCATTTCATAAAAAGAACATCATACCAACAGTTAAGCATGGTGGTGTTAGTGTGATGGTCTGGTGCTACTTTGCTGGGTCAGAACCTGGACGACTGGCTGCAATTAATGGAACCATGAATTCTGCTCTCTACCAGAAAATCCTGAAGGAGAATGTCCGGCCATCAGCTCGTGGCCTGAAGCTGAAGCCCACTTGGGTTATGCAGCAGGACAATGATCCAAAACACACCAGCAAGTCCACCTCTGAATGGCTCAAAGGTTTTGGAGTGGCCTAGTCAAAGACCAGACCTAAATCCAATTGAGTTGCTTTGGCATGACCTTAAACAGGCCGTTCCTGCTCAAAAACCCTCTGATGTGGCTGAATTGAAACAATTCTTCAAAGAAGAATAGGCCAAGATTCATGGACAGCGATGTGCACGACTCGTTGCCGGTTATCTCAAATGCTTGACTGCAGTTCTTGCTGCCAAGGGTGGCATAACCAGTTTAAATTTAGGGGGGAATTACTTTTTCCCATAGGGTAGGTTTGGATAGCTTTTTCCCTAAATAAATGAAATAATCATTTAAACTGCATTGTGTATTTACTTTGGTTATCTTTGTCTTATATTAAAATTTATTTGATGATCTGAAGCATGTGTGACAAATATGCATAAAAAAAATAAATACTTTTTCACAGCACTGTATAGGGCCTTCTATGAAAAAGACGTTGCCTGGATGGCAGCATAAGTTGCTCCAAAACCTGTATATTCGTTCAAAATTAATGTTTCCTTCTCAGGTGTACTTTTTCACAGCACTATATATTTCAGCAAGACAATGCAAAACTGCATTTTGAGCATATTGTAACAGCATGGGTCCATAGTAAAAGAGTCAGGGTGCTAGACAGACCTGCCACCCATTGGTGTATTATAATACAAAAGAGGAAGACCCCAAACAGTTGAGCAGTTGAAATCCTATATCAGGCAAGAATGGACATTTCACTTTGAAAACTCCAGCAGTTGGTCTCAGTTCCCAAATGTTTACAGAGTTGTTAAAAGAGGAGGTGATGCAACACAGTGGTAAACATGCCCCCGCCTCAACTTTTTTGAAACGTGTTGCTGACATCAAATTATACAACAATAAAAAGATGTATAGTAGTATTTATTAAACCAAAAAGAATTATTTCTGTGTAATATTAAATATAGGCGAAAAATCTATTGCTTTCATTAAAAAATAGTCAAACTGAAAAATATCTTAAGATTTGGGGCTCAGCTTCACGGCTTGATAGCTGCTCTGGAAAAAGTCTGCACACCACGGTCATTTCCCACTGCTGTGGCTCTCGCCTCGTGCCCACGTTTCTGCCCCACCAGTGCCATCAGGGCAGAGCTGAATCATAACCAACTCTTCATCAAGGGGGCCTCCCTAGTCCCAAGCAAGCTGGGGATCTATCACAGGATCAAATGCATGGTCATGCATAGTCAGCATGCCGCGGGTTTGATAGCTGAAGTGAAGCATTAATTCCCGAAGCGTTATGGCAACAGAGTTGGTTCTAAGGAGGCGGTGAAGGCAGAGGGGCCTTAGGGAGACGGCGTGGGATCTCACGGGGTTCTCTGCAGTCCTTCCCACTACCTGGATGTCTGCTGGAAGTCCAGGCCACTCACGTTCACAACCTTAACATTTCAGCCTTCTAGCTATACAATTATTTAGTGGATGCTTTTATCCAGAGCAGTGTCCAAAAATGCAGGGTCACTGAAACAATTATAGCAGAGGTGGAAAGTTTAGGTTCAGGAAGAACAAATCCGGACCAAGATTTTGTTTCAACCAACCAGGTGAGTATAATGAGTCCCATTCACAGGGTACTCAACTGGTTGGTTGAAACAAAATCTTGGTCTGGATTTCTACTTTCTGACCCTGAACTTCCCTGTCAATTGGGGGTAAGGGCCCAAATCATGCTGCCAGCCATCCTGAACCTTTTGAATCTTAACCCACTGCGCCATTGGATGTGGGGCTCAGTTAAAAGCGACCTGGAAAGAGCCAGAATCACAAACGTTAATGTGTCAGAGAGGCTTGTGTTCACTGTTGCTGTGGCTCCATTATGACATCTGTACCCACCCCGTCCTCCCATACAGAGTCAGAAGCACAGATGAGTCTGCATTTTAGAACTGAAGCACCATAATGCCAGCATATACCAGGTGGATGGGCTGGGGCCTCCTTGGATATCGGCCAGGGTGGGAGGAGGCACAATGGTCCAGGGAGCCATGAGGGGGAACCGTCCGTCATCAGAAAGAAGTCAGTAATGTTACCTCCTGGAAAAGAAAATAGGTCTGAGGAATTATAGGGCCATTACGGTGTTAAGGCCTGGGGTGGTGGCGACCAGGCTATAATCACACAGGAGCTTAAAGATGGAGCTGTCATTAGGCCTGAATTGCAGCCCGCCTGATCGCAGTTACACTCCCGGCAGAAAGAAAAAACAGGTTGATTCGTACTTTTAAACTCTGCGCTCCTTTGGGTTCCGGCAAGGTCAGTGATGTCACCAGGGTAGCTGGTTACCGCGGCAACTCGGCAGAATCGCCTTTTCATCAAGTCGGGAGCTTTTCTGTGCCGCATGCACAAACGTACAGTGTGCAAGTGTGTGGTTCCCGGATTGCTCTCTAAAGGGAAATGTGTAATACAAAGAAACATTTATAAAAAAATTATTAAAAACTATAAAAATGAAATAATATAGTAAAATAATATATCTGTAAAAGTTTACAGAAGGCAGTGATAATAGGAGTTCTCATTAAATAGAACAGAAGACCGTTTCTGTATTCTGTATCTACAATAAATCTGTGTGTTTAACTAATGCTACATATTATAAAAAATATATATACAATATATATGTACAGTGTATATGAGCCCACCCTGATGTTTGCCAGTGTGAGACCTGAATGACACTACTGAAAGAGGGAGGGGAGGGGCCCTGGACCGTGTGGGGGCACGTGTGGCCCCCCCTCCCCATCGCCGCCGTGCGTCCTCACGGGAGAGGAGTGGGAGCAGATGGCAGGCTCATCTCCCAGGGCGCTGTGCTTTCCGCCATCCTGGCCGGCCGCGGGGCCTTTCCCAGCAGCTCCTCCAGTCGCGGGGCCCCGTCGTGCTGCTCCGGCTCAGCCGTGACCCCTCAGTGGAGGTCCGGCACGAGCAGGAATGAGGCAGACGGATCTCTATCGGGGAGGGATGATGCAGAAAAGGCGATGATTAGGGGCGCTGCGGAGCGGGCAGGCTTGTTGGACGTGCTGAGGCTGGTAATTGTGTGGCTCTGCGGGTTAGGACTCAGAAGGTTGCTGGCTCACATCCCACACTTGGCATCACCATTAGGCCCTTAACCCCATATTCTTCTGAGAACTGCCCTTCTCAATTGTCCCTGTGGGTTTATGTGTCTGCTAAATAAGTAAATGTTAATGTACTCCTGAGGTTCTTCTCCTGCACTTTATCTGGGCAATGCATGAAATTCAAAAACCAGAAAACACCCACTTGGCTATAGAAACAAAGCATGTGATCAGACTGCGTCAGCTGATTGGCCGCCACACAGCACTCTGGTAAACAGTGGGTGCTAAGTGAGGGCGGAGGTGTGATCTCCATCCATGCTTCTTCATTTTCTTCGTCTGAACTCAGTAAGATGGTGGGGATCAGTAGCTTCTGGAATCACCGGTGGGTGGGAGGCTGACTCGGACCACCCTGTCCTCTCCCCTGCAAATCAAAATCGATGGGGAGCCAATGGGGTTGCGGGGGCCCTATTGCCCCCACGCACCAACCGATGCTTGCGCTATATTTAGGATCCCTCTCTCCCAAACACCCCAGAGCCCCCTGTGAATAGAAGCCTGGCAACGGGACGGGGTACGAAGCTGTAATTAACAGAATGTGCATCTCCTCCAAGAAAACCCCCCCCCCCCCCACACACACACACACACACAGACTCATACTGCCCAGACGGAAAAAAACAGGTCACTGCTGCGCACAGAGCAGTTTGAACCCAAAGTTTTTTTTTATCTCATTAAAAAGCTGGAAAATATAACAGGGTGTAAGGTCAAGGTCAAAGTCAGAGTCAAGGTCAAATTTATTTGATAGAATGAAGTTGTAGCAAAGTACTGTACAGTGTCAGAGAAATAAACCAGTTTTAAAAACCAATTAATTCAAAGAATAAACAAGGCCAAAATGATCTACATAATGTACTGACTTTCTTTAAAGGATGTTGTGTTTTGTTGTTTCAGCTGGATGTGCAGGGGATGAAGGCATTTTTTTATGAGTCCATGAGCTTGTTATGATGTCAGCATAACACCTGTCAAATCCCCAGCTGGAGTTAAAATTTCATTATCCCCACTCTCCAGGCTAACACAGATGGGCATCAGCCGCGCCAAGGTGTTGAATTTACTCATCATACCAAATTGATCACTTGTTTTCTCACAAGTTCAGCACCAGGACTCGTGTTATGGGGCATCTCCGAGGTGTTTTGGAGGTGTCCACCTGCTGGAGGACCCGAGTACGAATAATGAATGGTGATGTGGGGAGCAGGCAGAGAGACCCCCCACCAGGGGAGTCCTGGACTAGGCAGTGGGCTGTCAACCCGTCCCCAGTCTCTCCTGGCAGCCGAGGTGACTGGGAAGTTACCTTACGTCCAGAGAGAGTGCTGTGGGCGGAGGCCGCAAGATTCGACTCGCTCAGGCATAAATGCATTTCACACTTTGGCGGAGAGGGAAAAAAGTAGGAAAACTCCTGGCCTTTCGACCGCGACAAGATTGAATTTGAGGATGCAGGAGTCCCAGAGCAGTTTGGGTGATCTGGCCCACAATGCATTGCCATATTTTTCACAGCTTCATCCCTCGCCTGAGACTAGAGACGTGTAATCCCCCCGAAAAATTTTTGGTGCAGGGCATCCACTCTCACATGATGGGATTGCATGTTTCTTGTGGGGAGAGTAATTAACTGATTGCTTAGCAACAATAAGATTTTTTTTTAGCATTAACTTACATTGTGTTTGCTCTGTGTGTTCTGTCATTACCGTGTCTCTTTCGCATTATGTGTATGTTCTTCTCTGCTTCATCTACCTTGCTCCCATATAGAGAAGAAATTTCCCCTGGGATCAATAAAGTTTATCTCATCTAAATTATACGTGCCTGGTGTATCTGTATGCATGTACAGGTATATGCTGTATGAAGCGTTTTCGTTTGCAGTCTGCTACCTGAGTTCTTATGAATGTCCTTTCCCAGCTTTGATCAGGTCATTTTTTATGCCTGACATCTGAGAGGAAGTCTCTCTAGGGTGATGGATGTAGGCAGATGTTTGCTTGTTGCTTCTGGGGCCTCAAAAACTGTATAGTGACTGGTTGTGACCAACAGGGGGGCAATCTTCAGGGGCAATGTGTGGTTTGAGTGCTCTCAGCAGGAAGCCACTGGAAACACTGGTATTGCCTAAAGACATGGGAAATTCTTGTATTTTTAATTCATACAGAGGGGGCGACCATATCATTAGCCAATGAAATGCTTTGAATCAGTGAGTGACGGAGGAGGGGCACTCTGGGATCCAATCAGCGTTCAGATGGGGCCAGGGTTCCTGTGTCCCCGTCCCTTTATACATGCCTACCTGAAGACACAGCTTCCATGTGTCTGTCAGACGGACGCACTGTCCCCAGGGTTCCTTTGGGGGAAACCCGCTCCGCTCCTGGGAGGTGCAGCCTCTGCTCTCCCGGAACACGGACCTGGATGGAGGAGGGCGCGGCCCCGGCCGGCTGCCGTGCGGGGGGTAAAAATAAATGGGAGCCGCGGGCAGGGTGCTGAGGACAAAAATGGGAACGAGGCGGCAAAAATAGAGGCTCTGAGGTATTAGTGACACCATCGGAGAGGGGGAGCTGGGAGAATGCCACGGTACGGGAAACCAGGGGCATACCCACCGAGCTCCGCCTCTCTGACGGAGAAGAACGCTCCTTACATGACGGAACCGTTTCATTTCCTGCTGTGAAAGATTAAGTATGACCATCTCCTGGTGGGGGGAGGCGTAGCCTTCATACGCCTCTGTGAAGCACTTGAAAATAAAAGATATATCTGTGTAAGAGGGGGTCAGAAAGGTTTGTATGAAAGTGTAGGACAATATTGCATGGGGGGGTTGGGCTTGGTCCGGCAGCCAATGGGGGCATGGGGAGCTGTTTCTGGGTAACGGATAATGACCGTGCCCCCGGCCCGGCGGACATAACGAGATGGCCAGTCATCCCGGGAAAATAACAAAGCGACAGTGACACTCAGCATGCAGTGTGACCGCCCCCCCAGCTCCTCTCCCAGCCCCCGCGCTCCCCAGACGCCGCGCTATATTTGGAAGAACGGCGTGCCTATCGAGCCGCCACATCGATGCCTCGCCGGCTCCCGCCTGACGTCCCGCCGGCACGGAGCGTCGCCCCGGCCAATCGAAACGAGGGGCTAAAATAAACCGCACGTGACAGGCGGCTCTCGTCCACGGGGACCGCGCCACGTCCCAGATGATGGCACCCCCCTGCTGAAATAAAAAAAAAAAAAGTGGCTCTGCAAGATCCCACTCTACGTCCGCAGGGGTGAGGAGAACACGCACACACAGGCACATGCACGCACACACGAGCGTGCACAGAGGGACAGAAAGCTCCGGAAAGGCTCTGGAAGAAGTCGCACCTCGACACGACACTGCTGTGATAATCAGCCCCCCATCTGGTGATCAGATGTACTGAGCAGCCCTTGCCTCTGAGTGCCTCTGTTTGGTCTGCCTAGACTCGGGGAAATATTATCGTTCCCCTCTCACCCATTTCAATCAATTAATGGCGCCTTTTTCCAGCCATTTGCATCCTGAGCGTCTCTGAGATGCACACTTTTTGCAGAGTCATTCAGTAGTGCCCCCTGGTGTAGCCTAAAGAGGGACAATACCTCCTGACGGAGAAGAACAAACGAGGAACAGGTCGAGATACCAAGCATGGCATCTGTCATGGGGTCCTGCTCTGGCCGTTTCCTGTCTCAGGGTTACTGTGACCTGCGCTGGGCAGCTGCTGGGAGCTCTGTGGCTCACTGGGTTTGTGCTTTCTGGGTTTGAGATCAGAATGCTATACCTGGCGGGGTAGGGGTTAGGGTGTCGAGATTGGGATTAGGGTTTTTCCAAAAGAAATGAATGGTCCCCATTTACATACTGTAGGTACGCGGATCTGTGTGTGTGTGTGTGTGTGTGTGTGTGTGTGTGCGAGTGATTACAAAAGCAGGAGAGCCAGATGAGATACGTGAACACTAAAACATTCAAATCTAACTGGTTTCGTTGTTGTGTAAATGGCAGAATGGAAAATTATTTCATTTCGTTGTGGGATTACGCTGCATTCTAGATGTGGGTTTGCACTTTGTTCAAGCATGCATCTGTAGGGTACACTGTGTTCAGGCAGGCAGCTTTGGGGTTACACTGTGTTCAGGCAGGCTGCTTTTGGGATAGACTGTGTTCAGGCAGGCAATTTTGGGGATACATTTTTTTTAAGGAGGTAGCCTTAGGGTTACCCTGTGTTCAGGCAGCTAGCTGTGGGCTGACACTGTGTTTATTCAGGCAGTCCCAGGGTTAGGACATGTTCAGGTGGGCAGCCGGTGCTTAATCCTCAGGCCAGAGAGGACAGAGTGGCATCTCCATGGAGCAGCTTCCCAGACCTCAGATGGTATCTGCGCCGCCTTTCGTACGTCGCCCGCCTGCCCTTCTCGCCGGCGCATGACGGGCATGGCAGGCGGTAAAGGGACAGCCAGTGGAAACAAATCCGGGGAAGTGGAGGAGGGTCAGGAGGAGAGTTCGAGGTAAAAAAAAAACAAAACAATGCTAGAGTAAAAAATGCCAATTAATACAGATTAGCAGAGGAGACGCTGTCGTGCCTCTGATCTCGGGTCTTACATGCAGGGTAACCTTTGAAATGCTAGATTACTGTTATGCAGCAAATTGGTTGGAAATATTATATTAAGCATCAGATTACAGGCAAACAAACACACCTTGCTTAATTCCCTCTAATAGCATTCAGTCAACAAGCTCTTTGTCATTATGGGTAACGTGTAGATAGGCCAGACGGGCAGATTTCCAGGCATCTGAGAATCTCACACACCCATAACCCAGTACTGGATGGGTGGATGGAAATCTAAGAAGATACTTTTAAAAAGATACCTGTTTATTGTTTTTTTTTTAATGCACAAGAATGTTTTCTGGGAAACTAAATGGTCAAATGTCTTTTTTTTCTATGTAATTCGCACATGCCATTGTTTGTGTGCTGGAGTGGACATGTTTTTGTATCAGGACAGGAAGATCTTGGCTGAAGACGAAGCTCGGAAGAGCCCGTGGTCTGGGACTGTGCTGTCCATCAGTCAGCTGGGAGCGCTGGACCTGAACTTCAAAGCCTGCTGTGTGAGTGCCATGCACATACATACACAGATTTCTGTATTTCCCACTGAAAAAAAAGAGGTTGCGTGACCTTCAGCCAGGTGACCGAGTGCCGTAAGGGCTCGCTTGTCTCTCCGTTTCCATTGTTTTAACCTGACCCCTGTATAATCTACATCCAGGGGAAGGTGGCTGGGCACCCCCTACATGTCACAAGTTACCCTTTGGCCACATTTTTCATTCACATTAGCAAAGCTAAATATAGCCTCATCCATTTCATGTTCTGGCTGTCATGGGGAAGTCAGCCCCTACAAATTCACCAGCTGCAAAATGTAAGCCAAGTGTGCTGTTAATATTAACAACTTTAATGGTTTTCTGCCTACTACTGTAAACCCTCCTTACTGACTCAGTGTGCTCAATAAACCCGTGTCAAATCCTATGATAGTTAAAGGGGCCCCATTGTGCTCTTTTTCACTGTTAATAATTTTCTTTTGGGGATCTACTA
>JAODKN010000104.1:16725184-16738266 GCA_026774425.1 Petrocephalus zakoni | reverse complement strand
TGTGTGTGCGCCCCTGTGGAGCGCTGCCACTCGCGCCAGGATGCACCCTCTGTCCCGGGATGTGCTCCTGTAATCCAAAGGAAATGATTTGTACAAAAATGCCAATAGTAGATGCATACACATACCTATAATATTAAAATGGGGGTGAATGTTCTCATTTATTCATTGTAATTTTTTTTTTTTTTTTACTATTTTATTAATGAATTTCGATGGGTTGGCTCCCCATCCTGGGTTGTTCCCTGCCTTGCACCCGTAGCCTCCGGGATCGGCTCTGGACCCCTGCGACCCTGAACGGGACAATGGATGGATGCATTTTATTATTGATTATTTTGATTCCCTGCTCGTGGAAAGTAATTTAATAAAAAATAAATATTCTTGTGTAGTCATAAAAAAATCTGCTTTGTCCTATGAATGGCGAATTTGCATGACAGAACCGCTTCTCACATGATCGGCGTCTTCCTGTGGGTTAGACCTGGAAGGTGAGAACCAAAGCGAAGCCGACAGGTAACTGCGACATCGCATCCGCTCGTGTTGTATTTGGCGATGGCTGTTTTCCTGCGGTGGCTGCATGGAGACCCCACGAAACCACAGTCCGGCTTGCAAGGTTAAGGAACTCTCGAACTTCCCGTGGGTTCGGTGAAACGCGAGTCCGATTTTACCTGCGAAACACCGGACTTGCTGACGGACTTTTATTACAGTTATTTTTCTTTAGCGGCGATCCGACGGACGCGGGGAGATCAGCACCCAGTTTGTTCGGCTATAAATGGAGTTTAATGCGCTCAGGTTTATGAAGCGTTATGTCTGTCAGACGGACTGCGCAATATCGGGACAGCAATACGCTTCATCGCGACACTGATTAAACGGCAGCCGTCGTAATAAGACAACTTTTGAAAACACCTTATATCGGAACTTGTACCATCTTTTAACATGGCTTCCACTGTGTGGATGTCAGACCAGGAAAAGACAATTTATTAGGCAATGGGCAACGCATTAAATGTGCTTAATTTATTACTTTATTTGATTAAGAACTTAATATCTTGCAGTACAATACATTGCAGTATCAGCCACATAATTTATAGCCTTTAGGCTTAACAGACAGTACACGAATTTAATTAACAATAATGTCCCTTTTATGGTTATTAAGGCATAAAAATCAATGTGTTTCAAATCAGGCCTCCAGTAGTTATGATAAGAATAAATATAACATCATCCCCTTAATATGTCTGTACACATACAATCCAGCAGCCAAGGAGTATTTACTGTAAGCAGGCCTCTTTCGGTCCTGGCCAGGGTGCTTTCAGGTCTGAAGGCTGGCCGTAAAAGCTTAGAAAGAGGAGGGCTGGGAGAAGCAGAGTGTAGAGGCGGCAGGGGGTTGGGACAGGTGCCTGTGGTTTCCATTAAAACCACAGCTGGGAAGGTGGAGTCTGCATTATACCATTATACCTGCGATTGAAGCTGATTTGCCAGTAGCTCTACACTCATTCACCACGCTTACTGTATTTGTTTTTTTTTTTTTGTTTTTTTTACCTCTGTGCTCCTTAGCTGTCCTAAAAATCTTTGTGCTGACGTCCGACGCACATAGGCACGTACAATAGAGGAGCAACGACATTGTGTGATTTGGCAGGGGGTTATAACCTGCACGTTTCACGTTACGGATAATAGCCGCTCAAATCCAGAGAAGACTTTATATTCCAAGGGGGACGAGCTGGAACCCACGGTAGGTCTTACCGGCACCTTCTCTACTGGCACAAAGAGGCTTAAGCTTCGAAAAATACATTCCTGGACTGAGGTTAATTCACAACTTTGAGTTATTGCTTATTAACTAAAGCAAAGAAAGGAATTTCCACCTTGCTTTCAAAAGAATGTTCTTGGTGTATACCCTGCCACTCTGTTTTTAAGGAGGTCATTTGTGTGATTGGAGGGAATGTGACAGTATGTTGTGCACAAATATGGTAATTCTAGCAGAAAGGGTTAAGTTTTAACAAATTAAACAATCATGTGTAAATAAATGGCTGGTTGTATTGCCAAAGTAATTTGAAAATTAATTACATTGTATTAATTTTCAAGTAAAAAAAAAAAAATAATCATAAGGATTTTAAAGGCAAACTGCAATTAGTGTGTCAGCTTGGAACTTTTAGTGACCCCAAATCGCCCATCAGAATAGTCTTGTCTGTAGAGTATTTTCTTTTTGATGGACCTTTTGCTCCTTAAGCACTTGTTCCTCTGTACGCTTTTGTGTTTTAGTTCTTTCTCTTGGGGAAATGGAGCCTGAGAGCAAATCAGTGACGAATTCCCAGTTTTATAAAATGACCGGGATGGATGATGGAAACCGGAGACGGGTGGTGTGCAAAAATGGGCACAGCAACGTGCGAATCGACAACGTGGAGGGCATGGTGAAGCTGTACCTCCACGACATCTGGACCACCGTGGTAGACGTGAGGTGGCGCTACAAGCTCTCGCTGTTCTCCTTCACGTTCTTCACGACCTGGTTCCTCTTCGGCGTCCTGTACTACTACATCGGGATGCAGAATGGTGACATGGCCGACGAGCGGGATTCCAACCACACGCTCTGCCTGGAGAACGTGGAGACCATGATGGGCGCCTTCCTCTTCTCCCTTGAGACGCAGACCACCATCGGCTACGGCTACCGCTACATCTCCGAGGAATGCCCCCTGGCCATCTTCACCCTGGTGGCCCAGCTGGTCCTGACCGGTCTGGCTGAGATCTTCATCACGGGCACGTTTCTGGCTAAGCTGGGCCGACCCAAGAAGAGAGCGGAGACCATCCGGTTCAGCAAGCTGGCAGTGATCTGCAAGCATGAGGAGAAGCTCTGTCTGATGGTGCGGGTGGCCAATATGAGAAGGGGTCTCCTGATCCAGTGTCAACTGGCCGGACGGCTGCTCTTCCCTCATGAGACTTTAGAAGGAGAGAAAACCCTGGTCCAGCAGACAGGTGTGGACTTCCGGATGGATGGTAGCACCGACTGCCCCTTCCTCATCCTGCCACTGACCTTCTATCACATCCTTGACGACGCCAGCCCACTGTGGGGCCTCACCGCTGACAACCTGCCCACCCGCGACTTCGAGCTCGTCCTGACCCTCAACGGCACCATGGAGTCCACGGCCGCCACCTGCCAGAGCCGTACCTCCTACACCCCCGAGGAGATCCTCTGGGGTTATGAGTTCAAGCCCATGCTTTTTGCGTCCTCCCGGGGCAAATACGAGGCTGACTTCAACTGCTTCGACGGTGTGGTGCGGTCCAGCGACCCCTCCCTGCGCTCCTGTAACTGTGAGAAGCTGAAGCTGGAGGAGGAGCTCGGGAAATAGTGGGGGGCAAGACTCCCCCCACAGCTTCTCGACCAGTGGATAGATGGGAAAGTTTAAGACCTTACTTTTGGTAAATGGGGTTTTAGCCTTATGTAAGTTACAGGGGTTAGCAGTCAGATTCTTAAGAAAAAAGTTATGCGACTTCTTAAACAAATCATAGGAGGGACTGGGCAAAAATCTTCCTTCATAACTTATATCCCCCCAAACAGCACTGATGTTTAGCAAACTAATAGAACTTTTAAAGGAAAAAATGTTTTTTCCTTGTTATTTTTCTATATTTCATAAAAATTTGAATGAAAAAAAAAAATCAACCGTTGTCCCCGGTCTCTCCAACTTACGTCTTTGCTCTGATCTCTCAGTTTAGACCGTCAGATTTCTGGTTTCCAAGATCTAATTGGCAGGTGCCATTCAGAGGACTGTAACTATTAAATAAGCTTTGGTTGAGTGCATGGACTTCTGTGATTTGTTTACCAAGAACCATTATTGCAAAGAGGTAGGATGCCGGCTATTTAAGCAGCAGAAGAAGCACATATACTGTCAACGGCGCGGTTCCGCTTTGGCTGCATGCTTGGCACTCTCTGTTTGCCGCCCCAAAACCCGCCCCATTCCTGAAAGCTGCAGTGTTATGGCAATATGGCAGTGTGTTCGCTTACCCAGATACACATACATGTCAACAACGACACATCCAGAAGAAAGATCACAAGTGAACACACGTTGGTCTGAAAATACTTTATTAGAATGGCACAGGAAACCAGACCAATCACCATGTTACATGTTTCCTGTGTTAACTTCCCAACCTGACCCAGTATCTCAGTCTTCCCTGGTTGATAGCCTTACAGTAAAATAATCCTGAAATAGGAAATGCCCTGCCAGGCCAAGAGGTGTTATACATACAATCATTTTTTTTTTTTTTTTAATCTAAGTACGTACGTGTTGTACTGTAAACGAACACATAGAGAACTTATGTATCAAAGGCCCTGATGGTTTGCTTGTCAACTTTGGTCTGATTTACAGTCTTATCTGACGATTAATTACCTAGAAATATAAGTGTCTTCAGTATCCATGTCTTTGGCTGGCTGAGATCAACTCGTAGTGTATAAATGCATAAGTTATATATTTATTATATAAAAAGAAATATAACACTGACTCGTATACTTCAATCTAACAAACGCACAGCGTTCGTGACTCAATACAAAATTGCTAAAGAATATAAAATTGGTATTTTTTATGAAATCTTTGTGAGTATGAGGAGCTTCTAAGGTAAGGCACAGGTGAAGGAAACTCCCCCTCGCGGTCTTGAGGTCCAAAACAACATTTAAACATCCTGACGATTCCAGTTTTCTGAATTGCAACACAAAGATGCGAGATCTTCGAGGCATTCCCTTTTAAGCTCAGAAATCAAAGACAGGGCCGTCGTTTAATTCCTCATAATGCCATATAAACCACAATGCAGTATAATACTGATAGCTATGGCAGTTAAAAGGGTAATACTTCTTGTTTTTTGGCTGCTTCACGTTTCGCCGTCTCCGGCTCCTAGCCGTCCTCTTTGGTGTCCCGGCGCTGTTCCGTCGTCCCTCTGGCGCCCCCCTCCGTGGGCCCCGCTGTCTCGTGCCAGCCAAATGCAGGAACATCCTGCGTGTGCCAGTTTCACAGTTTGCTGCAGCTCGTGCCCCCCCCCACCTGGCCATGCAGGCACCAGCTACCGTCTTTGCTGACTTCTGCCCTCCGCCCCATCCTCTCTGCGTCTCTAGAGTCCTCGATATATCTTCTTAATTAAATAAGTAGTTTAATACTCTAACACATATATATATATATATTAGGTAACAGTTCATGCAGCTACTGTTTATTTCTCACGGTATACCCCACCTCTCTAATAAAAAAGCTCACGCTGCCCCCCGACTCGCTCTTCACGACCAAACAATAATCTCCCGTCTCTTGCCTCCACTCCAACCTGACCCATACGGTCTTTCATTCCGGATATACGCTCAGTTCCCTCACGGGTCAAGCCTTTTTCTTCCATCCCATAATCCCCTCTTCCTTTCCACCTACTCGGCTCGTCACCTACTCGTCCCCTCGCGCTTCATAAAATCGGATTCCTGCGTAGTTTCCTTCCCTTAATTTCCAGTTTTGTTTATGTCCTCCAGCTCCGCCCGTCTCGCCCAAACCAAAAGCCCCCGGTTCGCTTGTTCCTGCCCCCAATGTGTCTCATGCTGGGTTCGACTCTGCCGCCCTAATAGTAAGTGCCCAGGTGGGACGGCATGTGCGAGGCCGGGTGCCGGGCGTTTGGGTAGATGCCTCCCGTGGGGGAGTTCCAGTACGGGTTGGGCGCGGCGAAGAAGCCGGAGGAGGTGACTGGGAGGGCCTGCGGGTGCGGGGCGGCCACAAAGTTCATCTTCTGCTGGTGCGTGTGGTAGGAGCCCATGTAGGACAGGTCCGAGGGGTACTTGTACATGGAGGACTCGGGCGGGTGTGGCTGCAGCGCCTGGGCGATGCCGTGGAAGTCAAACTTGTACGCATAGCGCTTACCGTGCACCTTGGTCATGATGTTCTTGTCGTAATAGTAGCGCAGCGCCCGGCTCAGCTTGTCGTAGTTCATGTTGGGCTTGCTCTTCCTCTCGCCCCAGCGCCGCGCCACCTCGTCCGGGTCGGTCATCTTGAACTCGCCGTTGGTGCCCTCCCACGTGATGCAGTTGGAGTTGGAGCTGTCCGACAGCAGCTCCAGGAGGAACTGCCACAGCTGGATCTGGCCGCTCCCTGATGGGGCCGCGGAGGGAGGAGAGAGCCGGCGTCAGCCGCTATTCGCAAGAACGTTAGCGCTTGCTAGCCTACTGCATACTCTGCCGCACAGAGGCGAGACTCAGTAACCGCACTCACAATGGAACCAAAAAGATGGGGCTTTTACGCTGTTCCACTGGTCACCAGCATGTGTAGCAGCTTGGTACATGATAGCGTATTTATTAAGTGTGTTTTTATGAAGCAGCTAAGAGATTTTGTCACCGGACAAAACAGCGCCTAAGAGACCCAATTTCGATCATAACTCAGTTTTGATCAAATGTGCACTTGTAGTGTTCTGCGTTTGTAAGGCAGTACTACTCTCTGACATCGAATGTACTGGAAACGGGGCTTGTTATTTCATCTAAATATGACATAAATAAATCCAGTAAATGATATTAGTCACTAATTCCTGGACAAGCAGTTTTGGACGATGGACAACAGTTGGGTATTATTTCCGTTCTCTGTTATTCTATTATTATTTTCCGAGGTTTAACCCGGCTGTTATTAACATATTAACTTCTCGGGAAGGTGGAGGACACTCACCTGGGTTTGCCAGTCTACTGCTCGTCGGCCCCAGAATTTGGTAGGGATCTATGAAAGAGGCAGAAAATGTGTTAAAACCCACGGAATGTGGCCCCAGAAGGCCAGCGGGGGCCACGTGAGTGGTTGCTCACCCAGCTGTGATCTTTGCTCTTCTGTTTTGGTGACTATGGCAGGAGAGAGCTGGGAGCCTGTGAAGGGAAGTGACCAAAATCAGCCCTGCCCTTGGCAGATTAGGCCCGAAATAAAAACAAGAACAGGTATCCGTACCTTTGGAAGACGACACCGCTTGCGCTGTCCAGCCTGACCGTCTTGCTGCTTCATATGCTAACTCTGTTGAAAGATTAATAGTATTTACATATTCCATATTTACAATAGTAATTAACACTCTTTACCACTAGAGGGAGACAGAGGTCTAGTTTTAATGTTTTTCCCCCGTTTTTTTTTTTTGCAAGGTAGGTGGTTTGCGTTGGTTTTCTGCGGTGAACCTCGGCGGGTCCCAGAACTGTTTTGGTCAAACGGGACTCTTCCGCCTTGCTAAATTTATCCATTATGGCAAAACGCAGCTTTCGATCTTCATGCCTCACATGTGTCAGCTCCGCGAACAACAGTCCCAGCTCCTGTGCATTTCAGCCAGCGTTGTGTTTTTATAGCGGGAAATGAGTATCAGTAAATGTTTCTGTTTTGGGATCGCGGCCGCTTTGACCCGCTGTTGCAGGGTTCACTGGTGTTTACGGAAAGCTGCAGCGGAGCGGGACGCACCTGGCCGGGGCGGCACTCTGGCCGAGGAGTCGGGATACGCCGAGCTGTTGGGGAAGATGAAGCTGGCGCCTCCTGGCAAAACACGGGCAGCTGTGACACCGCGACCGATCGCCAAGCCGGCGTCGTGCCGAACCACGCCGCAAAAACATTCTGCTCACACGTCACCGCGCCCGAGCGAACGCGGCCGCATTGTTCGACAAGGCAGCACAACTCGTCAGAACCCCGTCCCGCATAACACTCATCAGCCTGCCTCATTTACACGCACGCATATGCTAATAACCTTTTCTGTGAATTCTCCACAATGTAACAGAGCGTCAGAAAAACAGGCATAAAGGAGAATGAAACAAAAAGCTAAATATCATCATATGTATATATCCATACATGCATAGCTATACATCTTTATGTATAGATGATATACAGTACTGTATAAGTCTTAGGCAGCCAAATAAAATGTTTAAATTATCTATATGTTATTGCAAACACACATTAACTCGCGGACAATCACCCCTGTATTTGCAGTAACAATATTCTGTAAGTTAAAAAAAGATGTATTGCACAATGTATTTGTTGACTCATTCACTAGTATACCATGTTTACCAGATCAATGCCTCATCGAGGTATTGAACTAATTAAGGTAGTTACGTTAACTGGAGGTGTAATTAATGTTTACATGTAATAGCTGGGGTGCCCCTGAGGAGAGGACTGGGAACCAAAGCTGTGTTCTACCAGCCATCTGATAAGACGTCCGTAACATTTTGAAGAACAGGAGAAATCCTTGTTACTTTTTGCTTACTGTGTTTTGGTTCATTTCTATATATTTCTAATCTTAAATGGTGTTTTCTGTGCACTTATGCACTTACTACCCAGACAAATAGTTTTAAACATTTTCGTTGACCGCCTAAGACTTTTGCACAGCCCTCTATATACAGCAGGTATATCTGTAGGGGTGTCTAAGGGCGCATGGAGATAAGAAGGTAGAGAGAGAGCTGGCACTAGAAGGCGCTGCAGCGTGTGCTTACCTGTGTTGCGGGCATGCATTAACCGCGGGGAGTTTTGTAACGCTTTGTCAACGTCATCCGAAGTCAAGTGAGGAAGTGGGGCTGAGAAAGAAAACATTGTTTTGAAAGGGGGAACCGACAAGAGAGGGCAGAAAATAGGCCAGTGATTTGGCGAAGGCGCTCCGACGCTGGTCACCGGACTGCATGCGGGCGGGTGGGGAGTAGGGATGTGGGCGGGAGCCGGGGCGAGCCGCGGGGGGGCGGGAGAGTGGGGCACCAGCAAAGCAAAACACCAGGGAGTCGCTGCTGTCCCCCGCCTTCAAAATGCATCTGTCAGGCTACGGTGAGTGTTACAAGACAAGGCCGATGCAGCAAAGAAAGAGGGAAGAAAGGAAGAAAGGAGGAGTGAAAGGGCTGCTCTCGCAGGCCGCCGCTCCTCTGGCCACCGGCGTCCTCCTCGGTACTCTGCCGGAGCCCGAGTTGGAGGGCTACGCAGTTTGCGCGGCACGTTCTCCCTCGATGCGGTGTTGCCAGCCCTACATTGACGTGTGAGCTGCAGCCAGCCTGTTTTAGTGATGACTTTCCTTCCATCCGAAGATGGTCCTTAAGCTACTCAAACGTGTATCAGAATTAAACAGCTGAATCATTTCCACCCGCCTATTTACCCCCCTCAGGATCGAAGGAGCCTATCCAAGGGCAAGAAGCAGAGGCCTCTCCAATCAGGGAGCCAGACCACAGCATGGCACACATGATTGGCCAATTAAGAGACACCTCGCTGCATGTCTAACGTTTGTGGGAGTGACCTGGGAGTACATGCAGACCTGACGAGTGCAGTAGGGGCCGGATTCAACATCAACCCCAGAGGTGCGAGGCACTGCCCCCCTCCCAAGCCAGCCAACCCCTCACACTGCTGAAATTTCAGTGATTAATGCTGAATTGAATATCAAAATGTATTAAATTCCTATTAATTTTTGTCTTAAAATGGACCAAACATTTTAAACAATTAGGGGCACTAACCACTTTTAATCCAAAGTGGAAACGACGTATAACACTAAATGAGGTTGACGACAGGCGCGCACAAACATTCCTCCTTCTGATTAAAGCTGAAGGGCTGGTCTGAACACGGGCTTGGACGAGCTGGGAAAGCCCAAATGCTGAGTGACTTCTACTTCCAGAAGGAGGTCTCTTACGGGCCCTGGAACCGTGGTCCAGACTGAAGGACCACAGGTGTAATAGACTGACCTCGTACCAGTTCATGGAACTACAGGAAATTAATCTCACTGTCCACATTCTCTTCCCCAGCACATAGGGAAAAACCAGAACGACAGAGTGCAGAAAAGGCTATATACAGGAGAGAACCTGTGCTGAAGTGGCAGACCCTGGGCCTGCTTCACAGGAAGGAAACTCTGACTACCTTTAGTTACTGGCGACTCCTGTGCATTTAAATACAAATGCTTACGTTTAAAAATAACCCTAAAACTTAGGTCACCCATCGGCGGGAACTGTATATCTGTAGATCTCCAGCGAGGTCCAACGGGCATGTCCCCGACTGGCGTAAATAGCTATTTCTGACATACCGCATGCAATGCAGCCTTTGGCCACTGGGGGCAGAAGCTGAACGATAGCAGCGAGAAGTAACTGAATGTTATGGCAGAGTGCAGATAAGGGGGAGAGCAGCATGCAGAATGCACTGTTGTTAGAAGCCTCTGTCTTTGCAGAGGTAAAGGCAGCCTGTAAGGCCGGGAGGCGGGCTGTGTTGAGATGGATATGAGTCAGAGCCTATGTCTATGTAGTATCGTGGTCAGCTGGTCAGCTGTGCCCAATGAGAATCGGACGGAGGCTGCTCACTCTCTCTGAGGTAGTGCAGGTGTGACAGCAGGATGTCTGCGTTGTAGCTGGTGGTGAGCCGCTGGAAGTCCTCCTTACTCATCTTGCAGAGCTCTTTGCCGTCGACGTTCTGGAACAAGGAGAAGTCCACGTCCAGGAGGACGTACTCCTTGACGGCCCATTCCAGCCACTGGCGGACGTGCTCCGTGGTCCACAAGGTGGGGTCTGTGGGCCAAAACGAGCTCGCATGAACACAAGTCGGAAAAGGTACAGGAAGGAGACGGACCCAGTGAAATAAAGAGGGCCTGTCTACAAGCCATGGCAAGGACACTCAGTCAACGTACCCATTTAAAAAAAAAAAAAATGCATATGTTTTGTAGTAAATGTAGTATTAGTCAGTAAAAAAAAACCTTCTTTTTGCAAAAATAGCCAACAAATGTACAACCAATACACTAACCATAATAGGGCAGACTGAAAAATAAGACCTGACAGTTATGAAAATACAACCAAATAAAGCGCATTGCTTAACAGCGATGGAGCACCTTGTGATAATCGCCTCTTAGCACCTTGTGATAATCGCCTCTTAGCACCTTGTGATAATCAGGCGCACTTCCGATTGCAGGATAGTGGCAACATTAGTGTTAAATAAGACGCGAATGGATCTGCCTATTGCTGTTCACGACAGATGGAGCAGCCAATCGGAATGGGAAACCTCTACAGGTTAGACCAGGATGGTCTGCAAGGAGCGACAGGCGTCACAGAACAAACACTGTGCTCTTATTCGGTGCTGAGACGTGTGCCGGAATGAAAGTGTGGAGGTGTGTGGAATGAAAAACACATGCCACTAAAATGCACAGCATACATAGCCACATAATGCATCCCCGGAGGGAGTCAGAGCAGAATCGGTGAGCCCCGCTCGGCCAGTAATTACTCAAAACAAGCCCCTCCCAGCAGGGAGAGGACCAATCAGACGGCCCTCAAGTGTAGCTGCGTAAGAGGGAGGTTTTCACAGGCATGTGGTTCATGCACAACACTTACTTAATTTAATAAAAAAAATTGCATTCTGTAATTACAGTGACTGCAGTCAGTGATTTTTTTTCCTTTTTCATTGAATGATTTTGGTTGCAGCAGTAAGTTTTGTTCAATTCAATCAGTTTGGTTGCAGCAGTGATTTTCATTTTCAAATTCAATCATTTCATTTGGAGCAGTCAGTGATTCTTGTTTTTGAATTCAATGAATTTGCAGCAGTTACTATTTTTTGTTTTTGCATTCAGTGATTTCGGTTGCAAAAACCAGTGATTTTTTTTGTTTGCGACAGTGACGTTTGTTTTGCATTCAGTGATTTTGGTTGTAGCAGTTGGTGATTTTTGTACTTGCATCCAATGATTTCAGTTTCAGTTACAGAATTCTGTAAGTTGCATCTCAGCATTCGGGCAGGTGAACCATGTGTACCGTAGCACTTTCTCATTTTGCCATGCAGTGGTTCATTTTGTAGCATTCAGTGATTCAGTTGAATCTGTTTTTTTTGCATTCAGTCATTTGTGTCTTGACATTTAGTGCATCCTGTTGGAGAATTTGTTGTTCAGTTCAGTTCAGAGGCAGAGACTAAAATTCAAATCAGTGTGCTAGGCCGCCTGATCTGTAACGGTTTTTTGCTGAAAATAACCTGTCAATGAAAATATACACGTAAAACCATTGTGGTACAATGAAGGTAAAGTACTTAAACACAGTCAGTGTATGAAGTACAAAGACGTGGCCACGGAGAGGCACCTAGCCCTCCACCTCCAGCTTAAATTCCAGGGAGCTCTGATCCTATTGTCCTGTCTTAATGACCAGCAAAAACAGGATGTGCTTAGCATGATTCGTCATTGTCCTTGTCAACTTCGGTTGAAAAGGAAGTTGCACTATGAAACAGAAACTATTACCCAACTCCGCAACTGAGTACGAAAGATAGCAAGCTACCAAACACAGCTATAACAGGTTTCTTTTGATATTCAGGCTAAAGCCAGAGCTGCTATGAATAAAAAGTACAGAATGGAAGACGGAGGTGCAGTTGTTCAAAGGCCTAATAATGGAAAACATTAAACATGTGCATACAATTGGAATCTCTGCTCCTTCATTTTCCAGGTGACTCAAGCGAGGTCTTTTCTGCCCTTTCCCAGGCAGCCATGCTGTAGGTGTGTGTCTCTGGTTGAGTGTTGATAAGAATGTCTATCTCCCACTTGGCAGACAGTTGGGAGCCAAACCCAGCCCCCTCCTGGAACTCCCCCATAGGAAACGGTCTAGACGAGGAGCCGCGCATGCTAAGCGAGGCCCCCGAAATCTGGGAGGGCGACACTTGGATGTGGAGGAAGAGGTGCGCCATATGAAACCGGGCCACTAAATCACAGTTGGACGGGCGTGCGAAGGCGTGTGATCACTGGCCAGGCCGCTGTCGTCGGCCTCGAAGCGTATAGCGGGGACGTGGCGATATGGCCGTTAGCTGACTCAGCGTCGCCTGACAGGAAGGGTACCTGCGGGAACGATGACTCGGCGCTCGTTGGTCGTCATGTTAGGGGGGGGGATGTGTTTGTCCTCCATGTAGCCGCTGTAGGTCATGGGGGCGCCATCAGCGGACTTCCCGCCTTTTCCCCCCCCACAGTCGTCCGGGGAGCTCCTGGACAAAAACAGTAGACATGTGACATGGGACCAAGGCCAGGGATCATGGCACGAGTGACAGCGACGACAGCAACAATGCAAAGGACTAAGGCTGAGACTGCCTTCACCACATACCCTCTTCCAGAAACTGGCAATGTATTTCAAAAATCCCAAAGACATAAAAAATTCATATGCAATAAGCTACCCTCGATTATTT
>JAODKN010000104.1:16690613-16703989 GCA_026774425.1 Petrocephalus zakoni | reverse complement strand
GGCCCCCCTCTGTTGCCCCCATTGGACTGCCCATGACTGCAGACAATCTCGAAAAAATAAATCCACTGATAGTTTTGCCACGCAGTGATTGGCCTGTGTGTTTTTGTGCATGGCTCTGATAGGCTACCGTTCCGGTGCAGATGGCGTGCACGCAGCAGCGGGAGACTTTGAAGTCTAAACAACCTGCTAGCCAGCGGTTAAATCAGGTCAGTTAATGATAGTTTGAACATATCTAAGGTGATTTCCAAATGAAATTTTAGGTGGTGGAAGGCCCCATTAATTCAACCAAATGCTCAGCTAAGGGTAATTACTCTTCAGCTAACACAGAAGACCACCAAATACAGTGCGGAGTCAGGACCAGGAACAAGATACCATGATTCGGGAGCTTGTCTCCAGCTGCTACCCGACCTCTCTGATCCACCAATTCGCTTAACAAATGCTGCTAGAAGTAATTCTGTGGAAAGGGACCCCCCTCCTTAGCTATCTATTAAAAAATATCACTGGGATGCTGTTTAAGCAGACACACACTCTCCATAACATCTTCACCTGCATCTAGCATTCTTTGAACGTTACACGTTTATTCTCACAGAAGCCTTTCCATTTAGTGTGAACAATTCACGCAATTCTAAATTACTGTCTTAGAACCCTCAAAATGCAATGCCATTTCTGTATTATTTTTTTTGTCTGATTTTCGGGTTAAAAGTCAGCGCTTTCATCCAGCATCACGTCATGCCGTGACGTTGCTGAGGCACGGAGGAGGACGTCCAGAAACCGCAAATAAAATCAGAGGCGAATGAAATCAAACCCCAGGCCTTTCATCGCTCTGCCAGTTATAGCGTCATTAAAGAAACACCCGAGGACGATGACAGCCACCCACCCAGACATACTCTCCTTCTCGCCCACACTTTCACACGCTCTATCCGCTGCTTTCCTTCAGGGGCCACAGGGGCCTTCCCGGGGCCTTCCCGGGGCCTTTCAGCGCCAAGTGGAGCCGCCCCGGTGACAGGTCAAGGGGCCACACCGCGACTGCTTGGAGGAAAGGGAAGTTATGTCGGAAACCAGATTAATCTGGTGGCCACTGTTCCTCCCAGATATGTCAGCTGTGAACCACATTATTGGGCCAGCCGGACAATTAACCTTCACCCGATGGGCCGCAGGCCTCCCTGGCGCGCATTAATTGGGCCAGCGAGCATGAACATGGTCACGTGACGCCCTTTGTTCCTCGACGGAGAGCAAAACAAAGCCACATCCACTCCGGTTTAGCGTGTAGCGCTGTCTATCTGATGAGGCTGCCGCTTCCTCCGTTTTGATCCTATGGAAGATATATGGGACCATAAGGAGACTCCAAAAACAAGACAAATGTCGTTTGCAGGAAGGAGTCCGTTTGTCATTTGGGGAATCAGATAACGACGCTTCAGTGTGTTGGAGAACATTTTGCTTGCGAGTGCAGAGTGATTCCAAGGGATCTCCCTAAAAGCCAGGAGCAAACAGAGCCTCTGCAGAGCCGCCAGGCAGCGGAGTGGCTTGTGCATCAAAACGAGCGATACGGCAAAAAAAACATATTACGGTTTCCAGCCAGTTTGCAAACGGTCTGGCACGGGGCAGGAAAACACTCGAGCGAGCCCCGGTGCGCTACAGAATTTTCCACTTTCGGTCGTAATTTGCATCAAAGGAAAGAGGAGAGATCATTTTGCAAACCTCAGTGTCTCCGCCAAAGAAAACAAACACAGATTTAAGAGGGGAAAAAGAGGTTTAGCCCAGTTTTTTTTCCTGTGGAGGACAGAGACGCTCGTCCGTGTAATATGGGGACGTGAGCCCTGACACATGGCGGTTTCGGGGCTGGGCCTGGCAGGGCCGCACTGTTGGCTGGATGTGGGCCCCTAAGGTTCAGGTGGGCCTCTCATCAGGACCCCTGCCACTTCCCCCACTACTCGCCTCCCACCAAACAACCAGTAGGTGGCCCAGTAGGAATCCCACCATCTGCACTGCGTTGCTATGAGACATATACATAAAACTAACTCATGTCATCATGCTGAATTATGATTGGTCATTTCCACCAGTAAATTCTTGATCATCCATCCATGAATCTTCTACCTGTTTCTCCTGAGCAGGGTGGCAGGGGGTGCTTGGCTGGAGCCTATTCTAGGCAGCACAGGGTAGGAGGTATCCTGCATGCGACTCTTTCTGATTGTCATAGGCATTCCAGCATTACGCTGGATATCAGCGTTTGAACTGGCTGTAAATTTTAATGTTAAAGATTTAAATATATACTGTATATGAATATATGTATAAGGCCATAATTTGGCAATAAGAGTAAGGTTTCCGTACTATACTATTCCGTACAAAAATTACGCACTATTCCAAAGCTGGATATAACCTATTGAGACCCGAGTTACGGTTGTTCCTCGAATCCTGTTGTTAGGTCCGTCAGAAACACACAGCGAGCGTCTCTTACCACCAAGGTGGTCAGGAATGAATGGGTGATGGCGGTTCATTCATGCGGGCGGGACGTGGAAGCCCGCTGCACCATGTGGCAGCAGACAGGAAGTCCAGCCTTAAAGCACTTCCTGCATTGAAAGTTCCTGGGGAGGCAGAATATCACAGCCAGGATGGAAAAGGGAAGTTCTGGCCTGTCGTGGCTTTGATTGTGGCTGTCGTCTGAGGCCATGTCACCACCGGCAAATGGAGCTGGCCGGGACACCAGAGCTTTTACGGCACGGCAGAGCGTTTAATTAATTCATTTTAATTAGTGAAAATGTCGCCATTTATTTCGGGTCACCACTGGTTAAGGTAGCTAGCTTAATGCTAACACTCTTAGTACGTGCTACGTGTGACGTCATGCTGTGTTATCGGGATGGGTGAACGTGACCTTAAATTAACACCTTCCTGACCATATGAAGGTGCTTTCTTCCACAGCAACATGGAAGCCGGACAACTTACATACCACAAGCACGTGGCACAAACGTTCCTACATTCCAAGCGTTCATCATGCTAACCGCTGTCATTTCAGAAAATGAAACCCTATTTCTGATTGCCGGAAAAAGCAATCAGGGTAATATAATATTGCTCCGATTTAGCGTAGCATATTCGAGCAGAAGGTTCACACTTTCAAGAACATTCACTATTAGCTGTCTCGGGCACAAACGATGACTCCTGTATCTTAATTTCTTCAAAAGATGCGATGAATTCTAAACACTTAGGGGCGATGAAGGAAGTCCTGTGTTGTGAGTATTTAACTCGGGGCGACGGCCAAAAGCAACAGTTCTGCAGTGTGGCGCGGTGCAGCGAGGGCAGGGCCGCACTTAGCCAAGCGACGAGACGAAGCCTTTTCTGGGCGTGGAAAAACCCAGCTAGGTACCGGGGTGACACCTGAGGTCCCGAGGAAGCCCACTGAACCCAGGAGCCCTGAAAATGACCTGTGTGAGGAAGGGTAATCCTCACGGAAGACACCACAGCGAAGGAGGAGCCCTGCCAGAGCGACCCCGGCTGACGCGTCTTTTCACTTCCTTGTTTTGTCTTCAGACAGACTTGCTCAATGACAACGTCTATCTGTAATGACTTTTGTCCTCCCTTCCCGCCCAGTTTATGTGTCACCAGCACCACATCTGACCATTGTGAAATGGAGAAGAACCGGGGCACTCTTCTACGCCCCAACAGCCACACGCCGTTCGAGATGCCCCGTGCTGCGGCTCGTGGTGCGAGCCAGGCGGCAGGCCCCGGCGGAACCGCAGGACCTTCTCAAGCGGCGGCCGGGCCCACTTTGCTGCGGCCACGTGTCACTGCGGTTTGAGTGTGACATCACAGCTGCGACTGTCACTGCTCCGACGTGGCTTCCAGCTACGCTAATACAGTTACGCGTATATGTGCGTGTAACTCTACAACTCTTCGCTAATAAATCCCACGTATCATAACTCGTGGATCGCTTATGAGCTGACAAATTATTGACGGTTTATTAGGTCCTGAGCACAAGTGAGGTGCGTAACAGGAGCACACCAAGAGGGATTTCCAAGAGGAAAACACTGTAAATATATACTTGCATCAGAAAAATGGCCACCGTGCCAGATGAGACTTACCAACAGAGATGCGGGTCATTTCTCTGGAAGACGTGCCAGATATGGGCCCAGTCCAATATTGTCACAGAACACAAAGGAGAAGAATCCTTCTCAAAACATTTACTGGGACCCTACTCTATCTCTTGCTATACTATTTATATTCTCAGGCGGTCAGACAGATGGTTATGTAATTATTGCTAGAACTGTAGTCCTGCCTTTTGTCTTATTGTTCACATAATGTTTCAACTCTCAATGTAAACATCTTTGTTTAGGAGACAAGAGGTGTGCTGAACTCAGCAGAGGTCAAACTAACACGATGTCCAGTCCGCTAGGTGATTCCCAGCTAAGGGACCGGGGGACGAGAGATTACTCAGCCGCATCACGGTCCCACTATCGTTACCCTTTACTTTTTTGCGTTACTCATTCATTTAATTTCACAACACAGTTTCACTGAAATGCAGATGGCTTGAGCTTGTGTCTCTATTTAACACACTATGCTTCCAGAAAATCAAGCTTTGTAAGATTAGAATTTTAGCAACTAAATTAGCATGGTTGAATGCCGTGCAGTTTTAATAAACATCCATTTAAACTGATATTTATCAGTTTCTAAAACATATGGTGTGACGTCCTCCAGAAGGTCAAACATAAATAAAATATGTTAATGTTAAATTGGTACTAAATCAAATGTCAATTTCTCTTTTTGCGGTACCCATTTGCCAATTTTTTCACTTAATATTAATATTTTTTCAACTTGAAATAAATAGTAACAACTCCTTAAAAACTCTTTAAAACTCTCTAAAAACTTTTCAGCAAATACATTTTATAGATTTAGATTTTAATTTAGCCAATTTTACTAATGTCACAAGTTTAACAAAATCATAAAAATGTACAAAAATTACAAAAACCAAAATTTGGGGAAATTTTTTTTGTCAAATTAGGGCAACCTCTGTTCAAACCCTTTTGTGATCATCTCATCCAAAGTAGCAATGACTCCTGTTTGTTCATTGTTTTCCTTTTCGTTCCGACCAAACAAATAAAATTCCCCTTTTTTGCTATTACAATTAAAAATGCAGAAACCCTGCAGATACCCAAAGTAGGGAAAAAAGGAAATTTACGAGGCAGCGGAAAGGAAATCTTGTCGCACCAGTGTGGCAGAAGGGTGTTACCCGCACACCATTAATCTGTTTTCTGTAAAGTGCAATGAAAAACCATGACAGTTGACCGCAAAACTTGTGTAATGTGGCATGAAAATTAAGAAACAAACAATCGAAAAGCCACTCATGGCCGCTTACCTTTATAGTGCTGGCCATTCTCGATCAGGACGATCGATCGAGTCCCGTTCTGAATTCACAAGTAATTCAGTGTTATTTTGTGGACGGCGGGCGAGTTGAGGTTGTACCCAGCGTTTGTTTGGAGCGGATGAGATTGTGCTAACACTGGGAAGTGAAGTCAGGCAATAGCAGGAAGACACTTCTATTGGTTCTGGCCACAGCGACTCGAAGAAACAGGATATTTGGGAGCGAGGAGATAAGAAGGACTAAAAACAATGTTGTTATTCCTAATGATGTGTGTTACACGATTTTTTTTTTTCTTCAGAGGAGGGGGGCATGGGGGGGGGGGTGGACTGGGCGAGTGGGCGGCTCCACGAGGGAGGTCTCTTGTGAGGCAGGTGCGAGCTGATGTGCTGTGTGTGTGACATGCAGAGCAGTGGCAGGATGCAGATGTCTGGTCATGCGGTCCGAGCTTGCCACGGCTCTGTGCCGCGTCTTCCCCAGAGGCTTTCTGCTGAGTGCGACAGAGCTCGCTTTGCTGCGAAATGCAAAGCCGGCCCGGCCCGGCCCACGCGTGCTGGGTGACGCCGATGATGCCCGGAAAACTTTACTGATCGCTAAGATGCTCTGCATTTATTTACACACCTGCAAGCCGCATTTTGTTAGTTTGATAGTTAAGCAGATAATATTTAAATTTTTTTTAGAAATCGTTTCCATAGGATGGAACCGCTATATGCTAGGTTCTGCATAGCTCAAGAATCAATGGGACAGACAGATGTATCAATACAGTGAGCATGAAATAAGCAATACGTAGTGCTAAGCTTGCAATAAAGCACACAAAATTAATTTTAAGAAATGCTTAGTTAATGATGGCGCACAGTGTCGCCACATAGAATGAAACATTTAGAATTTAGAAATTGAACGTGAAATTAGAATTTAGAAATTCAATTTAGAATTAGCATGTAGAATTAAAATTTTAAGGAGAGACAAGGTTTAACTTCCAGTGAGCGATGCTGTTAGATTAAATATTATTTCATGCAGTTTTGTCACTGGTGTTGCAGGAAGCATGTGTCACTGACACAGATAAATAGTGGCGCCTGACCAAAGCATTCCAAAGTAAAGGTTTTTAAACTGCTTTTGTCATTTAAGTTCAGGAAACAAATGTGGGAAGATTATGGGCTGTGAGCAAATGAATGTATCATGCAGTGTGGGGGGGCGGAGCTGCTACCATTCTCAGGGGGGTGAGTCAGGTGACTGCCCCCCCCCTTCACCTGTCCCTTAATGCAATGGCGCATTTGCATGAGCATGCAAGCTGCTTTCATTTATGCCAAGATGTTCATGCAAGACCAATGTACCTCCAATTAAAGGTCAGGTCTCAAAATCCCTCTCTCACGTGGTAATGCCTCAGAGCTAGGCGTATCACCAACCGCGTTTTGCCATAACTCACTATAATTATAAGCACTCCAGTTTTATTTGGTGATTCTCCGCTACTGCTTAAGTTATGCGTTATAATTCATAAAACACAAGTTTTTATTCTTTGTGGCTCTGCAGGTTAGCAGCAGGTCTCCAGAAGACTGCTGGTGTGAATCTTGCGGCTGGAAAAATAACCCCCTTAACCCCAAAACCTGCAGATAAATGACTGTCCCTGTGCTCTGACCCCAAGTCCTGATTTCAGCAGAAAGCAGATGGCATATGCAAAAGCAAAATAACTCCTGTGTACCTGTACCTGTCAGATTAAGATACTACATCATGTATTAGCCGAAGGCATTCTTAGGGAGCAGTCAAGGCTCACTGAGTCAGCCAAGGTTAACAAGAGCCGGAATGCACGCTAAGCCTACCCTCACCGATTTGGATTCTACACCAGACTATTATGAAATTATAAACTACATACATTTTTAACCCACCTAATCAGCCTAAACGCAAAGAGGCCCAGACAGAATTTAACATTTCCAAGAAGTGCAATTTCAACTGACAACTCAATTGCACCTAAATTAACCCCCCCCCCAAGCCAGGTTTAAGATCCCTGCTGTAAATTACAGTAAGGGTTACTCTTCAGTTTCATTGACAAAAATAGCTGCAGATACCAAGAGGAAGAGCAGAATTCTGGATTTGGCTTGAACCTGTGGTAGTCAGATGAAAGTGATTGTGAAACCACATGTGTTATTGTCAATACCCAGGCCAGGTGAATATTCTCAGCCTAACCTGGAGCGTGCGCGCACACGCACACGCACACGCACACGCACACGCACACGCACACGGACTTGCATACCTGTCTAAATGGGGACTGTCCATTCATTTCTATGGGAAAAACCCTAATCCCAATCACGACACCCTTAACCCCTACCCAGCCCTAACCATAACCATAAGTAACCAACCCAAATACAAGACTTTTGGCATTTTTACTTTTTTGATTGCAGTCACAGATTATTATAAAATTGAGCTTATCCAAATGGGGACATGAAAAAACGTCCACAAAAGTAAGGAAGTTTCAAAAGCTTCAGGTTTTACCACACTTTGGGAACGTTTTGGTCCCCAAATGTGATCTATGCAAGCCCAGACACACGCACACACACACACACACACACACATATGCACACCCTAACCCTACCCAGCCCTAGCCATAACCATAAGTAACTAACCAAAATACAAGACTTTTGGCATTTTTACTTTTTTGATTGCATTCACAAATTTATATAAAATTGAGATTATCCAATGGGGACTTGAGAAAATCTCCCCAAAAGTAGGAAAATTTTAGGTTTTACCACACTTTTGGGACATTTTGGTCCTTAAATGTGATATATACAAACCCACACACACACACACACACACATTCATTTGTTTGTTTCCTTTGGTCACTGTCTGGGTGAGGGGAAAGGCACACACCCAGAAGCTCAGCGCGGCCTCGGATGCCCGATTCATTTCATCGATTTGTCCACCAGCTAGCCATGGTTATCGGAGGTGCTCTCGCGCTCCGCAGACATTCCCTGGGGACTCTTTTTCCCCACAGGCAGGGAAACGGGAACTTTGGCTAATTGGGGGAAGGCTGGCGGGGAGCAGATCACGGGGAGCCAACGAGAGGAGAAAAGGGAGGAGAGTTAGGGGGATTTAGGGAGCGTCCAGCTGCCACGGGAAAAAGTGGGGGGGCTGGGGGGGGCTGTAACGCTAGAGCTGACTCAGCAGGAGAATGTGGCTCTCAAACTCAAACTTTAAATTTAGTTAAAGGACAAAACAAAGCTTCATGAACTCAGTACCATGCACCATACCTACTGCTCAAATGTGAAACATTTTTATATTTGCTTCTAATTTCAAAATAAAATGCCACCGAAGCCTGGAAAGAGAAACGATCCCTAATTTATGATCTCTAATAAAACAAAGAACTGGAGTCAACCGGCCTCGGTCTTTTGAGCGAAAGTCTTTCGGTAACATTTTAGGCGCTGTGCGCTGTACTCCAGGCGCTTGCAAAAGCGCAAATGGCCGAAACGTGCCGCTGTAAGCCGGGCCCTCCGTTGCATAATATCAGTTGGAGAGAAGGGAAGTTGCAGTAAGCACAGCGTGTTTATCACAAACTGAAAGTTCCTGGGTGGTTGAGAGGCTGGATGAGGACGCTGGACGCTCTCGTGATACCGGGCGACGTTTATCCACGCGCAGGTTCCCCCGTCGACTCTGTGCTCCTCATCACACCCGCGTTTCAAAGGCGCAAACAGAAGCCGCCGCCGTAAAGTTTTACCGAGCGGCTCGGTATGCGTTTTGCAAGACGGAGCTATTTTTCAGTTATTTGTAAGAGATGGCTTTCGACAGATGATTACCAGATGCAGCTGGGATGCGTATCAAAGCCGAGTTAAGCAAGACGCTCCGCGCTTCTGGATCCGAAGCTTCTGAATGGTAGGATTCTCTCCTTCCTGCCACCACGGCTACCGGCCAACATCCGAAGATGGCCAGTGCTTACGTGGGCCTCGCTGGGCTCTAGCTTACGCGCATCTGTGAGTGCGGCAGCCTGTCCCAATGCGTTTGGCCTGTTTGCCCAGGGTTTTAAAAGCAGCAAGCTCACACTGGTGGACCCGGGGACTTGAGGTGCAAGAAGACATGAGAGACAGGCCAAGGCTGATGGAAATATACTGCAAACATCCTCTCTGCCCATCAAGGGGGGAAAACATGCTTTGCTGTCACTGGTTGTCAATCCCCCCCAGCCCCCCCATACCCACCCCCACCTTTGTTTGTCTTCAGATACTTTTTTTTATGGCCTCAGAAAGGAAGTCTGTAGGAAGTGACCCCTGGTCCCCTCTCACACCAAGCCATGGCAAGCTCCACAGCCTTCCAGTGAGCCAGGAGTGGAAATGCTCTCTCCACAGGGGTCTAGGAAGCTGGGCTGGACCCCCACACAGGAACGTCCTGTATAACACACCTCACTCTCAGCTGCGGCTAAAAATACTACATCCGACTCTGATCCCCGAGTCCGATTCCTCAGCATTCCCACACCGAAAAATGAACACTGGCTAATTGCAAAGCCCCGTCTCCTCAGAATATTCCTCCTGTAGAGTAAGAGGCTCTTGTATCAAGGCTGTGCCAGGCGGGAAGCCGTGGGGACGTAAGCTGCGAGCCCTGCATGATGCGGCACAGCAGACGGCCAGCCGCAGCGTCAGAAACAGCACCACCTGCAGGCCACAGTGGGAACTGGAAGGGAGTCCTTGCCGTTTTATGTGAGCCCGCCTTCCTGTTCATTACTTATAGCAGGGGTGCCCAATCTTATCCGCAAAGGGCCGCTGTGTATGCAGGTTTTCGGGATAACCCTAAGTTCAGCTGTTCAATCCCAGGTGTGAGAATTCTTCAGCCAATCAGTCCTCTAATTAGTGAAAACCTGCACACACACCGGCCCTTTGCGGATAAGATTGGGCACCCCTGCCTTATAGTGTCAGTGGGGCAGCATCGGGGTCTGAGGCCCACCAAGCACACCGGAGTCATTCAGTCTCACCCACTGTGGTTTATCAAAAGTATTGTGACTTTGAAACATCCTACTTAGAGGTCAAGATACAGAAACCTTGTGCATTATGGCACCTGAGTCAGCATACATTTCCACTCTAATACGAAAAATCTTGATGCACTGTTTAGGGTAAATGGTTATGGAAAATGGATGCATGGATGTTATTATAGTTTATGACCAGGAAAACGGGAGGAAGGAATTGGAGGAATGCAGCCATTTTTCACAGCACCAATACTCAGTTATAATAAAACATGCGCCGATATGGATTTAAAATGTGCATGATTCAGGAGGAGATATATCTTAGACAGTGTGTGTGTGTCCTTCTCCGGTCTCTGCCCAGTATAATCGCTGTCCACTCCCAGGCAGGCCAGCAATTCACTTTAAAATTTTAAGATTTTAATTCAAGGCTTCAAAATATTTCCTAAAATACACAGAGCCCTCTTTTCATTCTATAATAATCACCGAAAGTCGTTAATGGCATAACAGAATAAGCCAACTATAAACGACTGTCTCTTGTCAAGAATTGTTTATGCGTCAGAAGGATACGCACAGAACTGCCCGCAAACATGGCTGCTGTTACGTTTCCGGGAGGACTGACGAGCCAGAAGCTCAGATTCGTCCCTTAAAATTTTTCAGGGCTTCGTCTGAGACGCTACTGAGGAATTACACTGCCTGCGCTTTGTTGCGTTTGAAAATTCCCGTCAAACTTAATTAACGCCAACGAGCGGGAATGCTTCCTCAGCGCAAACTCGTAAAAAAGTAGAATGTGAAAGGGGGAAAAAAAAATGACTCTTTGCAATTACACCTCTGCTGAGTCGTGATTGCGAGCAGATACTCTCTGCTGCCATGGTGGTCTTCCTGCGAAAACCCGGAGGATTTCTGCGCGGTAACGAGAGAAGAAGAATGGTCTGCATGCTTCTACCCTACCTGGTCCAGAGCCACGGGCCCCCATCCCCAAAAAGCAGCTGCACCCCCCCGTGCTGTTAGTGCCTCTGGCTCCTGGTGCGACTGCAGTTAGGTTGGGAAGGCCGGCTTGCTAGCTACTCTGCGTTAGTGCCTCCTACTTTCCACCCTCCAATGGTTCTTAGTGAATGGTTCTTAGCGGTGGTTCTTAGCGGTGGTTCTTAGCGGTGGCTCTTCGCGGAGGTCCCGTTGCCACAAATGGCGCAAGGTGGTGGCTTTCATCTCGATCCCAGTCGTCTGTCATATGATGGGATGCCATGGTACCCGTCTCTGTTACCAGCACACGCCGTGGCAGGGGCCCCAGCCACGCAGAATCAAATGCTCTGCCGCAGACTGTTCCATCCGTAGTTACTGAAAAGGGGCATTTAAGGATCATTTACACGTAAACACGGCCTAGCTGTGCATGTCCCCCACCGCCTGGCAGCCGCGTCCCGCCTTCTCACATATCATTCTGCTCGTGGATGATGGGGAAGACGGCATATGATTTTAATTAATTGCCATGGCCAGACAGTTATATTAAAAAAAAACAATTTTTTATATGGGTTATAATGGCCGTCTGTTGCTTGACAAAACACTCACCCTAAGCTGTGTAGCTGTTGGCATTCCCTGGGACCCCTGGGGGGGCTCATGTGTTTCCCATTTCAGGCCCCTCAACTGTGCTACATCATCAAAACAAAGCATCCGCATTGACGGGACTCTCAAGCCCGGGGGTCGGCGCGACCCCTCCGCCCCCCTCCGACGAGCAGCTCTGGGCACTGCACGGTCCCGAAGGCTGCGAGTCGCCTGCCGCTTGGTCTGGGCCAAGCTGAATTTGCCTGTCTAATTCGTTGCGCTTTTCAGTGTCGGAAAGGGAAAGCTACTTCTAATCGCTGCCCCGGAGTATTAGCTTAATCCCCCTGATGGATTCAATAGCATCTCGCTTCTGCGCAGAATTGTAGACAATTATGATAACTGAAAAAGTATGCGGGGCATAAAAAAATTGCGATTCCCACTTAGGTTTTACTTTTGAAGGTTTGCAGTATAACAGGCTGTGGATGTGGCATTTTTAATAAATCTGATGGAAACATAATGTAATGTAGCTGAAACATAAACATTTGAACGGACGCCTCGTATTAGCTATGGCAAATCCGCAAGCTTAGATATGTATTTATCACCCAAGTTATGAGAAACATGTGTTTATAATATTTTATTTAAAAACACACAAAAGGCCGCATGAATACGAAAAGGAGGGCGCAGAGATTCGAAGGGCTATGTGCGTTAACTTAATCCCATACCGAAATTTGCAGGTCATCGATGTTGCGTAAAATGTTCACTGGGCAAATGAATGTCACTCTGCATTTGCGAGCCAAGCAGGAAGCGGTTAACCGCACTGCTGGCCGGCCGCAGGAGTCCGGCGTGCTGCAACCGGCTGGCGATGGCGTGGATGTCACACAGGGCACGCCGAGAAGCAGCACCCAACACCCCCCCCGCCCCAAGTAACAGCTTCGTCTCAGCCACGTGTCTCGCTCTCCACCGCAGTCCTCGGACCCCTCCCGCCCCGTAGCCGGGCCACATGACAAAATGTTTGGTCAGGCCACACGGCTGGCATGTCAGCCCCTCGAGTCACGCCATGTGGCATGGTTGGGGGGGGGCACAGGCACTGCCACACGACAGGAAACCACTGCCTAGAGCAAAGGACCCAATTCCTGTTTCGTCATGTCAGTGCACTTTAAAACTGCCCCATATTGCCCAGGGAGCATAGGTACCGTACAGATCTCTCTGCGGGACTCAGTGGGCCGCCGAATGGGTCGCCGCGATGAATAAATACGGGGCGACCAAACGGGCCAATAAGGAACGCGCGTGTGACCTACTGTACACTGAGGTTTCCGCCATCATCACCGCATCTCTCCAGAAAAAGATGAAAATAAACAACGAGAAGAGGAACTACTGCCCTGTGACAGGTGGGCATTTTTACGGCCGTTTGCACACAGATGGGGTTTTGCAGCTCTGTGGGGGGGGGGGGGGCCAAAAAATATGCCTTGCAAAGCCCAGTACAAAAGTCGAGGGGGAGGAACCGCGTGCATAGAAATAGGTCCCCCAAATGGCCCCAGGGGCGGATCCGGGGATTACAGC
>JAODKN010000104.1:16656742-16685492 GCA_026774425.1 Petrocephalus zakoni | reverse complement strand
GGTGTACAGAGGCAGAGGGCGCCGCTGCGGTATAGCCAAGGTACATGCCAGCTGTGGTGTACAGCGTATTGTCAATCAGCCGTATGTGCTTGATGCAGGGGCACGGATTCACGACTGGCGTGAGCCAATCGACGGACCGATGGCGTTGATCTACTGTCGTAAATTCGACGCAACCTGGCCACCTGTGAAGGAGGCAGACGTTTCCAATTGTTGCACCATTGGGAAAGGAACCGCAGTGAAATGCTGGTTGTGTGCGTGTGTAATTTTAAGAGTGCTCGCTTCCTGCCCCGGAGATGTGAGATCCCACACTTCGCTCCGTCCGCGTCCAAGAACCAGTGTTCTGCCCACAGTAATTAGAGCCTCATGGACGAGCCGCCGATCCCTGTTGATTCAGCTCCCAGTTATTTCAGATGGAGGACTGTTCAGATGGAACTGGGTAAATGCCTCTTTGGGGGAGGGGTCCTCTATGGCGACCAGCCCTCAGCCACCCCTGTCTCCTTTCGCTGTCCCCCACCATCACGCCCCAAGGCCTGGAGTGATTGACAAGCTCTGTCAGGAACGTACATGGAAGCAACGCTAGAGAAATGGTATGTAATTTCAGGCCAGGGGTTATAATTATGCCCTGTTTTCTTTACCAAAATAAAACTTTCCAGAGAAAAACAGGCCTGTGCTGAGAGAAAAAAAGTGGCGGATGACATCACAGAATAATATTGTGGAGAATGAGAGAATGTTTGTAAAAAAAAAAAAAACACAACAATCAGGCCCTTTTAAAAAACACTTAAGATTTAGAGAAATGATGCAGGGCGACTGTAAACAGATTAATCAGCACTTAATCACACGCCTGTTTTTCCACTTTAATTGTATACTTACTGCATTAAATTATCTTAATTTTCGGGACTGAACCGATAAAACCCCCCTCTCCTTATAGTTATATAATTACACCCTCCATATAAATGATATTGCTGATGCAATAATAAGGATATTAAAACCACAGATTTCACTACTTAAAAAAATGGCAGTTGAATCCAATGGGGTAATTTCACCTCAGCTGAGCAGAGTCAGACACTTTTTGACATTAAACTCCAACCATCCACTCGAATATTAAAAACAAGTATACTTGTCTTCAATAATTTATACACGTCCATGGAAAATGTGAACCCGAAAATGGTCTCACTCCACGCAGAGCGGATCGCGACGGCTCTCATGTGTATCTAATTAACATTTTTATCTTTTATATCCCTTAAATGGCGCAGTAGCTCACACAATACCGGCTCTGTCCAACTGCGTTGACTGTAACAGAAACAAAAATAAAAACGAGGGAGGTTAGTTTTAATAGTAGCTATTTCTTGGCATGCCCGGGGGATGTCAGAATGTACATTTAGGCAATAAAGGCAACTGGATAGATGGTGTCCCTCAACATCCATAGTGCATTTATATAACCTGCAGGGAAGTGGTCCAGCGGGTGGTCTTATCATCCCACTGTAACTACTCTACTTAGCATATTTTTGGCAAATGAAGCGCACATGGCTGTGTGCGAAAATAAGTGACAGTGCTGGCAGATCTCGACTGGGCGCTGCCATCGGCCATCAGGTTTCCACTAAAAGATGTGCCCTGCTCGCTTGTCTTAAGACGGGTTTACGGGGTTGAAAAGAAGTGGAAAGCAAACATTACATCTTTCGAGCGCATGTTTTGCGCAATGCATTATGGGCGTGTGCCAGCGAGCGACACCCTGGGCCAAAGTCAATAAAAACATTTAGTATCGTTATATTTTTAAAAAAGGGGGAAAAGTTGGAGTTAAGATGGAGTATTTTAGACTGTCCTCTGATCTCCAAGTGGTTTCACTGAGGGCTGATTGCTTTTATTTTTCACATTATTACTTTTTAATCCGATAGCTAAGATGTGACAGAAGGGGATTTTAAGATTCTTAGTTTTCATTTTTCATGCAACCTGCGTCTGGATGTCTCATTTCTTTAAAAAGTCATTAAGTGTAAATATAAGATATGCCCTAAATGCTTTGTTCGATTCTAATGTTGGCTAATTCAGCGAATAGCTAACGGTATACAGTTTTCCAGTTTACACTGGTAAAAAAAAAAAAAAATGGTAAAAGCAGAAGATCTGTAAGTAGACGTAGCGCGCCGGAGTGCCTCTGCACCCGGCGAGTGGCGTAAGAGCTGTAAGAGCCGAGTCTGATCCGGCATGTTCTGGGAGGATTCGCGTCTTTACACATAACTCTCAAAACCACCTCATACTTGTGGCCTGGCTGACTGCTGTGGTCCACTGCACATATAGGTTAGAAACCATTCAGAATCCACTCCTGTTGCTCCCGACCAGCCACTATTGGTAACACGAGTGCTCGTGTTACCCTCAACCAGAGAAAGCCTTTGGCAACGGCGTTTTGAGCCTTTTGTAGAAGTTGTTTCAGTCAAATTAGTTGGCGTGAAATCAGACTGTCAGCACTCGCGGCCACTGAGGCTGTAGAACGAGGCGAGCGGTGAAATGGAGCATGATGGAGCAACACCTAAACAGTCAGTCCCATCAGCTGCAAAAGGCCTTGAATCAAGTATAAGTGCGATTACACGGCGTATCCCTGCAGTGTGTGCCTGAGAGGGGAGGCCGGAGCGCTCCTCAGCCATCGTTATAAAAGAGGTCGTAAACGAACATCCCGAAGAGGAGCTGGCGCTCCGAATGCCACTCAGCGTTTGGGCCCAAAGCAGAATGATGGATCGTTTAGGTCCTTTTCATGGAAAGTTCCCATAACGAGATTAGTGCCTGTGAGACTCCAGCAGCGCATTCCGTAACTTGGAAAAAAAAAAAATCGACACTGCTCCAAAATAAATAAATACATAAATAAATACAGATAGATGACAAATAGAATACACTACATACAAAAAAACGCACAGCTATTAAACTCAAGATCAGGACCGTGTCACACACTGGAGTACAACTTCAAGTTCATGAATAATGATTTAAATAATACAGATTGATATTTACGGCAGAAAATAAGTCTTATCTTCAGAAGCGCAAAGAGTGAAGCATAATCTCGTAAAGTACATTTTACCTGTGGTTGGTAACGCTGAATGACTGCATATTTATTGAAATTATCTGTATTAAGGAATAATGCTGTCATGGGAGTTTGTACAAAGAAAAATAATATCTGATCGTTTGTACGCCATCCATTATCCACTGAACGTCCAATAAAAATCACTGCCAGAATACCGAGCGCTAAATTTCATTAGCTGTGTGTCAAAAGAGAGTTTAAGAATATCACGGGCCACCGAAAATACGACCAATTTAAATTCTGCGCAGTCTCCCCGTAGCACCCTTATTCCGCACCATGAAACAAAAACAGTTCAGTTGCTGATGGTTTTCCGGAGGGCAGGTTTCTGGCACCGCGCACCATGTCAAATTTCTGTTTGCTCCTACCGACAGAGACGGCCTATGCAGACGCTCCGAGCTCTCATCAACTGGCAGGCCGGAGAGCCGCTAACGGAGAGGGCGGGAGCCCAAGATGGATAATGAAGTGACTCCGTGTGAGAAGCCCCCCGTCAAGGGGAGAGATGATTACCCCCACCTGGTATCCATTTTCGCTAATGCTAAGAGTTTCTCAGTTCTGTTTGAACAGCAGTGGCCACATCTCGCCGGGCCCCTCTGTAATCTTGACCCTGTCTCCCGGCTCCTCACCCACATTCCCTGCCTCGTTTAAGAGTGCCTCCCTTTCCCGAAGCTGGCTGTGCCACCAGAATGAGTGTCTGCCTGGATCAGCTTTACGTGCAATCACACAAGTGTTGTATAAGCTAGTCCCTGGAGCAGTTGGGGTATTGGTGACATCATTCTGCTGACCCTGAACCAGAGACCTGACCTGTGGAGCTAAACACTGCTAGTGACATCCTTCTGCGAGCCGCTGGATTTGAATCAGCGATCTTCAGATCACAAGTTCAGAGTCATAATCCTCAGAGCCTCAGTTTTAGTCTGGAATACATATCATGTTAGTCTCTCTGCAGTCCTTACATGGGTCCAGTAAAGCAGGTGATAACATGCTGTATGGGCTACTGAATACTTTCACAGATGGGCTCAGCGGATGGGTATACACATGTATCTGATCCCGCTTAACGGCCGGGCTGCGGAAATGTGAGACAGCTGGACACCTGACATTTACCTGGAACCAGCTGTGCATCAATATGCTGAACACCGACATGCTGAACACAGACACACTAAGAAATGACACATTGAACACCGACAAGTTGCACACCGTTACGCAGAACACCAGCGCTCTGCGCAACGACACATTAAGCACCGATGCTCTGAGCACCGGTGTGCTGAGCAACAACACGCTAAGCACCAATACGCTGAGTACTAACATGCTGAGCACCAACACACTGAGCACCAATAAGCTAAGCACCAATATGCTCAGTACTGACATGCTGAGCACCAACGCTCTGAGCACCGGTGGGTTGAGCACCAGCACATTAAGTACTGACACGCTGAGCAGCAACACGCTAAGTACTGACATGCTGAGCATCAACATGCTAAGTACTGACACGCTGAACACCAACATGCTCAGTACTGACACGCTGAGCCCCAGCATGCTAAGTACTGACACGCTGAGCACCAACATGCTAAGTACTGACACGCTGAGCACCAACTAAGTACTGACACGCTGAGCACCAACACGCTAAGTACTGACGCGCTGTACAGCAACACGCTAAGTACTGACACGCTGAGCACCAACATGCTCAGTACTGACACGCTGAGCCCCAGCATGCTAAGTACTGACACACTGAGCACCAACACGCTAAGTACTGACACGCTGAGCACCAACATGCTAAGTACGGACCCGAGAACCATGAACATTTCAAGAAAGGAAGCAGCACATTGTGTCTACCGACTAAGAAGCGAATGCCCTGGCTTTGACATATGGTCGACCCTGAGGCAGCCATGCCTCCTGCCCCAGGTGAGGGACCATGGCAGCCCGGGGACCCAGGGGCCCCACTACTGACACATCCACCGCGGGTCGGTTTTACATGCGGTAAAATAATTATAACACACGGGGCAATAGGTGCTGATGCTGCCTGTCGACATGTCACAGCCCATTTTAAGGGCCCCGGGGCCCCCTCTGTAAACGTGCTACCAATCAGCAGGGACGATCCAGCGGACAGGAAATCTAAAATTAGCTTTTACTACCTATAACGGAAGATTTACGGGATAGTTTAATTTGCAGTGTTACGGCTGAGAATCTGCAGCTCATGGAACGAAAACAAGCCTCCGTCCCAGGACTCATGTGGCCTGCGTCTCTCTCTCACACACACACACACACACACACACACTGACACACACACAGAGACGCACGCGGTTTGAATTAGTCGGCCAGGCCCCAGCTCCCAGCAGGCTGAGCCCAGGGGTTTACCACCTCATTCCTTTCCGATCGTACAGCCAGCCAGTCCACGTCTTTACAGCCGTCTGCAGCCGTTCTTCGGGTTTCATACGGTAGCCGTCAGCATTATAATATGTCAGACCCTGTTGCTGGGGAATCACTGCCAAGGGCCGGTGGCCGGTGCCTCCCCACTAGACAGGGGCTCCAGTGTGGAGTGCAGGCGTCCCGGAACCTGGACACTATGTGCGTGATTCGTCATCGTATCTAATACATTATTGTTTTTCCTTAATAGCCACACTGGACTTCTTCACGCTGTGATTTTCCGCAGGTGCCTCGGTGGCACATGCAGAGCTGCTAATCTGCGGCCACACACTCGCACGTGTGTGCCCTGCTCATAACAGAAGCCGCCAGGCCTTGCCAGGCAGGCGATGGGTAAATGAGGATGGCCGCCATGTGTCATCCGGGTCCATTGGCCACTGGAGTGTCACCGGCGAGTGCAGAGAACCCCGCATTCCTGCGCAGTTTGACTGTTCGAAGAGAACTCCAGAAATAGACCTATTGATATTAACATCGAGCAATTTTTTTATCCCTTGGTTTTGTGGCCACCCCCACACTGCCCTCCTTTGGCCCCTTGATCGTTTCTGCTTTACATGCCTCCAACAGCACTGAGGATTGTGGGTAACCAGCCCCAGAGTTGGGGCGGTGAGGACTGACCTTTGATTGCAATCGCATCTGAAACATTATTCATGTAAATCTAGCCACAGAGGCGGCCCTTGCAGATTAAGACGGTGTCGACACCCTTCAGCACTCTGGACGCACCTGCAGAATGATGGCCGACCCAACACACTAAGCGCATAAACATCTGAGGTGCGTAACCACTCGTGTTCCTATGCGAATTCACCTCAGGCCCAAGCCAAGATGTCGATGCTCAAGACATTGTGGCTGCAAACACTCAAGCATCACGTGCAGAATGCACAACAGTGTATAAAAACGAGCTAAAATAAGCTGTCAAATGCCTGCTAGAAGTCAGCCTGAAATAAAGGCCTGTCATTTAACTTCTGGATCCCCAGGCAACCGCCACAGCAAAAATTGCATCTGGATAAACAATTTCACACTGTGTATGACACGAATAACATTGCAATCAAATACAGGAGTCTATCTGTACCAGATTTTGCTCCGTTGTATTCCGACTGTCAGAGCAGAAGGGGGCAAGACGACTAATTTCCCAGAAGCCTTTTGTAAAATACCTAAATACGCCACGTGGCTTTAGCAGGTGTAAATATTCTGCCAGGGGAAGGATTTTCACAATTCTCACCTTCTATGAATGACTTCGTGACCCACGACGGGTCCAGTCACAGTAAAGTGTGAGTCAGAAATGAAGAGGCCCTAATCGGCGTGCACGTATAACTCGAAAACCGAGGCTAGAGGCGAATAAGAAGGACGTGGCAGTGTCTGGCAGGCATGCCGAGCTGGAATGGATAGATGGACCTGATGAGACTGAGGTAAAACAGATGTTAGCTGTGTCATTTCTGCCACATAATCTGTCTTCAAGCTTGATTTTTTTTTCTAGTATTTTCTAGTGTTATTACCAAATCAGAGAACAAGTAGCCCCAGGAACAATGCAGGTGACGGCCTCACCTTAAAGAGCAGCAGGGGAGATGAAGGCTATTCCTATGGGGATAAACACTGACTGCGGAGACAGCTAACCAGCTAATTCAGTCTTATTATTACCAGCGACATAAAGCTATGCGAGATTTTTGTTTAAACTCTCCTAATATCGGAAATGTTTTATTCGCACCTTTTTGGTCTGTAAAAGTCTTATGAATAGGCGTTGAACGGACCCATGCGATCTGATATCCGGTACTAGGCTACATAGGTTGGATAAAGCATTTGCATCTGTATCGTCAGTCTCATTTTCTGACTGGGTGACCGTTTCTTTGTGACTGTCACACCTCAGACCCTGTCCGTTATTATGTACTGCAGTGGGAAGCAGTCTGGTTACTAGGGAACTGTGCAGAGAAAAAATGAAATGCAAAATATAACAATAAAACTATTTTAAGAATTTGGCGCCAAACTTTATTGTGGTATTCAGAATACTAGTTTTGCCGTCTGCTTTTTAGATTGTGATATTGCGTGTCACAAAGAAAATGGATTTAAACAGTATGTACTTTAAAAAAATATATTTGAAAAATAAATATTTTAAATGAAAACATCCTCAAAATGAGGGAAGGGCCATAGGAACAGGGTGGAATGGGGGGGGACGTGTACCCCCAAATATTTCATTTGGTTTCACCCCCCCCACTAAATGGGCCTTTGCATTTAAATTTTTAAGTTGTGTCCCCCCCCAATATCAGACTGTCTCCTACGCCCTTGAATGAACAGCATCCTAGAGCTGAACGCGTCAGAAGCAATTTGCAATCTTCGCACCTTCGCAAAAACCTCTGGGGCAAATCGGGCCACGCGGGAGAAAAACAGACCTTTTCTGCTTCCATGAAGTCACAGCAAAAGGTGCATTTCCACTTATACAGAGAATTTCTCTGAATTTTGCTTGCTTACTAATTCCTAAACAAGCCTAACTACAATGTGGCCTTTCTAAGAATCTAAAAACTTTAATAATTTATTTGTCAATTAACACTTTTTGCCAGAGTTTACTCTCATGTTTAATTTTCCAATATTTATTTCCAAAATACCAAGATGACTGCTATGTCAGTACAATAACTAATATGCATATTATGAATACATATGAATATGTAATTCATAATCATTTTTATATAATGTGTAATAATACCACAAAACTAGAGAAATAATATTTTAATAGCCGTCGGTTTTTATTAACATTTATTCAATATACGCCTAGCTGTGCATAAATAAACAGGCCACTGAACTTAGTTGTTTAATTAGGCCTGAGGTTGTTCGTGCTCTAAGTACTGTTTATCTTTGACGGCGTTACAAGGTTTACGACCGCAAGTCCCAAACCAATAAGCAAAACATAAATCCTACGGGTTCCTCATTTCATCGCGATTTCGCCCAGCTTCACCACCGTTGATGTCTTTCAGATTGGCTCTGCGGCGGAATGTAGTGTTGAACCAGAAAGTTTTAAGTGTTGTGGTCAGACCCCGACTTATTCATTTAACCACAGCTGAAATGACAGTCGGGTTCGCAGGCAGCTTCATAGGAAAAGCCATACGGTGAAAGACAGCGATAGGCTATACAGACGCTTTTATAAACAAGTATACCTCAGGTATCCCAAGTACCCGCACAGGTGAATCGGATTCTGATGATTTGTTAGTTTAAATGGCGACACGGTACAGATCCAGTTTCAAACGGAATACGTTCTTACAAAGAAACTGTTTCAGATAAGGGCAGACAACGGGGGCACCTTAAACACTAGGTGGGGCTAAATTTAAACAACGATTTTCAACACATGTAGACGTTTATAAGTATATAATATACACACCTAAATTGTTGCACATAAAACCTGGATACTTTCCTATATAAATATGTACATAGTATATATGATGGCCGACAAAGAGAAAACCCAATTAAATTATAACAAAAGTTAAATAAAAATCATCAGTACAGGCATCAGTCAAATTTCAAGCGCACATGCTAGACGCAAATGATTAAATATAGGGGACTAGTTCTTATTTGTATGTTATACCTCGCTGGTAGGTTATACGTGTGCGTTCCGTTAGCATTCACATGAACCCGCATTAACACTTGTTTAATGAATTTGCCGCATATTAGTTGTAAATGAAAAAAGAAGCCAAACGAATTTTACGCACTATATAGGCTACTGAATAATGCGATTTCCAGTGAAAGAACTATGAATATTAACTATGAAAATCTTTAACTGCATTCGTATAACTACAGGAATAAAAACATAGTAATGGAAACATCGCATTTTAACTGACAAAACAGCATCCTTGGCAGACTGATAGCGGCGGACGCATCATAGCTGTCAATTAAAGAGTCAAGGATCTTCTTAAGTGTCACTACGGTCCGAAAGACCCGCCACCTCCTCAGCATCAACAAGCCTTTCAAAGCAGCAAGCAAACTGTAAAGCACACATGCGGGTATAAGGATTAGCGACTATTGCAGAGGACAGCGGCGGGACTGAGGAAAACATCCTGCAGTATTGTATTATTTTAATGTTGCCACTTACGTTTAGAAGTCCTTGTTCCGGGACAGTTTGTTTGCTCCCGGAATGTGTTATAATCTGTAAATAAGCCGGAAAAAAAGCTTTTCGTTTCTTTGACTGCGGATCGGCGGAGTCTCCGGGCTACATCTCCCAGCTATATTACTTTAGTAAACATGAGTCAAGTCACTGGAGGCGAGGGAAGGAGGGAGAGAAGGCGAACTGGAGAGAGAGAAAAAGCCGCACGGGCACATTAAAAAAGAGTCATGCAAGTTTCAAAGAATTGCAGCAAAGCCACTGTATTGTTATCGATGCTCGCAAACTAAACGAAATATTTCCAGTTCTTTTTTCCACTAACGTCTTGTTTTCAACCTCGCACTTCTCTTTTATAAACAAACGAGGTCCTGTTTAATGCATGATGTCCAGAAGGGAAAATGAAATTGCAAGACGCGGACCATCAGGCCCATCCATGTGGCCCGGGTCGCCTACAGGTGTCCTGAGATGTGCTATGGACCCCTTAGCAGCTTTAAAGTAATAAGCAGTCATTCAGCAAGATACCGCATCCAGCGGCCCTACGTTTGCTTTTGAACTACTAAATATGGCCATATTCTGACTCTCTGCCAAGGATGTAAAACTCAGCGCCTTGATGTTAAACGCGTCTAACTTTCAGTCCATTCAAGTCTTTTAATTCGCTAATTAAGTCCATTAAACCTAATGACGATCTTGCACTTTAATTACCGAACACCGCGCACGTTTAATTCGGTAATTATAATACACCATTATAAAGCACATGATTATAAACGGTACAAATAAGTAAGTAAGTAGTTGAACTATTTAACACTGGCTTAAAATGGGTACAACATTGAACTATGCACCGTGAAATGATGATTTAGGCTTTTGTGTTCCTGATGTATTTTCAAGCATTTTCACTGTAATTAATCGTATTATTTAAGTTTTATGAGGGAGAAGTGTTTTAAAATGCGGGACACTGAGATGTCCTTGGCTGTCCCGCCGGATTAAAACTCGCTTCGCTATTCGACTCCGACAGCAAAATCACTGTTTACCAAGCATGAATAATTTGGGGAATACGTGTGTATGCAAAATAATACGCATGTTGGGAACGAATGGGCTTTGGGTGGCAATTTTTGGATAGGGTGTAGCTCACAGAAGTGCGCTTGTGACAGAGGGGTGTTTTCCATGAAAGAGGAGTTATTTTAGCTCCAGACGTGTTTACATTTCTGTGGTTCTTACTCTAACTTGCCCTCTCTCTCTACGCGCAGAGCATCGGCCCGATCCCCTCGGCTCCCAGACATTCCAGAAGTCTGCCAAAAAAGCAAAGTAACGAATAAAAAAAAAGAAATAATAAAGGGAAACAAAAACACCCAGAAAGATCCCCCAAATCACGGTTCGAAGACGTGACGGTGCTCATATGGCGCGCCCTCGTGTTTAGGATCTTGGCAGTCCTGCACGATGCATCCAGATAAATATAGAGAGAAATAAGCAGAAATCGCTGATTTGGCCAAAATTAGCACAATCAGCATATTGATTCTGTCGTTGTAGAGAACGCGCACATTTATTAATTTCTCCCTAAGCTTCACTTTAAAAACACCGGAGACATTGTAGTAAGTAAGTAAGGTACAGCCAAGGGCACCAGTGCGGTTTGTAAGACGCTGTCTTGTAAGGATGTTTCCGTTTGTGTGCATTTCTGTATGTATTTATGGAATCGGAGCCACCAAACGCGTCCAAGTGGCATGTAGCGTTAATTAAAGCGTCTCTGCAGCGTAGCGGTCCGGACTAGAGGCCAGCGGGCGGCTGCGCGGAAGGCGAGGTCCCGGCCTGGGGCGCCTCTGGCGGGGCTGAAGCTGAGCGAAGGAAACGCGGGGACCCCAGGAAGCAAACAGCAAACCATCTGCCCAGAAAGTGCGCAGACGCGAAAGACAATTCCTGCGGCAAAACAAAGAAGGAGCGAAGTATCCCGAAGGAGGAGAGGCGCCCGGAGCGCGGCCGCAGCCGCAGGGCGAATCCACAGCAAACACGCCTTCGCAGCATTAGTGACAATAAAACGCCACTTGCGAGAGAAAATAAATCCATTACAAAAAAAGCAGCAGGCCTACTGCAGTTCTTTCTCGAGATAAAAAAGAATAAGATGAAATGCAGTTAAAAAATAATAATACAATTTTAAGATGGAAAAACTTGTAAATGATTCTCCAGTGTATTTGTTTAACCTTTTAAATTCAGGAATGTAAATGAACTATAATGTTAAATGGGCATAATCTGTTACATTTTGAGATCTTGTCCAACGCATCTGCTTTAAAACATGGTTATTTACTCGCCATACCTATAGCATGAACAGATGACGTCGAATCTTTCACATTTAACGTGAAGTTAAATAAACGTTCATGTCTAATAGAGAAAAGAAAATCAGACATCACTGACGGTGATCAATTCCCCGCCAAACTCGTGGCTAGCAAAGTTAATATGTGAAACCTACGCTAGGGTCACAAACGACATGGAACATTAATGACGAGTCAGTGTGTTTTATATCGCGTGACATGAATGCTGTCCGCAGTACTTACATCACGAGTTGCGGATTATCTGAAAGACAACTAAGGTACACTGATATAAGAGAAATTGCTGGGAAGTATTTATTAATATTTTATTATAATAATTATAATTAATATTAACTTCGCATTGTCCTGTTGTGGTATTCGCAGTGTGGAATAAGCACCAGTGAATAAGGCATTTCGGAGTAAAGATTGCATACTTAAGGACCCAGCATGTTTAATGCCAGGCGAGCCCAGGCTCGGACCATCTGGCCCGAACAGCCCTGCTCCGTGGCTTTAAGCGGGAAGGGGGGACAGCAGCCTCCTGGCAGCCTGCCTTCAGCTGGGAGGGCGGAGAGCTGGGTGTCGGGGCCGCGCAACGTATAGTCTAGACAGAGGAGATCGGGTTGAAATCTGGAAGCCATTGACTCCAGCTTGGAGCTGAGGGCAGCCTCTCCGCAGTAAAGGATCGCATTTCACTGCCTAATTATAAGTGAAAAATAGTCGCTTCGTTTACCCTGCATTTTTTTTCTCTTTCTACAGCAAAACTCAACAGTGTGGGGGTTATGAATTCTATCAATAGCGTATTATATACCCCGAGCCCTGTTTAAAATTGCTTACAGTCATATTTTATTGCTTCGTGTTATTTTAATGGAAATTCAATAAAATTATTTAGGTATTTGTAATGATAATTACAAAGTATAGAAATGTTTTATATAGTCGCTTAAAAATCCCTGATTCATCATGGGAAAAGCATATTGTATTGCATTATTCTAAATTCAGAAACTAGGAGGCACGTGGTTAATGGTAAAAAAAATTGACGGACTGAAGGACTAGCATTACCTTAGCAAATTGAATAAGGCGGTTTAACAGCATGGAGATATATATATATATATTTTTATAATTTTTTACGTCAAGCTGTACATATTATACTGTTCCAGCAGGGGGAGATATCGTCACGCAATTTAAACTCGGACAATAGCGGTGTCTTCGTTCTATTTCTTAAGATGATACAGAGAAGATTAAGTAATTAAACACACAAGTAAACAAATATGTCAAGTGTTAATTTGTGCGTCAGTAACAGCAGTTCCACCACTGCTACTCGGGTGATTTTGAACCTCAGTGTAACACAAAGGAAATTCAACTCCCAGGCACGTGTCCCTGGTGGCTATTTGACTACTGAGTTGCTGGAAGTGATTCAATGACCATCCACTCATGTCACTAGGTCACGGTGCATAGTGCAGTAAGCAATCTGTGGAGTAATGCTGTCTGCTCAACAGATACAGTATATGCAGTTAAGCAAGGTACATCAATGGGCAGGGCTGGGCCAGGGACTGCTTTCCCATTGGGCCAGTAGTGCTGAGCCCCTCCTGCTTGGGAAAATCTCACTGTAGGGGAACCCCCAACCCTGCTGGCAAATGTAATCATAAGTATTTATGTGTGGTGGGCCTATGTAGGCAACAGTCCTGGGACAGATTTTTAACCCAACACAACACAACACAACATTATGCCACTATTTACATTTGCATTGCACTTAACAATATTTTTCACAAATGCTGCAGGAAAGAACCATAGAAAAATGGTAGCTTATATAATAATAATAATAATAATAACAATAACAGCAGTAGTAGTAATAATGATAGTAGTAACAGTTACAGTACTTGTTGTAGCAATATTCATCATCTTCATAACTTTAACAGCATTTCCTGATATTGAGAAGGTACACCAAGAAAACAAGAAACTTTAATGGGCAGTAACTTAAAGCACTCAACATGTTCGTAAAACATCTGCCATTCTTCATGGAGAAGCAATCAAGCACCGCTAACTGTGAGCGACACTGGGGAATATTACAAATAAGTATGCAAAATCCTTCTATTTCTGTGCCCTGAAAAGACGTTGCTCTGCTCGAGTTTTGGGCTCACGAGCAGCGGGATATCTTAGGAGGCGGTTTTATGGTGCCTTTTCTCAGGGTTGCTTCCATCTGGAAGGCTATATCATGGACAGGATAGCTGCCCCGTGCACATTTCTGCAACGCAATGAATGTTACTGCTCTGTTTGGGAAAGTGTGAGTTATCCATCCATCCATCCATCCATCCATCTTCCAGGCCACTTATCCTGGTTAGGGTCACTGGTGGGGGGGTGGGGACATTGGGGTACATTGTAACTTGAGGAACTACCCTACAAATGTTAAATGAATAGCTTAAGATGAATACTCAGTTTATGGTTGTTTTTGCAATTCATAATACGCACGTTTAAATTGACACAACTGATACTCAATATTAGCTAGTACTTTAGTTAACCAAGTATTTTATCATAGCAGCTTGCCTAATAATATCACACCACTGTGTATGTGCTTAGCTAGTATAGCTTAGAAAAAGATAAACTGTCAGATTTCTAGTTAGGGAAACATTCACATCTGACAAGCAATAAATAGCTTTCGTGGCACCCTACTTCATTAACTTGCCAAATACCTAAAACTAAGCAATGACGTGCAGCTGATGCAGAGAGAATTCCTGCTTGAACCATGTGCTGTACTTTTTGACGCCATTAGATGGTGGTATTGGCTTCCGTTGAGCCCTTTTTTGAACAAACAGCAATATCTAGTATGGTCAGAAAACACAGCAAGTGGTTGATGAAGCTTCATTTGGCCATTGCCAGCAGCAAGATGCCAGCATAGTGAAGAGTGGCATTTAACTGAATCATTCAAAGAACCAATAACACGTGACAAAAAAGCAAAGATGTTAACCCTGATTTCCCAGCCAAATTCCCAGAGAAGGCATAGTCATTCAGTCTACAGTATAGCATATAACAATGAAAATGGCCCCTTAGGTTATAAGCCCAAGAAAAAAAATGCGATGTGCTGCCAATGTCATAACTGTGATGCTTTATCTAAGTGGGATGTTAGCTGATGGCAGTCACTCCTAATAAACCATGTAAAATGGGGGCCGGAGCAGAACTAAAGGGCAGCCTCTAGGGTCATGACTGTGAACTGCAGAAGGAACCGTGGCACACATTACAGTACAGACCACCAGGGGTAGGAGGGCGATCCAGTCACCCAAACCTGGAGGTATGTGGTGACAGCATTACCCACCCCTCTTTGTTTAGCTAACTAACAAAGTTAAATAACACATAGCTATATGAAATATAAGCAAAACTAGGCTAAGACTCTAAACCAGGGGTGGCCAATACGTTGATCGCGATCGACCAGTAGATCGCAAATGTAGCCCGGGTAGATCTCGCGACATTCAGATTTTAGATGTCAGCCTATCATCTATCCTCCCTTTGCATTTGCCACTTGATTGACGTAAAGGGCGGCCAGTCTGCTGTTGCACTTCGTTACGTTAGGTTACTGTAACATCTACTTAGAGCCCTTCTCTTCTAACGTGTCTTTAAGATCACACGGGTCACCAGGTAGAAAACGCAAATTGCAAACTAATGTAGAACTCCAGCAAGCAAAGTGACCTAGCTAGCCTTCCAATGTATAATTACTAAAAAGGTATATAAAAATGAGGGGAGGAGCCAGACCAAGTAAGGAATCATAAATGTATTGCATTGTATTGTGCTGTAAGGGCCCATGCAGTGGTTCGCCAACATATACTGTATATATAAAGTATACTCAGTGTGTGTGTGTATAATATATATATATTTAGCATTGTTAATGTGGGTAGATCATTCTGACCTGTCATTTTAAAAGTGGCTTGAGAGCCGAAAAAGTGTGGGCGCTCCGGCTCTAAAATATGGGATTGACAGATGTTCCCTGTAATATTTTGCTTTTATATATGTCCACAGAGTCACATATTTAAATTAATATATGGTCTATAAACCAAATGAAAGGCCTTCCCTGTGTTGCAAAAAATGGGTGCCAAGATTTGATATGTAATCAAATTTTCAACCCTTCCCTGGTATAAATTCTACCTTCAGCTTCAGTGTGAGCTTTCATCACTCAGAGTATAGGCTTGCGGCCAATCAGTACACTGTAAGGCCTGATATTTTCTGAGCTCTGTTGAAAACAGTCATAACGGAGAGGGGAGGTTGCTAGGCAACCGTCAATGCCCTGAAAAACAAAACTCATTTGCAGACTCCGGCAATGTTCACATCATTTGCCAGGAAAGTCCATGCATCCTTCCATCTCCTTACCGCTCGTCCAGGTCAGGGTCATGGGTGCCAGGAAAGTGAGGTTTCGCATTGATCGGGGGAGTGCGGTTTCCTCTGACCCTCAGTATTTTAAAATGCCAAATTAACTAAAAGTATTACTTGAGATGCAGCAATAACTAACATGATTTTTTAAACTGGAACAACAAAAAAGTAGGTCACGAAGTTCCAGCACGCTGATTGATGCAACAGATTGCTTTCTCTGCAATATCAAACCTCAGCAAATAGATATAAAATATATTCATGACTCTTAAATCAAGATTTATTTTTCTCTCTACAGAAAGGTTTCCAAAAAGACATATAATATATCAACGTTTATGGAACAATTGCAGCTCTGCCATCAAAACAGCGTGTTATATAAAGTACCTGCTTTACAGCAGCGTTTTTCTAATACTATAATGACATATAAAATGTCAATCAAATGTCTCTTGTCGGCTGTCCTTGATGATTTTATAAACTATTAACCAAACCAATAAATTTAACACAAAACAGCTTTAAGGCGCCATGGGTTATGTTATGGGTCTTTGTTATTGTACGTAACCTCAGACCAGCCTGCAGACCAAGTACGTCTGCTTTTTAAACGTCTTACCGCGTTTTAATTCTTATCAAGCAAACACTGTACTAACGTATTTTGAAAAATACCTGTCCTGTACAGCAAAACGACCCTTGAAACAAGTTAGTAAAAATAATTTCAAAACCTCATTACTCGATTTCTGCGAATTGGAAAAAATAGGAAAGGGCCGTCATTTTCGATGGCCACGTTAGGTCCGCACCGGTCTGGGTGGCTGGTTTCCTGTGCTCAGTGACATAACAGTACTTTTCTTTTTCGTAAAGAACAATACAGTTGAGGGAGAGTTTACTAGCAATTCAGCCAAAGGACAAAGCCAGCATTTAAGTGTAAAGCCAGAGTTGCCAAAGCAGGGATCATTCGATACCTCTGACCAGGAAGGATCACCCAAGCAACATCTTATTAGAACAATGTGAAACTATATGTTTCCTGAACATTAGTCAATCAGCAGTGAGACTGCACTGAATTCCACGGCGGACTGGAGAGGCACTGAATTCTGTATCAAACCTATCAAACCTGTCCCCGGTAAGTATATGTGATCTTTTAATAGAAAGTGCCTTTTAGCACATCAGAGTAGATCTATTTGCTCACAGCCCTATCTGACAGAGAAACCTTCCAGGGTAGACGTTCCTGCTAACTTTTTTTTTAACCTGGTCTGTCCTTTGGGTTACCCCCCAAACACTTCCCACGGTGTTGGACAAAAGCGGACTTTAGATTTAGATGGTCTCGAACAATGGCCATTTGCACCGAACAAACAGTGGATATGAATCGGGCATTCAGTAGTTATGTAAAGAACGTAAATGTATTTAAATGTTAAACAGCCCAATAAAGCATTACAGAACATGCATCTAGAACTTCCATGACAACTATGCATGGGAATTAATTATGGCTTCTTAGACAAAGAAGAAGCCAAAAAGCGGTTAAAATCTATAGCCAGTACAAAGTACCAACATTTAAGCATATCCTTAATTAGCAAACGTAGCCATTGATGCGTGTTTATCATCACTAAGGTTAGATACAAAATATCAATAACTAGGCTACTTCACGGGACATAACAGTTGGATCTGGGAGTAATCCGTACCTCAGCACACATTTATGGAGCTACCATGCTACGTTACTTTTCAGGACCTCCGATATGCTTGTTCGGAAGTGCACACTAATGCGCCTTACTATAGTAAGGGAGGGTTTACTTTACACCAGCTTTGATGACAATGCTCTACATGGGCGTTTGCAAAACGTCGGGTGTCATTATTCTACCGCTAACACCGACACGTTTTGTATTAATACTTCCTAATGATGGTGATGCCTGGGGAAGGGCAGATAACCCCCCCGGATTTGGCTGGCCCCTCCCACGCCCCGTCTCCCTGAAAAGAGCCCGGCGCTCGGCACTTCCCCATTCAGCCGGTACGCACGCACTTTAGCGCAACCGGAATAAAGTGGATCGCTTTACTATTTTTTCTCCCTCCTCGCATACTAGAGCCATTAGTAACCCGGCCACTCGAATCACCCCATTCACAATCTCAAAAGACTCCGCCGCGGTACATTCAGGAGGAATACAAAATCATATTTTTTGGATATTCTCCTAAAAAAAAAACACATCGGTCCTCAAATACAACAGGTAAGAAACGATTTCGGATGTATTGAGCCGATACACCGGCCCCCGCAAACCGTATTTATTTAACTTAATAGTATAATATTCACATTATGGCTCTTATCTCTTATCGCTGCTGCGTTGGAAACACTCGGTCTTCAGGGAGCGCGATGTTTTCGCGATAGATTCTATCGATAAAGGGTTTAACTTGTTAATGGGTACGCGGACATTTCTGACCATTTCTCAGACATTATCCTGCTGTTCTTATACGAATGAGGACCACCTATCATGAGTGTTACTGTTACACGTTAAACTTATGACCAATAGGGAAATAACGCGCTTTATGCTCCGGCGGCCGACGTCGGCTATTATGAAACAGCATTAAGCTATATGGCGATATTGGACGTAGAATAAATCAGATTTGTTGTGTGGAATTATATTTTGAGTTTGTATATTTAACAATACACATTTATTATTATTATTTTTTATTTTTAAGCCTAATTTAATTTAATATTCCCACCTATTTGGTGCCCCGTATTGTCGTGGTCGCTGATATTGTTATTGCTGATTGTCTCTCTTTCTCAACATTTCGCCGAATTAAGCCGACCAAAATAACGAACGTACATTTCATCATGTTAATTATCCAAGAATGTCGTAACCAGCACATTATGTAATGCGGTTTTTTTTTGTTAGCCCCCTGACAGATCTACACTCCAATGTGCGACCTCATCATGGATCAGGTGGCCCCCCTGTCTGTTGGATACCGCGGTAATCTGAAAGTAAGGAATTAACACCCCGCACCACCACTCCTTCATGCGACCAACTGTTTTCAATACCTGTTACGTGTACTCGTATTAAAAGGAGAGGAGATGTTCTTGAAGTGCGCCCCTGGGCTTCTGAGACGCCTATAAGTTGAGTTTCAAAGAGGTGTAGATGCAAAAGACGTACTAGGGACAGATATTCTGGTTGTTTACGCTGAGAAACCCCTCGACAAGCACAGAGAGAAATGCCCGGAGACCTTGAGGAGATCAGATTTTCATGAACGATGCTCAGGATCATCTGGAGATGACCTGGATATAGCTTTAAAAATGAAATATATTGTGGTTATGCAATGTGAAAATTATTACACATTGTTAGAATGTATAACTCAGTCGTTGCACGGACTTTTTTTGCGTTGTACGGTATAAATAAAATAAAACACATTATTAAAACGAGTGATATGGTTCCGGACGCTGTTTTGTTTTTATGTAATGCATTTTCCCAGCTGCTGGCGGGGGGGATTTTGTGCGGACAAAATGGTGGGCGATGTTTGCCCCTCGGTATAAGACGTGGCAGCGCTTATTTGCGAAGAACTTTGTTTTACCTAATCGAATTTGAAGAGCGCCTGGTTTCAGCCCGACGCGGCAGCCTCCCACGCAGGCTCGTAAGCCCCAGGCGCTGAATCGCACCCAGCTGCCCGGAGAGGAGTTGGGAGGGCTGCGGAAGCGGAAGCCCATATATGGGCCGGTGTCGGGCAGCCGGCGGACCATGGCAACCGGGAGGGCTGAACTTTTAATGGCCGATAAAGGCGCTGTTTGAGCAGTGACGACAGGCCTTTCTGATTACCTCCCTTATCTGCTCTTCCCTCTAATCTTTCGAGGAAACATGAATATCGATCATTAAATTTACGCTTAAGTTTACAGTTTTTATAGTTTTTCTGATCTTTTTTTTTTTTTATTCAGGTTCAGCCCAATATTCTATATAATTTAATATAATATGAGCAATTTCCTCCGGGATCAATAAAGTTTTTCTGATTCTGATTCTGATAATTTGTTCTGTTTAGTTACTAGTTCTGTGTACAAAATAAAAAAATATTTCAGTTTCCACCTCAGTGCGAATATGCTGATTCAGACGTTTAAGTAATCATTTCTTGTTTTGTTTTCTCTCTTTCTCTCCCCCTCCCGCCCCCAGCGTCAGATCGCCTTCGACGTCTTTGAAGACCCCATGTCTTTATTCTCTGGATATTGTTTCCCATCAGATGACGACCAGTCTGTCCAAGAGGTGCCCTCGGGCTTGGACTTCGTCCCACACGGTAACACTCCGCGGCTTCTATTGACCGAAACAAATCAGAGAAATTCAGTAGTTCATCGTGAAGTGGTTTTCATAGCCCGGGAGCAAAAAAAAAAAAAGAGAAAGTTAAGCGCTTGTGACTAAAACTCCCCATTCGTGCAAGTGACAGTTGATCAATTTGTGAAATGCCACAGCTGTCATCGAGCTATCCAGCGGCTTTTCACCATCGCAATTTTGCCAACTAGTTGCGGGTTTCCTTTGTCCGAGATGATGTCAATAGAAGAATTACACAATATGCAAGAGTACAATTCAAAATCAGTACATGGCAAAAAGGAGAAGTGAATCAACAGCTAGTTTAGTCTAGATAATTTCTTTCGAGGCATAGCTGTTTTGCTAATATCATAAGGCAGGCTTCAGCTGCAGAGGAATGTCCTGCAGGAGACTTATGGGTTGTCTACAGCCCTGCCCTTGAATCCCAACTGAACCGCCTCTTCTGTGAGGTCTCTGTCTACCTAATTATCGGCAGCAGAAATCTTGGAGGTCGAATGTTTTTTTTCTAAGAGCCTCGCCAGCCACAACGGTCATTGTGGTCATGGGTGGCTGACCGTGTAAACCGGCCACATGTGGAAAATGGCTGCATAAATTTGGGCATAACTTGGGTAAGCACTCTCTGTGGAAGGAGGACAGTTGGCCGTCAGTGCAGGTGCCAAGCCAGCTTTGGTCTGCCATCGCACTTCCTTATGGCCGCCAGCAGGGTGGGCTGGTCCCGGGGTGTGGGCGTCCGCAAGTCTGTCCCTGACTGCTGTCTCATTCTCTCGCCTGCCCCCCCCCCCCCCTTCCTGCAGACCTGGGTTCCTGTACCCTACCCCTCCTGACTCCCTGCAGTAAAGCTGTGATGAGCCAGGCACTGAACGAGAGCTTCAGTGGGTTCACCAAGGTGCAGCGCCGCTGTGGCATTTCCAACAGTGAGTTTCCGCCCGTTATCCTCTACTGGCAGGTCATCATAACATACTCCTCCTTAAATCTGCCCCTTCTTAGGAATACCATTTCCCTTCTAATTTGTAAGCCAAGTCCAGAACCATATCATTTTCACTGAGGGTTATAACTAGCCCGGTTTCAGTAGGTGTATAGTACTTTGCATCACCCGTTCTTTAAATACATCATTTTCACCGAGTATATAATATCCTTGCAATTATGTGTATATCTAAAGAAAACATAATATTATTTATACCACCAGGAAGGACAGTTTGTTTTCCAGACGTGCTAATTTTGTCGTAGGTGCGGCTTTCGCCGGTTACTGATGCATTTCCTTTCTCCCTTGTCTCCTTGACAGATCCTCGGTCCTGGACGAAGGCCCACGTGATTCAGTGGCTCCAGTGGGCAGTGAGCGAGTTCAGTCTGGTCAACGTCAACTTTTCCAAGTTCGACCTGGACGGGCAGATGCTCTGCGACCTGGGGAAGGAGCGATTCCTGGAGCTGGCGCCAGACTTCGTTGGTGACATCCTGTGGGAGCACCTGGACCAGATGATGAGAGGTACGGGACACCGAGATCCCTCTGCCCGCGTAGGTCGCCGGGGTTCCCTCGTCGCCATGGAAAGGGATGACATATTTCAGTTTTTACAAGCAGGCCGCTTATTGCTTTTTCCTGTAGATTGTCACGAAAAGGAAGACGCGCAGAGCCTCAGTGGTACCGTGCCGTCTGGTGCCAGCTGGATGAATAACTCCACCACCAGTGAGTGTCCCAGTGAGAAGCCTTGGATGAATGGCTCGGGTGAAGCATGTTGTGTGGGAGGTTGTAGGGGCCTGGCTGTTTGCGGTCTAAGTGTGCTGTGTGTCCACAGGCTTCGGCATGGAGGACGCTCAGTCAGCTCTACAGGTTCCCAATGGCAGCAGCCTTCTCCGGGAGCTCTTTGAGAGCACAGACAAGCTGTCACTCCTGACCCCAGAGCCCGGATTCTCCTTGTTCCCTAAGCCACAGCTGCACACCGTGAATGTCAGCTACAGCACAACCAGGCAGGACTACTCTCGCGACAGCTCGGCCACAAGTCTCGGTAAGTCCTGCAGCTTTCTTGCCCTACATGGCTACACTACGGCTTTGCTCGTTGCTATGAAGTTAAAGCAAAAGCACTGTCCTTGGTGTTTACTTTCCACTGTAGTGCAGTCATGTCAGTTGATTAGCCAGTCAAGAGTCCATGCAGCTCCAGAGTTATTTAAAACTTAGTCAGCAGCTACACTGCTTGGACCTCTAATAATGAACTCAAAGATGTAGTTCAGGCTTTGGGATGAGACCTAGAGAATTAAACTGTTAGCACTGATTGCTAATTGATTAAATATGTATTCTCGTTGGCTCACAGGCTCCTCCCATGAGCAGACCTCCACGGAGAGCATAGAGAGCCTGGATGACACGGAGTCCTTGCTCCGTTCCTGGAGCAGCCAGTCATCTCTGGCAGACACTCAGAGGGTCCCCTCCCATGACAGCTTTGACGAGGAACTCAACACGGGAGCACTGAGCCTGGGACGCCAAGGTCTGTCCTTCAAGGACTACGTGCAGGAGAGGAATGAGCCACTCAAGATGGGCAACCCTGTCATACCGGCCGCCATGCTGGCGGGCTTCACAGGTAGGCCACAGGCAGGCACTTTCCTCCAGTCTTCCTTCTCCCCTGTCACCTCGCAGGGGTGCCCATCTCACAGTGTCTTATCCGCCCCTACAGGAAGTGGTCCGATCCAGTTGTGGCAGTTCCTCCTGGAGCTCCTGACCGACAAAACATGCCAGTCTATTATCCGATGGACTGGAGACGACTGGGAATTCAAGCTTATGGACCCCGATGAGGTAATTGGGAGAATACTCTTGCATTTCTTCAGGTGCCGTGGTGGAGAGCCGTTGGTGAGCTCTCAGAATGCAGTGCCAGTTGAGATTGTGGGGAGGGGCTGTTTTTTCATTTGACTCCAATTGTGGACCTCCCTTCACAGGTGGCCCGGCGTTGGGGCCGCAGGAAGAACAAGCCGAAGATGAACTACGAGAAGCTGAGCCGGGGCCTGAGGTACTATTACGACAAGAACATCATCCACAAGACGTCGGGCAAGCGCTACGTCTACCGCTTTGTCTGCGACCTCCAAAACCTGCTCGGCTACTCGTCAGAGGAACTGCACGTCATGCTGGGGGTCCAGCCCGACACCGAGGACTGAGTTCCACACCAGCTTCCTGCCGGGGACAGCCAACATGCTACGATTCTCCCTCGGGATAGATTGCTACAGTTCTGACGCTTCGGCGTCTCTTTGAATGTGCCGGTGTCACACTACGCCGTGGAGGCCGCCGCCTCCGTGGAGATGGACGCTACTGTGTCTTTCTTCGTTTTTGACTGTAGAGTCGATGCTGGGCAGGGCGATATTTTTTTTCCCGCTTTATGACTAACGCAGTCGCAGCTCTCTTTGCCGGCCGGGCCTGGTGCCCGGCGTCGGACGTCGCTTCCTGCTGTGCACCGCCTTCGAGATGCCAGTTCCGAAACGTGCTCGTGCAGATTAATCCGGACCGGATCCTGTACCTTTCCAGGAAGACGGAGCCCAGTTGCTCCCGGGTGATGAAAGAGGGTGATGTTAGGAAGGCATACGCTCTGTATTTAATTCTTTAGTGTTTAGTAAGTGCCATTTCTCCAAAGGATGCTAAGCCAATCGGAACTCGACGCTTATCCAGCAGGTCGTGTAGACAAAGAACATTTCCGCTGTTTTGGTTTCTTGCTGTTTGCAAGTGGAATGTCGAGACCACCAAGATAGCTTTACTTGGAAGTAAAATGAGGAAGAATTTTGTTCTTTGTGGGAATCGGCATTGCCTTTTCGTGTAATGTGCTTAATGCTGCATCGCTAATCTGGTTTGAATCTCGTAAAACTATCGCATGTCAGCGTTAATGTACGATGCGCTATGGTCCACGCAGGCAACACTGTGTTTAAGGGAAATTTATTTTGTTTAAAGTATGTATTTTATCATATTTAACTGATAAGTATTATTTCTTGGGAATTTAGAAAACTATTTTTATTCATTGGGTGTCTATGTAATATACGGCAATGTTATTTATTTGCACTGCATGTGATTTTTTTTTTCAGGACGCATTATGTACAGGGAATATTGCGTCTCGTCTTTCTGTGGCCAAAGCAGAACATGGGTGTGTGTTTTATGTATGATTGTGTGTTTTATTGCACATTTTGTATCATGTTACTAAAGTCCTCATTATGCTTGTCAGGAATGTAAACAAGCTGTAAGTATAATCTTAATAATGATCACTGAATATTTAATGAATACTTTAGAATCGTTCAAAGCCATTTTTGCCTCAGGAGGTTTGGCAATTTCAAAAGCATTTTTTTCAACTGTGCATTATTTAATTCTGTTGTGCTATGACTACATTGTACTGGGCAGCTGTAAACTGTTATTCTCTTTATCCCGTATGGATCAATTTTCCAGAAGACCCTTTTGTGATGTGAGTAAACTATTAATCAAATGGAAACCAAAAACATGTCCCTGGAAGGGAATTTCAGGACACATGAGAAGCCATTTCCATGTCACAAAATGTGAATGACAGCAAATTAAAAATAAACTGGTCCATATTCATAAATGAAATAAAATGTGCAAGGAGTATCAGGACTTTATTGGGTGAAGGTATCTGTAGAAATATACAGTATATGTTTAAACATTTGATGGCAATAGTCCTTAAGAGGATTCTCTTAAAAGAAAATGTATTTTGATGAAAATACATATATATATATATATAATATTATAAACAACTTCCTGTATTGTCAATAGGACTGGATTCTCCCATTAACTGCATCAAACTACTGCTTTCAAATAAACATTTATTTTTTTGTACTACATTGTGTTTCTTGTCGTAATTATGAATGGAAAGGGGGGGACCGGTAGGTGTTGAGGTGTCATCTGTCACGTACAGGTCCCCTTCAGATTGGTTTCTGCTGTTGTTGGATGTCATCTCTGCCCATCAAAATTCTCAGCCAATCCTGTTCTGCTGCATACCAACAAAAAGTAGTTTACCTTCTAATAATACTAGAAAGACAGGAATGACATGCTGGTGCCTGGAAGATTTGCTATCCACTTCCTACTCATACATGTGGGGTTGACCAACTGCCTTCAGTTATAAAGGATGCACTTTAAATTAGTGTGAATACCTGCAAAGACATACTAATCGTCACATAGCTGTTTCAGTGATGTTTCAGCTGTGATTGGTGGCTAATGCTACCAGTCTGCACTAAGGCACAACCACCGCGCCAAGGCATGGCATCATCAAAACATGAGGCATTGTGTGTGAATGTGCGTAGGATCGTGTGTAGGTTTGTGTGCCATTTTGAGAAGGATGTGCCTACAAAAGATAGTAAACAATAAAAAATAGACCAGACTGGAAAATACCTGTTTGGTTAAGACGCTTTTTTGGGAGAAAAACAACTTAGATTTTATCACTTTCATATTTTACTTTTCATATGGTATTGGGATATGCTGAGATGGAGTTACCGGTGGTACATTCCATAAAAGTGAGAATGGATTAAATCATGTGTGTGTGCGGGGGTGTTTGGATGTGTTTAAGGGACGACAAACACTTTCAAAACCAATGTACTTCTGAGCAGAGCCATTGCACAACACAGCAATAACCTGGCAGCAATGAGGTCAAAAGATACAGAGCCCAGCCATCATAACAGTGAGGGGTGTTATAACAAGGTAATATAAAACATTCCAGACCGATTTCCCAGAATTCAGTAAGTCACACACTGACTTAGCCCTGACTAATTATTTATACATGAAAGTCCAACGTTGATTGCTATAGTATCAAGTCATAGTCTGGACCAGATAACACCATTGATATGTGAAGTTAATCAGTTTACCAACTAGGCAGGTTGTAAAACACCTCCACACTGGGACCACGTGGGTCCATGTGGCGAGAGGCCCCCGCCAGCCCTGCTGCTGCCATTGATAGACAGCGTTCAAGGACGCGGCTCGAGCGACTCACCAGTGCCAACCTGGCAGTGAGCCAAGGTGTGGGTGGCCTTCATCGCCGGAGTGAAAACACGGCGAGGGCCATCCGCGGATACCTTCGCCCACGCCCGCCCTCCCGGCCATCAGACCGACAGTGTGCTTCTGTCCGTGGGTTAAAAATCCAAACACAAGTGCTCCTTATCTTGCGGTCTTATATTCCAGAGTTCTAGAGACCATGAAGGGGAAGAAAGTGGGAAACTTATTATGGCACTTAGGTTCTTGAAATTAGTGACTTATAAAGGAATATAGTGATGACTGCCAAACCTAAATGGAAGCCTAGCTTTGTGTACATGGTCATATAGACAAATATTGTAACTGTTGACTCATAATTAAGGAGGGAATCTGAGTTGGGGTGTTGACCTGTGGCAGCTTGGTTACTTGATCCTGTGTACTTGGTGTGTGCCAAGGTCCTGCAGCAAGGCATCCACCAAGAAAGGAAAAAGCCAATAAAAGAGGCCAAGTACCAAGCCTTTTCTATTGGAGCGGTGTGTAGTTCAGCGAGATGTGGATTGGCGCTTCTGGAAGGTTGTGGGTTTGAATCCCATGGTTGTGGGTTTGAATCCCATGGCCGGCTGACTAATCATATCCCCGCTGAGCCCTCAAAGAACAAAGCCTTCAAACCTAACTGCTCTAAGCACACTGTCTGACCCTAAGTATTGCTCTAACCTGTATATATGTGTTTGTGTCTAGGCGATTCTAGAATTTTCTTGTACTGTATGTGGGCGCATAAGAGGGACCATAATTCATAGGGAGGGGTCAATCTTATCATTAGCCAGCTGATGAGACATAATGAGGGGCACACTGGGGACCAATCAGCTTTCAGCTGGGGCCAGTACCCCATGGCCCTATACACGTCTGGTTGGTGTCTCTTATTTTGAGCCTGTGGAGGTGTGAGGACTGACAAGTTTCCTCATGAGGACCAATGAATCACCTCGATTCTAGGTCCAGCCAGCATACTATTCACCCAGATCATAGTAAGCCTGAAGCCTCTGCCAGGAAGCCCGTGGCAGGGGAATAATCTGAATGCCATCACAGGCCTCACATGTCCTATTCATGCTTGACATGCTGGAAGAAAATCACGACATGGTTCATATGACATGCTGGAAGAAGATCGCGATATGGTTCATATGACTAGGGATAACTCACTGAATATGTATCACAAGCCGGAGTTTTATGCCATAAGAAACACACGCCTTTACCATTCGATTGCTTTCTGAATGCTGGACGAATGAAAAATTGTCACGTGTTTCAATCACGTGAAAAAGATGCTCTCAAAACATTGTGAATGTGCCAAAAGGTATGCAAGTATGTCCAGGCCGACTGACTGACAGAAGACAATGACTGGAGAATGAGAATGTGTCCAGTCAAGTTTTCTATTTATTCCTCTTTGTTGCATTTTGGATGTCTGACAGTAGCCTAATCAAAGAAGTTCATAAAACATCATAAACAAACCGGTTACACGCATCCAACTCATATAAGAAGACTATTTCATTTGTAGTTTTAAAAGCACTTGATGTGCAAACACAGAGTTTGCCTTCGCTTGAGGAAGGAGGGAAGCAGGACAAAGGAAAAAACAAAATACTGTAAAAAGATAAAAATACATCAGAATTACAGTAAAATAAGAATAAAATAATGACAAAAAACAATAACATTAAAATGGCTGCAAATACACAATAAAAATCGGCAGCTGTATATTAACAGCAGGAAAATACCTGCAATGACAAAGGGTTGATACAAGCTCATAAAGTATAATAAAGACGTAAGATTTCTTTGATTCCATTGTTATGAACAGGCACATCTGTTGATGATGTATAATTTGGGACCGTTTGAGAGGCACCGTGGCCCTGCCCACAGTGATGTTGACTCACACCTCCACAGCTGCAAGTTTGTATTCAAACTCAACCCTGAATATGCTTGCATCACTGTGTCAGGTGACTTACTGTTAGGTGTGTGTCATGCTTGGCAAGGCCCACTGTGACCTGTTTGGGGTGTTGCACTACATGCTAACTGATCCATAAGAACCATCCATCTTTTAGCTGTTTATCCAGGTCAAAGTCACTTGAAATGGATGGTTACGGTTTGTCTTTGTGTTCACTTATTTGGACTTTGGTTTGCATCAGGGGATATGGTCGTATGTCATTGCCCTGTGACTGGGTATATGGTAGAGTTTGACTGATACAGCTCTTATGCATGAATGAATGTATTGGCATTGAAGAATTACCCACCAATAATCCTTATCTGAAGGTGTGGTACCTTCTGATTGGAAGCATGCCAACATAACGCCCATTTTCAAAAAAGGGGATAGAAGTA
>JAODKN010000104.1:16642167-16656642 GCA_026774425.1 Petrocephalus zakoni | reverse complement strand
TTCTCCCCAAGCGAGCTTGATGGGCCGAATGGCCTCCTCTCGTTTGTATAGTTCTTATGTTCTTATGTTCTTAATAAAGCACCAACAATGTTTCTTTATTAAAATGTATCAGAAATACCCTGGATTATTAGTATGTTTAGCCAAATAGTCGTTACTGATTGACCAGGAATGTAAATGTTGTAATACAGAAAACAAAACCTTTAGGACTGAAAGCGATTTTTTTTGGTGATGATTTGTAAGGTGTTTCAGTTAGGCAGAATAGATAACCTTTGCTCTTACTTGAGAGCTTAACAGTGCAGGAGTTATTTAGTTGCTTTAAGGTTAAGTTATAAGGTTACTTATAACACACATGTTGCCTGATTTAAGTCTGAGAAATCGCCATAATCATGTCAGTCAGTAGAGCAATGTTTAACCACTGGAGTCTGTTTATTTACTGGCCATAAAAAACACATCGGGAGATATTATTTTGAGCTCCATAAAATGTGTGAATTTATATATTGGCTATGCCTAAGTCCCAACTACACTTTTCAGATGGTCTGAGATAATAAATATCTGCAACTATCTATGAAGATCCACCGTACTGAATGCGGAATAGGTTTTGCTGTGAAAAATAACAGAACGCCCCCATGAAAACAGTGACTGGATTCTGCAGCTAAGCACAGGCTCTGGTCTGATATCTAGGATATATTGAGATGAACCACAACATCCCACGGCATTCAGAAGATATCGATTTTCCTCCAATCATCTCTCAAATCACTAACGAGTACTTCACAATTTAGCCCTTCTGATAGTGAGAAAAGCACCTTGTGACTGGCACAGCACTTTCCAGAGTCTTCTCTGATCTTGCCAAAATTTGAGTCAAGAGTTTCTGTGTGCTATTCAACTATACATAAGAATCAGACAAAGAGGTTTCTAAGAAAAACAGCTTGTTACTATAGTACTGAAAATAATGCCTGTGGTCATTGACCTCTGTTCAGCAGGTACACACACGTCAGTCACTAGAGTGGAAAACATTTTTTGGAAAGCACCTACACCACATTAAGCACATTTGGTGGAATGCTGCAGTTATTGCCTGAAATAACAGCAATGGGCTTGCATGACTGAAACATAACGATAGGTATCAGGGTCCACTGGCACAAACAACTGATCCTTTAGCCCTAAAGATCATGCGCTAATCGGACGCGACCCTAAGGTCCCACTGTACACTCTTAGAAAAAAAGGGTTCTTGGGGTGCTATATAGAACCATAGGGGTTCTAACCCTAGGACCATTGCCTTAAAAAGGTTCTATTTCATGCATGTGAGGATATATAAAATGGCTCTATATAGAACCTTTTGAGGGTGCCATATATGTACCAAGCTATAGAACCCCTTAAAGGTTCAATATGGAACCTTTTGTTTTAAGAGTGATATGCCATATTTCATCACATTTAATCAAATGTTCTTGGCTTAGAGCTTTCAGACATTCAGAGAGTTTTTGTTGATTTATGGGAATTTGTCGACGCCCCCCCTGCAGCGCCCCTCTGAATTTGTTCTCAATCCCCCTGAATAATAATTATTCTAAAACCATTTAGCAATTTGTTCTGTATATATTTTAAACCCCTCACTCCACACATTTATTCGTCAATTTCAGGTCCAGAAAGTAAAAATCCAGGATTTTGTTTCAACCAACTAGTTGAGTACTTTGTGACTGTGACTCTTTATCAGGGGTAGGCAATCTTATCCAGAAAGGGCCTGCTGTGTGTGCTGGTTTTCGCTGCAACTCCCTAATTAGGTCACTAACTAGAGGACTGATTGGCAGGCAAGTCCTCAACCTGGGTTTGAACAGCTGACCTAAAGGTTATCCCAAACACCTGCACACACCAGCCCTTTGCGGGTAAGCTTGCCCACCCTTGCTCTTTATGCTCAACTGATTGGTTGAAACAAAATCCTGGTCTGGAAATTGACACCTCTAGTGGGGGGGTGGGGTGGCGTTTTCTGCTGAAGCCACTTGGTTCCATGGGCCAGCGTAACAGGTCCCCATCATCCTGTGTCGGGCCGGAGCTCCGGAGCATCCAGAGCCGGCAAACAGTATGGTTTATCTGTCCAGCGCATAGCGAACCCGCTTGCTTTTTTCCGTGATGGTGGTGCATTTATTTTTTTTGATAATTGCTTGCTGGATATAAAGCATAAAGGTTAACGTCTCCATCTGCCTCGCTGGCCATCTGGATCATGCAAACACCTCCTACGGGGCTGAGTCAAGCCTGTGAGATGTCATCAGATCTGCTCCACAGACTAATTTCCAGAGACGCCCTGTCAGTATAACTAGAAACAGGCAAGATAATTAGACCGGACTTACGTGGCCACGCCGACCAACTGCAAACAAGCGGAATCCGTTTGCGTTTGCTGGGACCATGCGCGGGCTGAAAGCGCATTTTCTGTAGCCGTAACATTATATATTCAGCATGTTCCACTTTAAAAACAGATAAATAAAAAAACCTGCAAAATCAAAAGCAAAAGAATCAAGTTTAAACATATACGCATACACATTATTTCCCAAATGAAGAGATCATAATCAGATGCTGTATTGCATTTGCTTTGTGTTAATACTAATTCTTTCTGAATCTTTCGACTGTTTTTCTGTGCATATAATAATTCCATACATGCCTCTGATGACCAGGATTCTAGGACTGTAAATATCTTCTATCACACTAATATGTTATTAATATAGGCCTATTAGAAATGTTTTTTCCTGTATCGGGGTATTTATTTATACTGAATGTTATGTTTCCGTCCTCCGTGCAGAAACAGAATTTAATATTTTGCTTATTTCCAGGGAATCAATTGGCCGTACAAATCAGTATACAGAAAGAAAAACTCACGTGAACAGTTCACACAGACGCATTGACTTAAACGAGACCAAGAGAAACATTATTTTAAGTGATTCTTCCGAACCGAATTTAGCGGCATATGCACTTTTTAATTATATAATGGAATTAAAAGTTGGTCCTGGAATGTTCATGATCATGTGGCCATCCGTATTCATTTGGCCAGCACTTTTATGCAAACAAAAAATACTAAGTGCAGTTGTCAAAAATTAATATTAGAAGAATGAAGCTATTTAAAGGCCTCTTGTAAAATTTCTCATTTGGGAAGATGTGGTGTGTATCTCTATTTTTGGTTATGGCTCTTGTTTGCTGAGCCACTGCTCAGTTCCAGGAACAGACGTGGGGGCAAATGTACAAGAAAAGGGAAAAAAGCCCCGCCCAGCGTCCATGTGCAAGTGGTTACCTGCAAAGCAGCCCCAGGCTTCGGCACAGACGTCAGGGAGCTGACACCCCCCCCTCCCTTGGTAAGGGGGAGGCTCTACGGCATTGGATGCCTTCCAGTTACAATTTCTGCAGTGCCAAAGCAGACTTGAGCAGGTTCACGCACCGCAGGCGAATTAAGGCAAACGCGAGCAAAACCTTTACATACGTATTTAAGGCACGGGGGGAAGCCCAGCTTTATAAACCAGGCCAGATCGAGATGCAGGGAAAATGTGGATCTATCATGGAAAAAGTTGACTCTCGCAGGGGCCCATCACAGTCCGTAATGCACCCTGTCGTACCTTTAAATACTTTCATGTTTGCAGTAGTAAATGGTGAAGCATGGCTTAGCTGAGCTTGATTTTTGAAGCTCACGCAGGATGCATTCTCACCAGTGCTTTAATCATTTTGGAACACTGAACGCACATCCGAGCCGTTTCACAATCTTAATTCTTTCACAATAAAGCCTTCAAAATTATCCTCATTTCAAAGCGGTGTGTTCTGTGGAAGGAATTTCCAAAATGTCAGAAAATCCGTCACCATAAATTTTTACAAAGCATGAAAAATACAAGATTTCAGAGAGCGCTATTTTTAAATTTCCTTCTCGTCTTATTGAATGGTCACGTTCACACTGGTGAAAGTACGCCCACATGTTTGGCACGAACAAATGTCTTTAAATGTGAATGAAACCAGACTCATGATATCAACCGAGCCAAGTGCTCTGAAAATTCCCAAGAAATTAATTTGTTTATAGATGAATGTGTTGAATTTATGTGCCACTCTTGACAAACTGGGGAAACTGTGTCGCTTTTAATAGGATCAATAATGCTTCCTGGTGGGGTCCGGTACGTCTGCATTATGGGTGGCTTTCTAAGTCAAACAAAGAGCAGCTCGGGAATAAACATTAGCAAGTGCAGTGGCAAAGTACATGAATATTCAAAGCTGTGTGAGTCAGCAGGAGGTAAATTTAATGCAAAAAAATTATCGTTAGCTTTGGGATCAAACCGCACCACTAACAGCATCCACAGAATTCATTATACATACAATACATCACCACTAGTTCTTATGAAATTAACTGTGCCTGCGTCCAGGGTGTAATAAAAAAAATAATTCAAAATATTAGTGAAAATATTATGTTTAATAAAAACAAAGAATGGTTCACTACAAATAAATTCACGCAAAGGCCCGTTGACTGTGTTTATGATTAGTCTAAGATGAAACATGGGATTTCCAACCACCAAGGTGTTTCTGAACATGCTGCCTCGTGACTAAGACGTCAATGCCGGGCTTAATCAGCACCCAGCTATTTAGCAGCGTAATTATGAACTGCTAAATTAATCACTCAGCCCAAGGAGCCTCGTGTAGCAAGATACTCAAAACTGTTACATAATCCTTCACTTTAATGTGCTTCTTGTTAGCAATGGCAATATTTCACAACATCGATGAAGGCACTTGACATGAGTATACTGTATTCATTGTTTTTTTTCTCCACAGAAAAACTGTTCCTTGTCTGTGTTTTCATTGGCAGCGATACAGGAGGCTCTTTTCTGGTCTTTCGTCTATTTAAGGTCTGAGACACCGTAACGACGACGAGTGTCTAATCGCACTTTTTTCTTCACCCAACACCAAACACCCGATTGTTTGAAAGGGCTAAGCCGATGAAGACTGATATGTGTCTTATTTACACATATTTCCAGACAGTACACTCTAGTGTGGGTTACTGTGAATCTGAAAACAATGGTCTCTTTATCAAACTAAACCACAGAGAAATGTTTGACCCGCTGACCTATAAATATTCAGAAATAACCCCAAGCTGTAGTCACCAGTGCAGCTACAGTCTTGGTTGCATGCAGAATTCTAATGATTAATGCTGAAGATTGGTTTGACTTTAATAGCCTCTCAGTGGAAATGGCCAAAAGCAACTCGTGAAGCCCTTTGTGATTATTGGTGAGATTCCATGTTTCATACCATGTGATGAGATCTACCCTTCTATCCCTTCTCACACACATACACACACAGGTCTGTATTCATATCTTTGTGGGGACTCTCCATTCGTTTCTATGGGGAAAAAAATCATAACATGATACCCTTAACCCCTGCCCAACCCTAACCTTAACCATAAGTAAACAAACAAAATACAAGACTTTTGCCATTTTTACTTTCTTGATTGCATTTACAGATTTTCCTGGGGACCTGAAAAATGTAAAAGGTTTTGGCACATTGTGTGGACATTGGAGTCCTTATAATGTGGTAAATAAAGCCCTCCTCCACAAACACACATACCATTGGATACTTATTGTGTTCTAAATGATTTATTTCGTAATCTGCAGGTTATTAAGTCTACATATAGGATATATTAATGGCTTAATTATACATTGTCCTTAGTGGGCATGTATGTGTTTTGCATTAATCTAACTCATGTCAATGAGAGATTCAGGTAAACAATTCATAACAACAGAATTACTACAAGCGCTCCAGGTTATAATGTAATTATAATCCTTATCGTTGTACTCGCAAACGGCTTCTATGGCAACCAGCTCTTAGGTTCATTAAAATACTTGAGCAGAGCGACGCAGGAAGGGTGCACGGTGCCAAGAGCATAACAAGGCTCAGTCTGAAGGAAGCGTCTTGCCGGCGAAGTTTGCTTCAAAGGCGTATGACTGTGGAGATTTGTCTACTCGCGAAGACCATTTATGTTATAAGAACAGGGTTCAGAAGTCAGGGCTGCCTGGAGGAAGCCTCAATGCCTTATGTCACAGCAGCCTCAGTTACCTTGGCTGTCAGAGAAAATATTTCCCAGATTCACTCAGAAGAAATGTACAACTTACTAACGGGCACACTGTGTTCATTTCTATAAATTTAAGAAAAATTCCCAAAATGTCCACGTAATGGTTATTTAAATTATCCAATTATCCAAATCTGAAGCAATACTTGTAGACAGCAAAAAACAGATGTTTGAACACTCGAAAGTGATTTTCCATAAATGATTGGAAACAATTTTCTCAACAAAACCATATTTCCCTGGAAGTAGTCAAATCCCAGCTTAAAACAATTACGTCGGTCATCAGTATGGCAGTATTATCTGGCATTATTTCCTGATATCATGACATTTTACTGCAGTTGACTGTGATGCTGAAACTTCAAACAACATAGAACAAAAATTTGAAGGAAGTAAAACAACGACACGGGAGACAGGAGATAGAGGGCCGTACCTTTCTCTGGAATTCCAGAAGCACTGAATCGAATAAGGCAACCACCCCCATGCTACGCCCCCGCATGCACAGACTTGTGGGAAACTTATCTGCAGCAATCTGATGACGGCAGCTCACTAGGTTTAGTACAGGCGGCAGGCCTCCAGATGCTGCTGGCCTCGCACATGAAGTGAATGGCCCTGGGGGAGAATTTTCTGGAATGGTGCAACCCAGCCCTCTTTACTGTAAATGTGAATGTTGCAGCCAAACCCACCCCCCCCCCAGCCACCAACCCTTTCTCCATTGTATGTCCGCAAATTTCAGAGCCAAAGAAAGTTTGTAGGCTTTGGTATCCATCTTGACAACAAAACCATTTCAAACACTGTGTGGTTAACCATTCCTAACATGTTTTTGGAAATGCGTAACAGGCCACTTGCAATGCTGTTCTTAATGCCTGTTACTGTAAATGCTAGTCTTCGCTTCTGGGTCTGATTTGGGCTTATTTTAATGCAGGTTAATAGATTGTAAACTGCAGTGAGCTCAATAACCTACAGTATATTAAAATTCTAGAGTACAATAACAGTTATTATGTTCCTGGGGCAACAGTTATATCTACAGATATGGCTAGAGCAGTACATAGTGATGTTAGAGCAAAGTTCTCATTGCAGAACCCACCTTGAAACTTGGACCAGTAATCATCATGTTAGAGTTAGCTACCACTTTACAAGCTGTCCTTAAGACTTAGCTGTTTGGTCTCTTCCTTCCTTCCATCCATCCATCCATCTTCCATGCTGTTCATTTGGCAGAAATTCACAGCATGGTCTCAAATTACACTTAATAAAACATGAAACTCAGCTTCAACTCAGGTGAGCAGAAGCAGGGGGCCGTCTCGTAGACTCCCGTCGTCTGAGTCTGACGGTGCAAATTCACTCGATCGGGCTCGTTTTTTTGATGCGCGGCTTGATGACACGGGTCACCGTGTGCTGGCTCCTTTCCCACGCAACTTCCTGTGCCGCAGATGAGAACCACTGAGGCAATTTCATTTTTCATTGACTCACCCAGTCAATCGCAATAGCACGTTAGACCTGGTGCAAAATGCCCTAATTATCCTGTGCAATGTGTGCTTGGGGCTTTGAGCACATACATCTGGGTGTTTTATTGCTGCCTACTTTCTCGTGTTATTTTGCCAAATTATACCCAAGAAAGAACTGTTGCATCCATATAGAGAGTTAAAAGGAAGTAATGATTTTATTAAACCTAATTGGCCCCTCCTAACAATGTGCACTAGTTTCCCCACTAATTCCCTTCTTGGTATGAAAGATGGGGGTGGCATGGTGGTACATTGGTCTACACTGTTGCCTGACACCTCTAGGTTCAGGGTTTGCATTTCCACATGTGTGAATTTTTTCTCCCCCCCCCCCGGCAAAGGTGGATTGCCTAATGATCCACCAGTGTATCTGAGTCTTGTGATGGGGCAGTGCCCCGCCCAGGGTTATTCCCTGCCCTGCACCTATAGCTTTCAGGATAGGCTCCAGACCCCCATGACCCTGCGTAATACAAGCAGGTATAGATGGATAAATGGGAATAAACTGATAATTCAGTGTTTATATCTTATGCATATTTGGAGAATGGTGGTGCTTTTTAAAGAATGGCTAAACTTGTGACAGTGCTGCATATGAATGAGACCTCATTGCGGTTTCGCTCAGAGTCCCTCTGGTCTACTTTAAGCCAGCAGCACATGGGAGGGTTTTGCAGAGCAGGCTGTTCTGATGTTTGTGACGACGCTGATGTGCTTGTTCGATAAAACCCCACTGGTGATTCAAACCAAGAGTGTCACAGAGATAGGAAATGCACTTTGATGCATAAATCATGCAGATACGAGTGAATGGATGTACGTCAGTCAGAGCCCCCGTCGGAAAAGGACGAAGACGAACCAGCGGCTGTTAATGTGTTACTGACTGTGAGAACATTGACTTACAGGAAGTCGGTCAGCGTTTATGTGTCAACATAAATTTAAGAACACCCGCTTTTATCTGTTTACAGCTAAAGGAACTTGACACCAAACACATTGTGACATTGTGCAAACTTACACCACCAGGCAATAAGCGAGTAAGAGGAGTCTTTAGTACTAGTGCGGGACAGACAGTGAAACAGAGATACAATAACTGTGCAGAGCATACCTTTATAGTTCATGTATTTAGCAGACACATGTTTAGCCAAACCAAGGTATATTTTTAGAGAAAGCAGAGCCATCAGTCTCTGGAAAACATAAGAGCCTTTGTTCAATAGCTGCCAGGCCTGGGATTTGAACCAGCACCCTTCTGATCACAGGCATAGACAGCGATTCCCACTGAGCCACAGAACACCCCCAAAACTGGCCCCTAATTCCTAACACCTGGTATATTTCTAACATAACTGCCCATTGGTAATTATTCAGCACTTAAAAGTTAACTGAAAGGGTGCCTGTGCCATTGATTCATCTTCGGAGAATGCCTGGAGCCTTTCCCAGGCAAACAGGGAACACACATAATAAAATACTTATGGGTGTGTGTGAGATGTTAATTCACCTGTTGGTAAACCGAGGGAAGAAACTGGAGGGCTGGAAGGAGACCTACACAATGTAGGGGGAACATAAACAGGTAGAACATACACAGGGGGAACATACACAGAAGTGGGCCCGGCTTCACGGGGGGGCCAAGGTGGGCCTGGCCCACCCAATCACAAGGCTGGCCCAACCAGCCTCAATATGGTTTTTTTTTAATATGTAATTGCCCCCCCCGAAAAAAAAATCTTCCTGCCCCACCCTGTTACCGAGAGCTGGAGCCTGGTCTGCACAGGAGGAACATACACAGGGGGGACATACACAGTGGAAACATACACAGGGGGGACATACACAGGTGGAACATACACAGGGGGGACATACACAGGTGGAACTTACACAGGGAGGACATACACAGGGGGGACATACACAGGTGGAGCATGCACAGGAGGAATATACACAGGGGGGACATACACAAGGGGGGACATACACAGGTGGAACATACACAGGGAGGATATACACAGGGGGACATACACAGGTGGAGCATACACAGGAGGAACATACACAGGGGGAACATACACAGGGGGAACATACACGGGGGAACATACACAGGGAGGACATACACAGGGAGGACATACACAGGGGGGCATACACAGGTGGAACATATACAGGGAGGACATACACAGGGTGAACATACACAGGTGGAACATACACAGGGGGGACATACACAGGGGGAACATACACAGGTGGAACATACACAGGGAGGACACACACAGAGGGAACATACACAGGAGGAACATACACACCCCACATCGGATTGCAAAGGCACCCCCAGCGCCTGAAGATGTGTGCCCATAGTGCTGTCCACTAGGCCACCCAGAGGAAAAATCTCTGTTTCGTAAGACCTTGTAGAGACTTTTCGAGAGGAAGGGGCTCGACCGGGGTAGTGGGGAATGTCCCCTCAGCAAACCAAAAAAATGTGATTGGGTTGTGTTTCACTGGTGTTAGAAAAGCGGCACTCTGGACCTCTAAAGGAAGGCACTTCCAATCATTTGGGAAAAATGGGCACCCCCAGCTCCTCACATCCCAGCTTCATGGTACCAGATACTGGTATCTGCAGAGGACTGAACCACGCAAATTATTATTCAAACTATTCAAACTAGTGCACATTGATGCTGTAGATAATCATATTTAAAGTGTTAGCTCGTATCAAACTCAGCATCCACAGCCTCTATCTGTATAATGGCAGAAGTTCAAGAAGAGGTCCAGGATAGGGTTGCTCATTACCAATTAAGGCAAGAATCTCCGACCAAGGGAGTGTAGCAGGGTTTGCTTGAGCTGCAATGCAGCCGGGATTTCCCCTCGTCTGGCTGAGACGCTAGGCGTATGTACTCTCCCCCCGTCAGCAAGCGGGCTTGTACGGACAAGGAGCTGGAGGCACTGGACGCAACTTGTTTTTTAATCCTCAAATGAAGAAAGACCCGTATACAGAGTATAGTCTGCCATCGCGGGGGCGGCTCTCCCGTAACACAGGCAGCAGCTTGACTATGTGACTACATGCTTTATCGGCAGACCTCATCCACCGGCAGCCATTTTGGACCAGGATGCTCACCAAATTGTTTTTTCTTATTAAAAATAAAGAATCACGCTAAAGAGATATGATTTTACGGCACTGATTTTCTTGAATAATCTCATGCCTGCCTTAACATGTCTAACATGAGATCTTTAATGAATAATTCAATAGACTTCAAGCTTTTTTAAAGGTTCCTGAGCCAACAGTCATTCTGAGATACTTTAAACTGAGCAGATTCAGGAATTCCCTTTCTGGTGTCCTTCTTTCATGAACTTGCGGCCTCTTTTGGCCGCCCACAGGTTTTTACTATAGCGACGGCTTAATTGGGATTAAGTTAATTGTTCGAAAGTTTATTACGAGGTTTGGTGACGCAGGTGGAGCTAGATGAGAAACACTTAGAGCAACACGATTCCTGATTCTCAGCCTACAACACGGACTGTACCAACCAGTTTCTGGCACCCTCTCGGCCTGACCCATCCGCTGTCACGGCGACAGTTTGCCACCGTGGCGCTGCTTATACAGCAGGGGACACTGGCACGCTCCATAGCTAGCAGGATTATACAGAGCACAAAAAACAACAACGGAGAGAGGAAATTCATGGGGCCGGCACTGATGGTGGCTCTTCAAGTTCCTCCAAGTCATTCACGTCGAGGCTCTTGAAGTCAAACCACTTGACATGTTGAATTCGCCAATTTTCATCAATTTAACATTTAGCGGCTGTGCACCTGGCCATCCAATAATGGTCACAATTTTCTTGAAGAGGTTTGGCTGTGACCAAGCGGCGTTGCTGTGGTAACGAGTGAAATGAATCGCATGGGCGCTGGGAATGAACCAGAGGCTCTGCCCCGCACTCTGGCCGATGATATCAGGCTCTGGGCATTTGCGGTCAACTCGTGGCTAACTTTCCCTGGCATCCAGACTTGTAAAGTTAGTGCTTTGCAGTCTGGCACGCGTTCATACCGCCAGAGGGTGAGGCATGGGTGGTGACCAATGACATCAGGGTCACCACAGAAACCAGGGTGGAAACGCCATTGCATTGTATTCCATTCCATACAGGATAAGCTTATGGGCAGGGTGGTGTATTCATTTGCTCAAACTACACTACATGTCAGCAGCCACAGAAGGTTAAATCAGTCACACAATAATTAAACTGAATCAGATTATATTTATCAAATGCACAACAACACAGCACACAGCAGTAGATGCAGGCAACGAAATACGTTACACTGGGAGCTCCCTGTAGTAGTGAAAGTAAGAGTGAGGATAAATAACTTCTAATAATAATAGTAATATAATAAAATGGGATCATGTAAGAACCCATCCACCCAACCATCCATCCGTTTTCTGAAACCACTTGTCCTATGCAGAGGAAATGTGTCTGTTTGTAATGTACAAATTCTGTCAAATCAAATAAAATAAGAGTTTTACTTTGCAGAGTAAATTTGACAGGAGGCTGGTGAGCACATATCCAGTGCCAGGTCATGGTGACATTATTACTACTTTCCTGGTCTCAAGATAAAACCAAAACACCTGGAGGTTATTCATACACACACACACACACACACACACACACACACACACACACTTATTCACCTTTTAGACATCCGTGTGTTTTCACCATGGCGAACAATGGGTGTCATGGTGTTTACATTTCCTAAAAATGTATTTTGCTGGTTAGGTTTGACTTGTTACCGGAATCTGCTTAATTACGCCAAACGCATTGAGGCGACTTCCTTTTTTTATTCTCGAGCAGGAAGAACACGGTGTCCTAGTGAGTCCCGAGCCCAGCCTGTCTGTATGTGCGGCTGGCATTGCAGCTGACTCTGAAGGTGGGGTAATATTTAAATAGCGGGGATTCAAAAAACAAATGCACGCTGGACGAGGAATTAACTATGAAAGAGTTGACCAAGGAAATGCTCAGAACAAATTTTGAGAAACATCTTAGCTCGAAAAATGGGGCACATGAAAACTTTTACTTTCAGTATAAGTATTTTCAGTATATTCTCGGTATATCCTGCGGCATTACAGACTGGCAGCAAGAGCTAGCACATGTGAATATAAACGTAATGTAATAAGAGCCAGTGAAAGAAGCATTAATATGGAGCCTTTGGAAAAACAAATGCCTTGGTCACTTGAGGCCCTTTTCAGTGGCCCCACGAGCCTGCATAAAACGGACCTTTCGTTAATAAGAAAGACAACGAATAGTCATGATGACCTAATGGAAAAACCACATGCATGTGCTGCATCCTAACAAAACTAAGAAGAAAAAAAAGTTACACCCGGCTATGTTGGACTGACACTCAGGCAGAGTGCTAAGTAATTATCACCCTCTAAGTATTAGCGGGTGAGTGAGCACTGGCGCTGTCACAATTCACGGCTCTAAGGACATTCAAACAGTGCTTAGGCAGACCATCCCAGGGAAACAGCGGCAGACATGGAGCTTTGTGGGAGCCATCGGGTCCTTCATAGCTACTTCAGAAGTCCTTCAGCCAATCCAGGAAGCCCAGTGTATTTATTTGCAAGTGTAATTACGACTCAGCTGTCATGTTCAACTATTCATTTGAAGGCTTAGATAGGATGAGGACAATCCAAATCACAGTACAGCTTCACCCACAGTTCAGCCAGCCAGCTACTTTGGGTTTCATGCTGGGTTTCACAAGCAAATCCATACCGCATAAAAAGCCCGCAAAAACGCATACAATGTATCAGAAAGCCATGACATCCATTGCAACCACAGGGCGTAATAGATGATACTTACAACTTCAATAATAAAGCGAAAATGTTATCAGTGTCAAGATTATAAGTAGTAGTAGTGAGTAAGTGATTTAACAGCTGCTCCATCTCTTGCACAAACACTAGTAGTACAAGAATTTACACAGTGGTACGAATTCAGCACATTTGTTGACGGCCTTTCTTTCTGTTTAACTACATTTCTCATTTTTTCAGACCTCAAATTGGGCACAACCATGAATTTCCATCTTCTAACTCAGTGTCTCCCATTCCGCTCCTCGGGGAGTCACAGACAGTCCACATTTTTGCTTCCTCCCAGTGCCTGACTGTCTGGCAGGGAGGTCGGAGGGAGCAAAAACATGAACCGACTGCGGGACCCTGAGGACCAGACTGGGAAACATTGTTCTAACTGATTATTGTGGTCAGATCACGGCCAACAATATTTATTATTATTAAACCCAAAAGACATACACTTTCAGAGGTCCAATACACCAGAGAACAATAACGAATGATCCTCTTTCGATAATGAAGTTAATCATTCTCCTTTTCTTCTGTTTTCTGTGATGTTAGCATGCCCAGGGGGGGTAGGGCAGCCAGTTGACCTTGGACCCTCAGAGGTTTTTTTTCTCCCTGCTTGGGAGTTTTTGGTTCCTCTCCTCAAGTGTCAGTTGGCTTTCTTTCTTTCATTCTCTATTTCAATCTCTCTGTCCCACTCTGTTATGGCTTGCATATAGTAATGTATTCCAACACACCCATGTAAAGTGCCCTGGGACAACTCTGTTGTGAAGGGCACTATATAAAAAATAAACTGAATTGAATTAATTGCAGTCACATGCTGTACCTGAAAGTCAAGCTAACAATAGGTACATTTACACAAGAATGGCAGTGGAATAGTGATGATTTTAATGTAGACCTTACATCCAGCTCCACAGACCTGTGCAACAGAAGCAGTGCTGAGCTAGCGTCACCACTGATGCCCCGGGTTCGAGACGATCGGCTGGCTAAGCCGACACCCTAGGCGGCTGCCACTAGGACTGAGCGGCCCAGTTCTTACGTGTATGGGTAGTGTATGGGCCTTTGGAGAGCAGCTTTAATGTCACGTGCTGCGGTTAGTTTCAGAAACCCAACTGGAAGTGAGACATTTCTGAATGACTGCC
>JAODKN010000104.1:16617176-16634530 GCA_026774425.1 Petrocephalus zakoni | reverse complement strand
AGGGCTCGTCCGGGATTTGAACCCGGGACCTCTCGCACCCTAAGCGAGAATCATACCCCTAGACCAACGAGCCACGCATAACAACAGTCCTCTTAACATACCTCTGTCAGTTATATTACATTATTACATAGAATTATCCGCGCCATAATCTGTAATTATACATATAGGGGTAGTGCAGACGCTACGATGATGACCACCTGCATGTTTTCCTTTGTGGACGATAACGGCACGGAGACAACGCGAACCGCATCCGACCTTAGGGCGAACCTGGCTTGATAGACAGGCGTGGCCACGTATGGCTTTGAACGACATCCGCTTCACGGACCAATAGGAACGCCTGTCCGAGGGGGCGGGGCTTCTTTTCGAAGTCGGATGCAGGGATGCTAACTAGGTAGCTAGCGCGCTAACCGCGGCGATAACGGAAACAACAGATTTCCCCACAGGTCGGAGAATAATGAGTTTGAAACGGCGCCTATTAATATACGACGTCGTATTCTACGGATTACCGTTATACTTCCTAATCGGTAAGTGGGCACTTTGTGTGTGTTTTTGTGGTAGCTGGATATCTAGCTAGCTAGCAGCGTCCCGTGAATACGGACTCAAACAGCTCGCTAGTTATGTCAGAAGTTTACTTTGGCGGAGCCTTTTTGGCCCGACAGAAGGGGCGGACCCCTCTGTAAGGAACGGTAAGGAACGATAAGCCGAATTCCGCCGTGTTCTGTCGGCTGCGCGTATTTCGCTGGCCGCTCGGCTGTTCTTGGAGAGCCTGGCCAGGCGGACGCGTCCAGCCGGACCTGTCCGCCTTTGATTTAGCGCTGCGGGATTAGCTGCCACCCCGGGGCCACATCTGGCTTCAGTAACGGCTCTTTCTTGGGTTATATGCGCGGAGCACTCGGCTGGAGACCTGGATCCGGTCGCGGTTGTAATGTGAGCGGATCTCAGCCCCGGCACATCATTGTTCACCGGCTGCCGAAGGGCGTGAATCCCCCCCCCCCCTTCCCCAGTCCTCTGGAGTTTCGGCTATTTACCAATAACATTCTAACCAAATGTTGCATGCAACACTTATCCTTGTTGGGGTAAAAGAGCGGGTATATGCATTATACATCACTGCCCAGAAACTAGATATTATAAAATCCGCTTTTTTTTTTGCAAACAGGTGAAAAGCCAGTATAGCCTGGCTGTATTGATACCACTTAGTTTCGTTCCCCTATGACGTCGAGCCTGTTTGCTCTGATGGCTGGGTTGTCGTGTTAGTATGGCTGTGGAGATTAAGTCTTAAATCTTAAGTCTCGAGTAAATGAATGTCCCTTCAGATGGAGAGATGTGCCGAACAGGTTATTTCCAGAATGGTGCAGATTTCATTTTATTTAGTTTACTGAGTATTGGATTTGTTCTGTTTTAAAAACAAAAAGTCTAATGATGGATCTTGGATTAAGACAACTAGGGGTTCTTCTGGGGTTAAATTTAGGCTAATTGGTATTTCTAAATTGACCTGATCTGTGTGTCCTGCAGTGAACTTCATATACCCAAGTCTATGCTGCCTGGGATGGGCTTCGGTCCAGGAGTGCCAATAGAGTGCAGTATGGATGTTTAACTGATTAATTAAAATTGTGAAGATCTTGGTGGTTTAAGGTTGCTTGGGAAATGCAGTTAAATTGAATGTTACGGTAATCATATTGTTCTATAAATGGAAGTTTCATGTCATAAGTGAAGTGAAACCTACAGCTTGCATCCATACACCTCGATAGTGTACAGAGACAAATTAGGCTAAGTACCTTACTTGTGAGTAACTGCAGCAGGGATTCCTGGGGGATTTGAACCAGCAACATTTATGTCACAGAAGCTGTGAAAATAGTGATGAGAGGGATAGATTTATGGTTGGAGTACTGTGTCCTGTCAGTCATTTTAAACTAGTGAGTTCCAGGTAAGTAGCCATTAGCCGAAGGGATAACCCAGGCAGTGACTGACTTAGCAGTGAAGTCACCCATGTGCCTTTACTTTTACATCTCACAGGTGCACTTCCATCCACTGCAATTGAAGTGTACACGCCGGATGAAGTGTTTGTGGAGAATGGCACGACGGAAGTGCTCCGCTGCTCTTTCAAGTCGAACGAAGTTATCAGCAGCGCAGCATCTGTATCCTGGACATTTCTACATGAGGGATCATCCAGCATCCCCATGACAGTAAGGGATTCAGTCCAATAAATGACAGTTTCATGTAATGTACAGTGCTTAACATATGCTCTCATGAGTAAATGTATTCTTAATCTGGGTTGTGGTCGCTCTGCAGTGGGTGATATAAAAAGATTATCATTGTTAACTTCAATAGGAATATTGCAGGCAAATTCTGTACAGTTTGCAATAATAAAGTCTGCATCAGATGTAAGGTCCTTATTTGCTTATGCTGTTGTGTTGTTTAAAGGTAGAGGATATATTGAGTTTGGCAGATCTGAGTATTTAGGGAAGTCTTTTTTTATCTTTTTCCTGTTGTCTGTCCAAACCACGTGTGTTTCCATTTTTTTCGCCCAAGGTTTATTTGCTAAAACAAAGCTTAGATTTCCCCACTTCAGATAATGGTCTCTTTCTGCTCCTGTCCCCTTTCATATAGATATTTTACTTTTCTGGTGGAAAGCCTTATCCAGCGCCCTCTCCCCAGTTTAAGGAGAGGGTACTTTGGGCCGGAGACCTGAATAAGAAAGACGCCTCAATAAAGCTGGTGAAAGCGCAGTTCAGTGACAATGGCACCTACGCCTGTGATGTGAAGAACCCTCCTGATGTCGGAGTGATCCCATCAGCCATCAAGTTACGGGTTGTTATGAAAGGTAAGCTCAGCATTCTCCTGGCTAAGTCTCTCAAGGTTGAAGATTCTGTTTGTCAGATGCACATTTATGCTGGTACACTTTGTAGCAAAATGAGATTGTGCAAAAGAGAATTTATATAAATACAGGTTAAATTAAGTTTGAGCGGTAGTTGGCTAAAAACAAACGGAAGATTAAAATGTTTCAAATCAAAGTTTATGTACAACAGTACAGGAAATGACAGTAGATGCAGGCAATGAAATTAGTTTTGCCATGAGTTTTGTAAATTAAGTATTGTAAATTAATAGAAATACGTAAAGAAAATAAGTAAAATAGTAGCGCTGGGAATCAATAAAAAAAGACTATTCAGTTCACTTTTCAAAAACTAAAAGACGCTTATAAAGAATGTAAAGTAAATGTGACATATCAAATCATTTTATGGATAAGTAAGGTTATGGGCCAGAGGAAACAAAAAGGTTTTCAGTTTGAAATTGGAAACTGTCAAAAAAGTTTTTGTGTTACTGATTTTACTGATGATTGTATTTGGGGGAAAGGGATAAAAAAATCGAATCAGAGCAAGAAATGACAATTTTAATATAACTAAAAAGTTTAGGTAATGTCAATTGAATAATCTGTACATCAGAAAAGCAATCACTGTATTTCACTAATACTATTTTCTTTTCTTCGAAAAATTCTCAAGTTCATGAGTGACCCATATTTTGATATCTGTTGGATGGTTTAACTTGTGATGTACAGATTATTGCTTTCCCACAATAAGACTTGCAAGGAAATACTAGCTGGATTTCAATGCTTACAAAAAGGTTAAATGGACAGAGGGCAGTAAGAAAAGAGAGGATATTTTTATTATAAGCTGGAATGTTACACTATTATCGTTTTAATCACACACCTTGGCAAGTAATGGCGTATACCACATGTATGTATAATTGCACATGGACCAAAACACTAACAAGTTAGTAGCACTAACAGCAAGTGGACCAAAACACTATTTAATTCTGACCATGTGATTGATCTAAAATCTTAAATCTACTTGGCAAATGGCTCTAAAAGAAAAGTCTGAAAACCACCAAAAGTACACTTTATTTAAGGTATAAGCCTTCAATAAAACAACACATATTGCAAATTAAGGTATTATCTTATGCATGCCTCCTAGAAAAAATATGAAATGAAATAAACCAGTTACTCCCTGAGATGAGAAGTGTGAGAGAAAATTTAGAAATGCACTTAATGTTGCATGATGCTTGGGTAGAGAAACTAGTTAATACCCATGAAATAAGCCTTGATATTAATCAGACATAAAAGATGTTGCAACAGAGCAAGCGAGTTTGCAGAAGCTGCTCTGTGCAAATGCAAATAGGTGGCTATGTGTTCGTGTCAGACCGCACTCTGTTAGACGGAGCTAAGAAAAGGCTTGTATGTCTGACAAATGTTCCGAGAAGTAGCTAAATATATAAAAAATTGATCATGAAGTCATATCAGTGGAAAATTACTGTTAAGGGTAAGGCTTGTTTGTTTGTCGCTATAAAAGTCTGTAACTCACGAGAACTTTAAACATCACTGTGGAGACTCCTACGTGTGTTCCCTTTTGAGCTCAAACGGTAATTAAAGCGAAGTCATTTACCAGAGACATCAGCGTGCGAGTCAAATTTCTACCACAGTTTCTAACTGAATGTTTTGATTTTAGCTCTGGATTCTGGGATTCTGTGGTACGTCAGGACCTAAGCTCTCTGTTATTCACAGCCAGGAAGGAAAATCATAGGTTTCTTTTAAAATATGGCATGGGTTAATGCAATCCATTTCCGAGCCTTATAAAAAACCAATATACAATATTGATAATAATAATAATTTATTATTATTATTACCAATATACAATGTTAATAATAATAACAATACATTATTATTATTATTATTATTATTTTTATTATTACTATTCATGATTGTCCTTACTAATAGCCCAGTCAGCTACTAAGTTACCTTGTTGCCTGAGTGTAAAAACTGTTGTGGAGCCAGTTAATTTATATAAAGGTCATTCCGATAACAGTGTGCGACTGGCATTTTCTGTCGGTTGCACAGTCCCGAGTGTGCAAATCATAATATATACAAACATTAAAAAAGTAAACTGATTTGGAACATTAATATGCATATTCTAACTTCAGAAGTCAAAACGGAATACATTGCAGTTTTTGTGTGTTTTTTCATTCAAGAATACTAAATAATAAAAATATTATGTGTGTGGTCCCCTTACTTTCGGGTCGTCTGAATAAGGCGTCTTTTCCTTAGCTTGATTTAAAAAAAAAACTTTGTTCCCTAAGTGTTTCAGTATTTCATTGATTATAATCATTGAATAATATCATATTGGGTTAATTCTGATTCAGCATTTGGATAGATATATAAATGTGTTTTCTTGTGTTTGCACTGCTCTGGGAGTTGCTCTCATTGTACTGTTGTGTACAATGACAATAAAGACTTGTTTAGTTTTCTAGTAATTCTTTTCAGAATTACGTTACAGCTGTTTGTTTATGAAAACCCGACGTACCCGCTGAGGTTTAATCACATATTGTCAGTGTTCTGTGATGTGCTGTAAAATCCTTCTCTTTAATTCAAGAGGCAGTCTAGCCTCAATTTCCCCTTTGGTTTCACGCTCTACATTAAATCACCATGCATTATATTTCAGAAGCTCTTCCCCAGAGCAGCACTAGAATTATTGTAGGAACAGTCATCGGTGCCATTGTTCTTCTGGTCCTCATCGTCTCAATAAGCATCCTCATAATGAAGAGGAAGGACTCTACTCATGATTACGAGGGGTAAGACATTTTCTTTCTCACCTTCCTTCCTGAAACGAAGGTCAAAATTCTGAGGTGAAACAGCGAGAGTTATGACAGATGCTGGCACGTCTTGGGATGATGCCAGTATAGGCATTTTAACCGGATTGAATTTAACAGGCGTCTCATCTCACGAAATGATGCAGAGTTTTAGATGTGTGAGGGTAAGTTCTGTTAATGAGGTGTGAAGTTTGAGTGAAATCAAACGCACTGCAGAAAGGACAATTCCATTTGAGTTAGGGTAGCAAGATAAACATTGATTTCCCGTTTAAATGAACATAGTGTGTGTGGCGTTATGTTTCTAGTGCTATTTAGGAAAGAAACCTGAAATATTGCAGTGTAAATTAATGATTGTGTAAATGTACGTGTTTTCTATTATATTACGACATACACACACCAACCCAGTCATGTGGAGTTGTCCATTTTCTTGTTAGTTGTAGCTTATTGCATACCCCAGTTTGTTTTGACGTGTTCTGAAAATGCCTCATGTTCAGCTTGTGGATTCCCTTCTCCTTGCCTTGTTTGATGCATCATTACAGCATGTACCTTGGGTTGTGTTTAACTACCTTTTGGGTGTGGAATGTTCTCAGCTGGCCTAAGTACAAAACTCGTTGCGTAACGCCAATCTGCTGGTAGATGAGGGCTCTCTTTGTGTTCTCCTATTGTGATGCATGACTGCCTTAATGCTTGTGTTCTTCGGAAATTTATAAAACGAAAAAAACTCTTCTCTTGGAATAATACCTGTCTGTATGGGACTCAGTTTAGAAGTTACTAAAACACGTTTAACTAACAGTGGGTTAATTTTCTAACCCTGAATCTACTTTGACCCTGATGATTTTTGTACTCTAGGTAGCAGTTTACTATTCTAATAATTTTAATACTTTTACCAAGTCTGTATAGCCTGGTCCAGAAGCACATGACAGGAGATGTATGTGTCTAACAGAGAGCTTTACCTGGGAACTGTGGAAGGGAAGGATATACCACCCCCATTGTTTTGCGTAAAAAAATAAACAGATGAACTGAAATTCAGGTTAAAATGAACATTAATACATAAATCTGGAAATGTAAAAATAAATGCTGCTCTGGGGGTTTGCAGAGTGATCATGAACAGGTTTGAATTTTCCCTAAACAGTCCCCTAGTCGGCCGTTTGTTGTCATTTGCATTCGTTTGCTCACTAATCACATTTTCTGTGTGCTTCTGTCTACTAAACAACCCTTTCATCTCTATCGTCTCACATCTTGCTTTCGTTTTCTACGGTTTGGAAAACCTATTTCTGTTGAGACATTGTGGATTGACCTTGAGGTCAGAACAGAAATGTGGCTGGATGTCAGTCTCCTCAAGTAGTTCATTATCATTAAATGATAAATACCAATAGTTAAACGTTGTAGACGACTAGTGATGTCCTTTAGTTATTTTTCTCTAGATAAAACCTGATGTCACCCTTTGCTAAAGTTTTAAAACAGTTGAAGCTCTTTTTATTCTAATTTTCAGTAATCCAATGAATGCTCAGTAGCTTGTAAAGTTTCCATGATTTGCTGTGGAAAACTGGTTCGTTCCACTGCGATGATATCGGTCTTCCAAATTGAATATGCTGTGATCCTCTTAATAGTGGATTTCATTTAAAGTATTAAGGTATGAGCAGGAATAAACTTTTAAAAAATTTCTGCTTTCATGATGTGACCATCTTGTGTTTGTTGATTTGAAATGGAATCCTGTAACTTGAGTCATTGTGTACATCTTTGTATTTTTGCTGCTGCAGTGAATTATTGATGTTTTTAATGCCAAATTTTTGTTCCAGTTTGAACTTCTCCACAGCTTGTTGATTTGGTTAGCTCAGATTTATTTGGAATGAGTAGCCAGAAGATTAGCTAGATTTAGCCCTACTAATGAATAGCTTTTTTATGTTTCTTGCTTATTGTAATGTCTATAGTAGCTTGTACCATTTAATGACCTGCTTTGCACATGTCCTTGTCTGAGCTCAGTTTGGTAGTTTTTTTCTGTCTGTCACTGTTAGTTGGAGATGTATTGGCCTGAAGACATGCTTCACCACAATGTCTGTTTGTGTCCATCTCTCATGCTTATTCATTTGTGTGTCTCTCTCCACGGACATGTGTGTCTGTGTGCACCTGTCGGCCACTCCTCATCCGTGCTCCGCATCCTGTCACATGCTTGTCCCCATGTCATCGAAATCTCAAAATCCGTACCCCCAAAACTTAAAAAAACAAAAAAAAAAACAAAAAAAAAGTTGCACTTCCATTGAGAGTGCCAGTTCGCAAGCAACTCGGACGGCGAAGAAGGCTGAGTCCAGTACGGAGGGTTCAAGGTGTAGCAGTCCATCTGCCCCTGTTCAGGTAGGAACCCCTGGAGTGCTACTGTGGACCTGCGTGCGTTGGTGGTGGGGCGCCTCTAAATGTACATGCCATTCCTTCCTTTTGTTTACTTTTTTAGGCTACATATTTGACTACTGAGTCTGCTTTTATATGTTTCTGTAGCTTCTTGATTGGAACCTTTGATCCTTGTGTTTTTCATCTTTTATTGTCCTGGGATCTGTTGGGACTTGGCTGTCTTGCATGCAGTGTTTAAATGGTAATCTCTCCCACTTTTCACCCCCGCCCCGCGAAGGCGTGGAGGTCTCCCTCTGTCGCATATTAGTGCGGCATGCCAGAACGTGAAGGCCGGCATGTTGGCCTCATAAACATTTTGTGATCCTCTAAGTGAAACATTCCACTGGAGAATCAGTTTTTTCCAGAAATTTAAATGTGAAATCTTTGCTTCCCTCCTTGGTTGGTGTACAGGTAAATGTCTTGCAGATACTGTATAATTATTTTTGGTAGTTTAGAATTGTAATCAAACCTCTTTGGCACTGCAAATTGCAAAATGCACAATGAAAAACTGTTTGGCTCGCTCCTAATAGCCGCTTCGGTTATCAGCAACAAAGACGTGTGAATGAACAGATATAAAAACTATAAGCAACAATAAACATTAAATGACAGTTCTGGGATTTGTTGTAAGACTTATAATAAATGTAAAAGAAAAAGCAATAAGAAGATGCTACAAGGGGAATAACCTTTGAATATTGCTGTAATAAATGCTTTATATATATATTTGTTTCTTTGTTTGTTTATTTGTAAAATTTTATGCTACAGGGACCGGTGATATATGCCCAGCTCGATCATTCAGGGACCAAGAGCCCAAACTCATTCCACAAGATGGAGCCAGTGGTTTATGCTGACATCCGGAAACCCTAAACCATCTTATCAAGGACTGAAAGGGACTGAAGTGCAGTAATCCATTTGGCAAGTTCTGTGTTTGGAGTTTGTGAACAAAGCCCCACTCCGTTAATATGGAAATCATTGCATGTTTGTTAAATGTGTACTGAGAAATACACTACATAAATCATAGGCTTCACAGTAATTTTCACACATACAGAAAGTAATATGTGCTGGACATGATTTAATTACTTAATAATATACTGGTATTTTTTGCTGAAGGATGTGTATTCTAGCCACAGTAGAGTAGAAATGAACTTTGCTGCCTTGAAAGATGCATCGATTTTCTTTTTCGTTTGTCAAGAATTGTATGTATGAATTTTATGCGTCAGTGCTCCACATATGCGTCTTACTGCTTGGGAAAAACTGGTGGTAAAGTTTTATGATTTTTAGGCTGATGCTGTTGTTATTGCTAAAATACTGTACGCGTAAGAAGGACTGTATCTATAAGCAACTAACCCTTTAAGAGAAGAGTTCGGTCTGAAAGTAATCCGAGCCAAATTAAACCAACGTACAGAAATTATGTAATTTAGTAATTCAAAATGACTAACCAGAGTAACAGCGCACATTTAAAATAGCTGGTAAGGTGAAGTTTGCATCCTCATGTTGTGTCTTAGATTGGGTTTTTAAAAGTTAGCTGTAAATCTGTAGCATTCATTAGCCTGTCATCACTTAAAATGTTGACAACATTTACAGGAGTGCGAGCAATATGTAATGGCATGTTTCTTGAAGGTTAAAGTAAATTCAAAGTCTTAAATATAAAAGCTGTAGCATATGACATTGAAGTAGAATGCATTTTATAAAGTTATTCATTCCCAACTACTTTATTTTGTAATCACAAAGTACAAAGCATCTCCACTAATACTGAGCCTTTGATACAAAATTAGTCTTAAATCTTAAGTCATTTCCGACCTGCTTGTGCAGGACTACTCCATTCCTATGTTTCCATACGTGGTATGTGATTACATCAATGTGTAATTGTGCAAATATCTTAAATTGGTTCACATTCCAAAAAAATGCTGGTGCTCTATTTTGGCTGTGCAGTAGTAGTAGTAGTATTAGTGTTTGTTACGGTGTAGTGTTTTTTTTTTTTTTTTAACATCCATCCATCCATCCATCCATCCATCCATCTTCTGTTTATCTGGGGTTGGGGTTGTGGTGGCGACAGTCTAAGCAGGGATGCTCAGACCTCTCTGTCCCCAGCCACCTCCTCCAGCTCCACCGGGGGAATACTAAAGTGTTCTCAGGCCAGAGAGTTTTTTTTTTTTGTTGTCTATGCCAAGCAAAGTGGATTTAAAAAAAAAAAGTAATTCATGTACACGTGTTCTTGGTTTTTGCATTTCAAAATGTGCTCATTTTATTATTGTATTTTTAAACAATCTGCACTATGTGCTGTAGTACATATCCGAAAAGATGACATCTATTTCTTTATTTTGAAAACTTTTGTCCCAGATGTATTTTGTCTTAAAACTGGAAGGTGGTAAAAATGTAGTGCCTTTTGAATTTCCTGTTCTAACTGCCACATTTCTGTCCAAATCATTTCCTTGTTCTGTGTGCTTTTTTATACATGTTCAAGAAAACAGGCTTCCTGTATCAATTAAGTTTTCCATAAAAGGAAATTCTCTTAATTTTAATAGTACACGTATTGTATTAGTTATCCATCAGGAAGTTGCAAATTAATGCCATGTCTTTTGTATAAATGTAAAATCATGAATTTTGCTGCTGTGATCGTGGAATCTGTCCTTTCAATAAACACTAGTTGTTCGCGATGGCGTGAAGTTTCTTATAAATTGTGTAAATATTACCATAATAATCATGGTGTACATTTACTGCAGTTTAAGGAAGCCTCTTTTGTCCCAGATGCTGTGGGATTATAGTTTTAACAAATTCATTACTTTAGTCAGTGATGTAAAAGCATTTTAATTCGATATTTATCTGAAATCCTTCTCACGTTACAACAACCCCATCCATCCTGCATGTTTCCAGCTGGATGCCCTGTTGCACATGTTTCGTGGGAAGACACCCGTATCTGTCCTTTACTGTGCAGTACTGGAAATGCAGTAGAGGATACATCGTTTTAAGCCAGGGAGTCACAATAGACAGGAGTGAGAACCGTCTTAATGAGAGGAGCTCCTGAGAAAAGGATTCCGCAACTTGATGTGAACGGGAATAAACTGGATTTTTGTGTTTAGGAGGGAGCTGTCTCTACAGGTAAGTGAAAAGCAGATGATTTGGCTAATGCCAGCCAAGGTGGTTCAGATAAATCTGAGCATCCGCCTTTGTGATCTGCATTAGTCTGGTAGCTGCTCCTTTTAATTAACTTCATATCACTGTTAATTGTGGCCTCTTCATCCATTTTCAATTCTGGTTCTGCACCTGATTCTTTAGGGTGTTCAAGAAAATTTGTCAGCATTTTTTATGCGTATGTGAACACTCCGAACGAACCAAACTAGCACCACTTCGGGAGGAGGTGAGTTTGGCTCACTTCAAGTCCATGTTGCGGTGAGCTTAAAGGCTAGTTCATACTTAACTTGTCTGCATGTGCTTTCGGGCTGTGGACGGTCGTACGCGCGGAAGCTTGTGTTTATATTTGTCGGTGGATGGTGCATGCATACAGTAATGATATTCGATCAGAATGGGAGAAGGCAGACACATTGCAACAAACATAAATTCAAGCAATGTAGTGAAAGGGGTAAACTTTTCAATGAAGTTTCAAAGCTGTTAGTCTAGGCTTGGGTGGTATTAAAGTAATATGGCATACCCCTGTATTTGCAAATCCCAATCCTTTACGACGAGGCCATTCCCTTACACATGCCCAGTTGATGCGCACAGATGGCCTTGATTGCCGCTGGACAAAGAAATCGGGGGTGTTTCTTGACATGCGTACTTGACTGTACTTGTGCTCTCATCTACCTTTAAACATCATCTTCCATTGCTGAGTTACAATACTCAAGAACAGAAGTACAAAGGACAGTAAAAATCCTCGGCCCACCCCAAATATCAAGGATACGTTGGTTGCATCCTCGCCGAACGAAACCATTCCCATGATTCATTGTCAGTTATGTAAGTTCGTTCTTGGAAGGCAAGTCAGCAGGACCACTCTTGCCAAGACCACAAGTATGAGCTTTGTGTTCATGATATTTGAGAAACACCTCGTGCTACACCAGTGTTTCTCAATCCTGCTCCTGGAACCCCACCTGCGAGAGGTTTTGGTCAAACCCGCACTGCTAACAATCTACCACCTTCATTATTAGGCCATTAAGAAACACCTGATGCTAATTAAGGTCAGGCTGGAGTGAACACTTCCTGCCAGGTAGGGCTTCAGGAACAGGGTTGAGAAATACTGGGCTACACACACACACCATCTGCAGCTGCTGACGAGATCCACATCATCTCACTCTGTAAGCCAGTGACACTGCAGAAGTGAAGCATGAACCGGCCCTAACCTGCGCATTGTGGACACAGAGCAGTCCAGGTCCACTTTGCCCTTTTGCCATTGTATTTTAGTTCACTAGGCTTGCCGTAGAGAAATCACATACTATTGCTGTTGTCACATTACTGCGTTCTGACCTTCCCAACCGAGTCGCACCAAGGGGGAATTCAAACCAGACTCTCTAACTCTCGACTAAAAAGTGCTGGTGTGAAAACACCCTTAAAAAGGACTATGTATGAAAAAACCCTTAATTTCATGGTATCATTGATAATTCCTGCTGAAAATGGGCCTACTGTTTACACTGCGATAATCACTTGTATTCTTTATGAGTAACCCCAGACATACAATTCGCTCAAGTCAGATAAAGCATTGTGTGATTGGATTCTTTCATTTGTACAAAAGTTAACCATCTGACGACCAGACTGTACAGTGTTTGGTATGCTGCCTCTTATCTGGTAGATAATGGCATATTCGAAGGCAATTTGACTTCTTTTAAGTTCACTCCATCATTGTACAAGTATTTTATCACAAAGCAGAATGTCACACTCTCTGGAGACCTTTTAAAGCATAAAGTCATTGTCCTAAACAATACTACTGTACAGTGGTATTGTTCAGATGATTACCAATATCAAGCTAATAGGTCACTCTGCCACACTGAACATTTTCTGAATATTTTCAGTGTTGCAGTACTTAAATGCGGTGTTTCTTACTTGATCTTGTCTCAGAGTTGAAACGATGAAAAGGGTGGACTCCAAATGGCCTTAACCAAAACCTTAAAAAAAAACACGTAATCCCTAACCGAAATTTTAACCCTAGCCATAACTTTAATCGCCTCCTCGTCTGGTCTCGATGCTATTGGTGGCTCATTTGCACTAATTAGGCTGGTTTCTGCTTCAGGAGATAAATCTGTTCTGGTTACTAGTGTTCACTTACTCTGCATTCTCCCAATTGTCCATTTCTTCCCTAGTGTGGTTTTGTGACATTGACTTTCCTGCTCCCCAGTGACGGGAATGTGTGTCCTGACCCATGTGAGTGTGTGTCTAGTTTCCCCAGCATCTGGACGTGTGTGTGCCCTGACCTGCACTGCTTGGATAGATTTTATTGTTCCCTGACTCTGTGTGTGGGTTACGACTCTGATATCAGTGCAGCATCTTTGCAGTGGCACGTGATTTGTCCCTTATTTTCATATCCTGACCAAAATACAATTTAATTCAAACCACACTCGTACAAAATTTGGCGTCTTTTTTCTTCAGATTAAAAGGGGGAACCCTTATCGCAGAAATGTATCTACAAATAAAAATTAAATTTAAGAATTTAAATTCAAAGAATAAACATAATGAAAATGCTTATGTTCTGCCAGCCAGCGATCCCTAAGACGGCTGGCACCACATCCGGTGTCCATGGGCACATTGAAAAACTCTCTTGATAATATTTATGACCATGTGTATTGCTCCATTCCATTGGCCTCAGGTCGTAAGTTGGAGATGGGAATGATGTCACACCCGAGCTAACCGCGTTCCAGTACAACAAGTCGGAATGCCATTTAGCAATACCAGGGGCCTGTTTCAACCAGCAGGATTTCGCTTACATTGAACCCAGATGACCTTAAATCTGAGAAGTTATCCAGATAGCCATTTTTAACCATATCAGTTGAGGATAACAATACTGTGGTATTTTGTGCATATAAACAACATGTCCACTAGGGGTGCAACGGTACAGGTATCCCACGGTACGGTACGTACCTCGTTATTTGGGCCACGGTTTCAGTTTGGCTTAAACACAACACTACAAATAATAACAACAAAAATAATAAACTGCCTCTTATTTATGTAAAAAATGTGTATACATGTATAAAATTCAAACTTACAGAATGTAAACAAAAACACTTTAAAAAATGTTAAAGTGCCACTTACAGTGCTCTAAACACAAGACAGTAGTCAGAGTAAACATACTTTCTGAATCGGCTGCATTCACATTCAGTTGGATAAGTCAGGGGCGTAGATTTGCGCTGGACATTGGTGGGGACCTATGACTACTGTAAGTGGATTAAATTATTGGTGGGGACATTTCAATGGTCGGAGGATATTAGTGGGGACACGTCCCCTCCGTCCACCCTAAATCTACGCCCCTGGGATAAGTAAATAAGAAAAACCTAACTCATGTCACTATTTCTGGCCTCCTTCCATTGAATATTTAGGAGTTCTCCTGTGTAAGCATGAGCCATTCACACCTGGCCACACCCCCCCCTTATGGCCCAATGATGGGGATTTACCCGGATCGCACCGCTGCGTTGTTCATTAGATTACCATGCAAATGCGATTTGAATACGCGGAAATGTGCAGCGCGTACCTAACGGTCCTGTGTTCTGACACAACAGCATACCTATCAGAATGGCATACCCCGTGTTAATGCGCATGCGTGCAGCAGAAATCGGCTGTGTTCGGCAGCATTCCATACATTTATCATACTGTTGGCCGAAGGTGAGCAATTGCAGTCTGTTAGGGTTTGGGGTTAGGGTTATGTTTAGAGTTAGGCTTAGGGGTTAGGGTTAGGGTTACTTAAAAATGGCAGTTGTACTGTATGGAGGCGTATGCTATTCTGATAAGGTATACCAAAATGTCAGAACACCAGTATTTTACTGAGTACCGTTGCATCCCTAATGTCCACAGATAGCGGTTGGACAGTACTGTGTGTACGATGGATTTAATGAAACACAAATAAGACATTAGTGCTAATAAACAGTATTAAACTACAGGTTTCACTTCTGTTGATAAAGGTGGCAGCCATCTAGAATTCTGATGACGGAGCTACAGAGGTTCCTCAACTTTCTGAGCCTGAATTCTGGCTTCCGGGGGCGTTCCAGTTGAAATTTTTAACAAGGAACTCGAAAGTTCCGACTTACGTGTTCAAATGGAACTCAAATGGAACTTTACATCAGATGTCGGAATTTGGAGCTGAGAATGATGTCACACCGGAGCTAACTGTATTCCAGTAAAACAAGTCAGAGAGCCATTTAGCAATACCAGGGACCTGTTTCAAACAGCAGGATTTTTTGTTTAGCCAAATAACTTCTCTGATTTAAGGTACCCCAGTTTAAATGCCCTTTTTCTTCATTCACTTACATTTAGCCCAAACTACATTAAATCTGAGAAGTTATCTGGCTAAGTAAGAAATCTTGCTTCCTGAAACTGTCCTCAGTTCTAGCCAGAATCATTCATCAAACACTGTAGCAACACGTCCACAGAAAGCAGTTGGACAGTACTGTGTGTTAATTTCATGAAACACAAGTAAGACATTAGTGTCAATAAACAGTATTAAACTACAGTTTTCATTTTTGTTGATAAATGGTGCAGCTATCTTGAATTCTGAAGTCAGAGCTACAGAGGATTCTCGACTTTCCGAATCAGAATTCTGGCTTCGGGGGGCGCTGTAGTTGAAATTTCTGATTAGAAACTCAGGATTTGCTACTTCTGAGTTCAGATGGAACATGGCAGCAGCTAGAACTGGGCCCTGTTCCAGTAAGCAGGATTTCTTGCTTGCTTGATGACTTGTCAGATTTAAGGTAGTGTGGGCAAAATGAAAGTGAACAAAGATAAAGATAACTGGGGTACTTTAAATATGACAAGTTGTCCAGCTAAGCAAGAAATCCTGTTTTTTGAGACAGGTCCCAGTTATTGCTAGATGGCTTTCAGACTTTTTATACCAGAACTCGGGTAACACAGGTGTGATGTCATTCCCAGCTTCAACTTCCGACCTCTGAGGTCCATGGAATGCAGCTGATCAAGAGACGAGAGACTGAAAAGCGGTTGTAGTAGGATGTTAGCAGGTGTACCGCTTAGTGTAACTGTTCATTACAAAGAAGGAACATTTCACTGTTTTTTTTTAGTTTGGAGAGCAATACGTAATCAGTTCATACATACAAGGTAGGCATCCAATACCAAACTTCTTATCGGTGTTAAAAAATATAAAGTAAGCTTTATATTTTCCAAGGCCACTGTTGCCCTGTACTGTAGTGAGCACATGGCAGTGGATTTATAATTGCTATTTACAATACTCCTTAATGGAAATGAGGCAATTAAAAAATAATAAAAAATAAAAAAATAAAGGAAACCTCCCAAAATATCCTGTCAGCCAAAAAACAAACCAAATTACCAAATTACATAACAAGTGTGAGAGCAGTGGTGAGCTCACCATCGGCCAAATAAACGAAACACACCCATCCCAACACACAGAGTAAATAACCAAATGAGAGTGCCATTCACCCAGACTCTCGAATTGTCGGAGTACAAGGCCCTTACACATAAAAAACACAAACACCACATAGAGCTCACATACATGTTGCTTTAATGAAATAATGTGCAATGCATCGCAAATGAAGACACTTATCAACCTGTAAGCTACTCCAAACTTATTTGTGCAAAACAGGCATTTATTTTTTTATTATTATTACATTACTGCATAATGTAGGTCTACAGAAAAAAAAAATCATCCTAATTGGCATTACTTGTGGTGAGGATGGGTTTAGGAGGGACAGCATTAATAAATTCATTTCACCTCCGCTGCATGCAGCCCTTTGTTTGCTTAATGAGATGTATTACTGGTTTGCGTGTTTGCTGGTAAGATGACGTGCTGGAATCAGGAAATAAAACATTTTCACTTCCTTGGAATTTGATGTTATCTTAAGTCAAGTCAGATTCCATGGAAGCCAACAACTGCCCATGGGCAATGCGTGTTTGTGTGGAGCCAACACTTTATCGCGGTGGAGGGGTTTGCGTGTTCCAATGATCCCAGGAGCTAAGTTGTCTGGGGCTTTATGCCCCTGGTAGAGTCACCCAAGGCAAACAGGTCCTGGGTGAGGAACCAGACAAAGTGCGGCTCATCCCTTATGACGAGAAAAAATATGGATTCACAGTTTCCCTCGCCCGGACGCGGGTCAACGGGGCCCCCCTCTGGAGCCAGGCCTGGGGGTGGGGCTCGATGGCGAGCACCTGGTGGCCAGGCCTGCACCCATGGG
>JAODKN010000104.1:16603184-16614651 GCA_026774425.1 Petrocephalus zakoni | reverse complement strand
TATAGTGAGGGTCTGCTGGGAACGTCTGGCGGAATCCCCTGTCAGAAGGAGCTTCAACTCCTACCTCCAGCAGAACTCCCCCATATCCCGGGGGAGGTGGGGGACATTGAGTCTGAATGGGCCATGTTCCGCGCCTCCATTGTGGTGCCTCCAAGGTGGTCGGTGCCGTCAAGCTGAAGAAGGAGTCCTATCGGGTCTTTTTGGCTTGTGGCAAAAAAGGAGTTCGGTGAGGCAATGGAGAACGACTTCCGGACGGCTTTGAAGAGATTCTGGTCCATCATCCGACATCTTAGGGCGGGAAAGCGGTGCGCCATCAACACTGTTTATGGTGGGAATGGGGTACTGCTGACCTCAAATAGGGACATTGTTGGTCGGTGGAAGGAATACTTTAAAGACCACCTCAATCTCATCGACATGCCTTCCAATGAAGAAGCTGAGTCTGGGGACTTGGGGGTGGACTCCCCTATCCCTGGGGCTGAGGTCGCTGAGGTGGTTAAAAAGCTCCTCAGTGGCCAGGCCCCAGGGCTGGATGAGACCTGTCCGGAGTTCCTTAAGGCTCTGGATGTTGTAGGGCTGTCCTGGCTGACACGCATCTGCAGCATCGCATGGACATTGGGGGCAGTGCCTCTGAACTGGCAGACTGGGGTGGTGGTCCCCCTTTTTAAGAAGGGGGACAGGAGGGTGTGTTCCAACTATAGGGGGATCACACTCCTCAGCCCCCCTGGTAAGGTCTATTCGGGGGTCCTGGAGAGGAGGGTCCATCAGATTGTTGAACCTTGGATTCAGGAGGAGCAGTGTGGTTTTCGTCCTTATCGTGGAATCGTAGACCAGCTCTATACTCTCAGCAGGGTCCTGGAGGGTACGTGGGAGTTTGACCAACCAGTCTGCATGTGCTTGGGGAAGGCATTCGACCATGACCCTTGAGGAGTCCTGTGGGGAGTGCTCCGGGAGTATGGAGTGCTGGGCCTCCTTATAAGGGCTGTTCGGTCTTTGTACAACTGGTGTCAGAGCTTGGTCCGCATTGTCGGCAGTAAGTTGGACTCATTTCCAGTGAAGGTTGGACTCCGCCAAGGCTGCCCTTTGTCACCGATTCTGTTCATAACTTTTATGGACAGAATTTCTAGGCATAGCCGGGGCATTGAGGGTGTCCAGTTTGGTGACCTCAGGATCGGGTCTCTGCTTTTTGCAGATGATGTGGTTCTGTTGGCTTCATCGGACCGTTACCTTCAACTCCCACAGGAGCAGTTTGCAGCCGAGTGTGAAGCGTGAGGTGTGAACAATTTACCAGTCGATCTACGTTCCCACCCTCACCTATGGTCATGAGCTGTGGGTAGTGACCGAAAGATCGCAAATACAACCGGCTGAAATTAGTTTCCTCCGCTGGGTGGCTGAGCTCTCCCTTAGAGAAGCTCTGTCATTCAAGGGGGACTCCGCATTGAGAGGAGCCAGATGAGGTGGCTCAGGTGTCTGGTCAGGATGCCTCCTGGATGCCTCCCTGGTGAGGTGTTCCGGGCATGTCCCACTCGGAGGAGGCCCCGGGGAAGACTCAAGACACGCTGGAGAGACAAAGTCTCTTGGCTGGCCTGGGAATGCCTCGGGATTCTTCTGGAAGAGCTGGATGGGTGGCCGCGGAGAGGGAAGTCTGGGTTTCCCTGCTTAGGCTGCAGCTTCCAGAACCTGATCCGGAAAATGTTATCCCATTTCTTGATCAGTCCAGTTTCTGTTTCCAACTCGTCACAAATTTGCTTGATGGGGTTGAGGTCCGAAATTTGGAGACCACTCTATATTTTAAAAAATATCAGCATTTTTAAATCCTGGTTTAATACTGGTGCTGCTGGCAGAAGGCTACACTGAGCGGCAGGTTGCTTCCATGCTGATTGTTTCTAAGACAGCAGTACAGAAGACCAATGTGAAGCTGGACACACTGGGAACGACCAGAAACCAACCAGGTAGAGGGGGGAAGCAACTTGCTGTGGTCTCTAAATTTTTTCCATATATAAACAGTCAGGGAAAAAATTATTTGAACCCCTGTTGAAGTTTGACCACTAACAAAGAAAAGATTAGTCTATAATTTCAATGGTAGGTTTATTTGAACAGTGAGAGACAGACCAATAATAAAAGAAATCCAAAAAATGCATTTAAAAAAAGTTATAAATTATTAATTTGCATTTTCATGAATGATCCCCTATCAATCAGCAAGATTTCTGGCTCCCAGGTGTATTTCATACAGGTAACGAGCTGACATTGGGAGCTTTCTCAACTCGTTACCTGTACAGAAGATACCTGTCCATAGAAGTAGTCAATCTATCCAGATTCCAAACTCTGCATCATGACCAAGACCAAATAGCTTTCCAAGGATCTCAAGGACAAGATTGTGGACCTACACAAGGTTGGAATGGGCTACAAGACCATCGCCAAGCAGCTGGGTGAGAGGGTGACAACAGTTGGTGTGATTATTCGCAAATGGAAGAACCATAAAATAACTGCCAGTCTCCCTCGGTCTGGAGCTCCACGCAGGATCTCACCTTGTGGAGTTTCAATGATAATGAGAAGGGTGTGGAACCAGCCCAGAACTACTCAGGAGGAACTTGTCAATGATCTAAAGGCATCTGGGACCATAGTCACCAAGAAAACAGTTGGTAACACTACGCTGTGAAGGACTGAAATCCTGCAGTGCCCGCAAGGTCCCCCTGCTCTAGAAAGCACATGTACAGGCCCATTTGAAGTTTGCCACTGAACATCTAAATGATTCAGAGGAGGAGTGGGTGAAAGTGTTGTGGTCAGATGAGACAAAAATCTCATTTTTGTCTCATCTTTCAACTCAACTTGGCGTGTTTGGAGGAGGAGGAATGCCCCCTATGACTCCAAGAACACCGTCCCCACTGTCAAACATGGAGGTAGAAACATTATGCTTTGGGGGTGTTTTTCTGCCAAGGGGACAGGACAACTGCACCGCATCAAAGGGAGGATGGATGGGGCCATGTACTGTCAAATCTTGGGTGAGAACCACCCTCCCTCAGCCAGGGCATTGAAAATGGGTCATGGGTGGGTATTCCAGCATGACAATGATCCAAAACACAGCCAAGGCAACAAAGGATTGGCTCAAGAAGAAGCATATTAAGGTCTTGGAGTGGCCTAGTCAGTCTCCAGACCTTAATCCCATAGAAAATCTGTGGAGGGAGCTGAAGGTTTTTGTTGCCAAACATCAGCCACGACACATTAATGACTTGGAGAGGATCTGCAAAGAGGAGTGGGACAAAATCCCCCCTGAGATGTGTGCAAAACGTGTGGCCAACTACAAGACATGTTTCTGTGATTGCCAACAAAGGTTTTGCCACCAAGTACTAAAGCACATTTTGCAAAGGGATCAAATACTTATTTTATTCATGAAAATGTGAATGAATTTATAACTTTTTTGAAATGCATGTTTTTGGATTTTTTTTATTGGTCTGTCTCTCACTGTTCAAATAAACCTACCATTGAAATTATAGACTGATAATTTCTTTGTTAGTGGGCAAACTTACAAAATCAGCAGAGGTTCAAATATTTTTTTTCCCTGACTGTATATATATTTGTACACACACACACACACACACACACACACACACGTGTGTATGTGTATGAGACACACAAATGCATGTTAGATGGCCCTTTTAGACAGATGATGGCATTGGCATAGGCTAAAAAAACAATCTGGATTGCATGTGACATGGAGCCTCAAACTCAGCGATAAAAGTGTTGTGTCATTAACTTTTAATTTCTTTATTTAAAGGCAATGACCCTCCCATATAAATCTTTATGCAGCATTTCCTATTCAGACCTGCTGTGTAGAATGTAATAGATTTTTTTAAATACAACTTTCTGTATTTCTTGAAAAAAAGTTCTGACTTTTTTGGGTACTGCAAGATAGTAACCACACATTGAGTTTCTTCAGAAGTAATACAATATGTTTGTTTAGGACAATTGTTAAATAAACTATTTAACATACAGTCATACATGTGACTGTTAAAGGGCCACAAAAATCTTTTTAATAGTTGGGGCTGTAACTTCCAGCTTAAGAGAGCAGTTAAAACATGGGTTTTACTGAATATCTTTTTCCTTTGTTCAAAATTCGAATTGCATCTCATGATTTCCTTGAAATGTGAGCATTGCTTTGTTATCGTTTGGCGACTCTAAAAGAAGGAAGAGCGATAGCTTTCTGAAAACCACCAGATGTCTGCTAAAAGCTCACGTTTATGGTTATATTTCAGTCAATTTTCATATGATCCAAACTGATTACAAGCCAGATCTGCACATTTCTGCATCTCTCTAGGAGGTTTCATTAAGAGCCGGACAGAAATGTATGAATCCAGTGACACAGCCTATAATTTAAAACGGGACCTGGCGGGAGTCCTTGGGGATGCTTTTCCAATATGTTATCAGCGTGTGAAAAGGCTTTTAGTGGTAGCCATTAGAAATTACAGCCTCATCTCCTGCAGGACCCCAGCTGTACGGGGTCTTAGTGTAATGAACCAATCATGAGCTTATCTGCCATCAACCTTCTGCTGCGTCTCTGCTCTCCATGCTATGAATACTGGGCCACACAATAAGGCTGTAGAACACAATGCATTTGCACTACTATCCATATGTTGCCGATCTGATTGCTGTAGTATTCATTGTACAAGCCAACAAAAAAACGTGCAACATAAACTTTTCAATGCTCACACAATACTACTACTAATAATAATAATAATAATAATAAAATAATAGTAATAATAACACATTTCTTTCAATGTTGTGCCTTCTGCTGCCTAGGATAGGCTTGGGGTTCCCCCGTGACTCAGACCAGCATAAGTAGTTACCAGATGTATGGATATTCCTATATTATCAACTTGAAAACAATTTTAGTATGTGCATTCATTTGTAAATTACAAATAAGAACAAATGACTACCTTAAACGTTTTTAATAATTTCCAACATAAAACAAATACATTATAAAATATATTTACCAAAGTATGATGCAGTCATTACTACAAAAGTAATTGAATAAATCAGATCAGTTAGTTACTTAGTTAGAATACTGAATGATTTATATCATAATGTCTTTCACATTACAGGGATTTTCTGTTTTTCTTTTTGTGCTAAATAAAAAATTTAATGTGCACACGTTTTGTAAAAGGTAAGTTTAGCCAAGGCTCATAATAAAAACATAATGTCACAAAGCAAATGGGAACTATCTTTAGGAAACACTGAAACATTATGTGACAATGATACATCACAAGGAAACATTAGTTAAGATAGCAATCAGGTGACACAAACAATGCATTGTACTGGAAATGCAGCAAACTGATATGTCAGATTTTATGATGTAGCAAATGACAGAATGTCAGTCAAGAAAGGGTTAATTTACCAGCGGGTCTTCGTCTAAAGATTATTTAAAAAGACAAAACTTCACTGGCATTAGGTACATGTCCTTCAAGGATTTACAGATCACATTTAAACCTGATCTACCAGGAACATACTTTGTGTGACAGTAAACAAGATCAGTAATTAGTGCAGTTCTTCAGAATCAGGATTTCCCTCTGGACCTCTGTTGTTTTTTCCGAAGAATCAGTCAGGGATGTTTTGGAAAGCAGTTGTGCTTAAATCTGGCAGAATAACCAGAATTGTTTCATGCCAATCAAAATATTTGATTTTTCTAATAAGTCTCAGTGCATGAATTGCAAGAACTGCACAAATAACAATGGCGTTATCATTAGTTTCAGGAAGTAATTATAAAAAAATACAATAAAATGAAAGCGCGCTGATGAAAAAGCTCAAGGAAATTTCCATACAGATAAGGCCATTCCCTCGTATTAGTATATAACAACTTAGTAAATGATGCATTTAATATTTAGGGCCTTCTTTTCAAAACCACTGCATATTTAATCTTTACATTGAATGATTTCCAGACCCATATTTCAAATAATTTGCACAAACAATAGTAACAGTAGTCGTAGAACTCACAGCTTTGTAAATTCACTTCATCGCCCCCTAAGAAGTTCCTGGCAAATGACAAATCCTTTAAATACTTCAAATGCTTGTGTCCAGCTATAGTTGCTGAGGAAGGTTGTCCATGAGGTGAATATGAACGCCAACATTCCACAGGGCAAACTTAAATAGCTCATTCTTCCAGTTAGACGAAATACAACAGAAACAGCAATCAAGGATGGAATCAGGAAAGGCTGAAGGACATAGCTTCCATCTCGATTTCTAGATAGTTCAGGTCTGAGGATCCTCAGACAGCTGTGCTATTACTTCAGGAAGTGCCCTTTAAGCTGAAGGCTGCTGTTCCATCCGCATGTGCAAGTGGTGCTCGAGAGGAGCATCAGAAGGCAGCTCAGATCTGCGGCTTGTGCGGGAAGTGCTGCGTGACCGTCACGCAGCCGTGGTAGCTCACGCACCGCGACATCGGCGACTCTTCGCTCAACTGCTTGTTCTCGGGATCGAAGGTCCAGATCTTGTCGATGCCATAGCCACTCTCGTCTCTCCCACCGATGATGTATATCTTCCTGTCGGCCACCGTCAAACCGCAGCTCTCCTAAAAGCCGGGGAACCCGGAACGGTCAGTATCTACCACCACGGTCACCGCTATTCTGCTTCTTTTTAGCAGAATCTCTCGGCCATTTCAGTAACGCATGTTACGGGTGGTACGGTACTTTACCAGTTTCATGGGTAAGCTGGCCACCTTACTCCAAGTGTCCAGATTTGGGGAGTACTTGTATATCTCATCCAGGAGGCCACCGACCACATAGATGTTGTCATTGAAGTTTATGGCGCTTATGCACCTTTGGGTGAAGGGGCTGGGTGCCATGAAGCTCCACTGGTTGGTAACAGGGTCATAGCACTGTACCTGTACCAGTTACAGAGAGTTAGCTTCCTACGTTTTGCAGAAATCTGAGTCACAGCACAAACACATCAGCATGCGCTGTTTACAAAAAAAGAAAGACTTTGTCATGCATGCAGACTTTCGCTTCGGGGCACACTGAGCTGAATGTGTGTTCAGAACACTGAGAGCACAGCCAGAAACTCACCTTATCCGTGTTGCAGTTTTCACTGAGGGCTCCTCCGATGACATAGAGCTTCCCAGCACAAGCCACTAGGGAAGAGGAGCTCACAGGCAGCAACAGAGGAGCCACCCCCTGCCACTGGTTATCATAGGCACTGTAACACTCCACGCTGGACAGCCTCTGGTGCCCGTTGAAGCCACCCACTGCATACAGCTGCAACCACAAGCAAGCACACTCACGTCAACGTCTTTCCATCCATCCGTCCATCCATCCAGTACCAGTCTTAGATCAGTGTTTCCCAATCCAGTCCTTGGGGACAAACAAAGGCATCAAAATGTGGACTGTCTGGCAGGGAGCTTGGACTTTAACAGTAGAGACAGTAGAAAGTATGCAGATTAACAGCGACGCAAAAAATTTGCAAGAATATTTTCTGTTCTCCAAAAAGTTACCAGCATCTTCTTGGATGGTCAGATGAACACCACTTTGGTTCCTAAACTTCTCCTCAGTGGCACCCCAGCCATTCCATGCATTTGTTAAATTCCACCACAAGCTCAATTAATTAGTTCAATGACTAAATGAATTATTTGAATTATTGATTAGCCAAACGAGGTGGGGTAGAGGTCCCCAGAGTCAAAAATACGCTGATGTTTTAGATGGTTGCTATAGATAATGAAGTAACTTTAAGAGTTTTGTAGAGTTTTTAAGTTTTGAAATGACTAAACTGACACACTTTGGCAGACAAAATATCATAGTTTTACACCAATATGAAGATCATTTAAACAATTTTGACTGCCTAAGACTTCTGCTCAGTACTATACGTACATAAATCCATCCATCCATTCATCTATCCATCCATTGCATCACTGCATGTCCCTTATTAAAGTACAACATCTTGGTGAAGTACTCGCACATTTTGGTATCCATCATAACTATTTACCCCGGTAAGCACCACGGGGTCTCTTTTATTACTATTTTTGTTGTTGTTGTTGTACTCTTCCACACACCATCTAGGTCCTTATCCAGCAAAATGTGTCGTGGATTGTATTTTCACTGCTCGCTTTTTGTATTCACGTTTTTATTGCATGCTGTGTCCATGGCTATTACCTTTCCATGGAGAGCTGTCATCTTGTGTCGCCACCTGCCATTGGCCAAGGAGGCAACGCGCACCCATTGGTCGAGCTGAGGCAGGTACCTCCACGTATCATTGCTGTTTAGCTGGCCTCCTGCAACAAGCACAAACAGTAAACAAAAGCGTTTCACTTCGATGTGTGAGACACGTTAACAAATATTTATTTAGGCATACTTTAGCCAAAAGGAAAGGCAGTCAAAGGAAATGTTTAAAGGAAAATGTATGTGCAGTATGTGTGTATTTGCTCCAAACAAAAACCATTGCTTTTTCTAGGTTAAATTATATTAACTTTTAAAATGTCGTGTCCCTTTGTTTGAGTTCTGTTTACTACATGAAGTCGTATACATACGTATACATATCATTTAATGAAGGTAGATCAGTATTATTAAAACGTTTGTGTGTGTTTCTGTTCGAGATATAACTGTGAGCCAAATCACACTCCAAAGTTAGCATCCATTGTCATCTGCGACTAGGTCCTACACAACCAATAATGCTTTGTCCAATAATTGGTTTGTCCAATTTGCAAGAAAACGATAAAAGAGGAAAAGCAGATCTCATTTCTGATTTACTATATGTCATAGTAGAGAACTAATGACAGACTGAAACAGAGGGCAGATTATTGTAAACATTGCACTGGAAATGAAAATTGCTTTGTGACGAAACTAGTAATTCCAGTTTGTAAGCCTAAGCAATCAGTGGAATCACAGCAAGATACCGCAGCTGAATTTCTCTGGAAGAGAATTTTGGCACAAAAATGCATCGTCCCTATCCTTCATCATGCCTGGTTTACTTTTATCTCCATTGTGTATGTGACTTAAACTCTAAAGTCCATCTCTAATCTCTAGATTAAGCCATTCAGTCCCCCTTCTCTTTGAAAATAATATTTTCTCCTTTTAAAATCTATGTCTGGTAACAATGTTACTATTTTGTAACCCATTAAACATGTTTTCCAAATGATGGCTCTGTTTTCATCGTTACTCAGTCTCTGTGAATGTCATGTTGTACATCAATGGGTAAAATGTAAATTTGAGAAGAATGTAGAGTATTTATTTAATGAAAAGGATAAATAGAGAGAAAGGGCACTTCTCAGTCTGTTTGGTTCTCGTGTTACAAGATTATACCTGAAACGTATACGTCATTTTGAAGCTCGCAGGCTGCAAACTCAGACTTTGAGTATCCGGGAATTGAAACTGCTGGAAGCCACTCTTTCGTGTGCGTGTTGAACTTCTGTGTGAAGGATAGCCTGGAGAAGCCGTTTCTGTCACAACCGCCAATCACGACAATCACCTCCACTCTCACCGTTGACCTGGGAGAAAACATGCACCAAACTATGGAGAATCGCTGGATTTGTGCTAGAACAGTGCCAGATTAAACTGACCTATTTGGTGCTATTTTGGTCGGATTGAACTGATGTAGAAATGAATTATCCTTCACTTCAAAACAAAACTAGACTGCTTCTGATGCTAAGAGCACCGAGAAGAATTAGGAAGACTGCATAACATAATACTAATTTTCCAAGTATAGGAAGTGATGCAGTGTTTTTAAATATAAAATACCTAGTACCAATTATTTCCTAGTTTATGCCTTGTACTTTTTTTACATATTGGCATGCCATATTTTCTGAATCTAAGATCTTGAGATCATACCTTCTTGGCTGTGTCCTGGAAGAATTAACTTCTTTTCCAAAGATATGATATCTCATGGCTTCCAGAAGCAGAGGGAGACACTCTTTGCAATCCTGGAGGATCTTATCACTTTCCAGTGTTTTTATGAGGAAGACAGGGTCAACCAAAGGTAGGCGGACACACTCCAACAGGTCCTTCGCTGCTTCTTTCCTTTCATCTGGGTCATGGTGGACCCATTTGAGTATGGCTTCTACCAATACTTCCTCACGGTCAACCTTCAACTGCTCACAGGACAACAGCTCCATTAGGCGTTCCTTGGTCAGGCTGAGAAACTCCTCATGCTTATACACCTCCACAAAGTCCTGGTAGAGCATCTTCTGGCACTGCTCTGCCAGTGGTTGGATGAAGAATGAGCTGGCAAAGTCCATGATGCCCAGGCAGTTGGAGTGATCGACTCGTTGCTCCAGGAACTGGATGCAGGCCTTACTAAGCACTGACACACCAAGCAGGTCAGCTGACCTGAAGACGATTTCAACATTTTCCTCGTTGACATCGACCTTGCCCTCATACATGAAGTCGAGCAGGTTTTGCATGGCAACTGCGGAAATGCCCTGCAGCTTCACCAGCGACTGCCGGCTCTCGCAGAGCTGGCCCTGGAACATAGAGCGGAAATAGTTGCTGCTGGCACAGAGCAGAGCACGGTGGCAGGGGAACTCGTGGTCCTCCACCTGCAGCACCACGTCTGTGAAGATGCCACTCCTCCGGTATGTGCTGAGCACCTGCAGAATGTCCTTAGCGAAGCAGGACTCCGGGCAAAAGTCGACCACATTTTGCCCCTCCATTTGGGTCTCGCTTTTGTCAGATCTCATCAGTCTCATCAATCTGACGGATCTGGAAAGTAAAATGTGGTGCAGACTTGTCAACAAAGGTTTACATGTGTTTTGATGTGTGGCATGATAGCTTAAACTGTACCACTTATAATCAGCTTCATGACAGCAATTCTCCTCAATTATACAATTAAAACATCATAAAATTATAAGATATTTAAGTCTTCTTCCTGTATGGTAAGGTGATCAACATAATACAATGATAAATAGTGCAATCTTAAGGGACCCAGACACTTATATTTGGATGTTAGTATAACAGTTCGTGTTAAAGCCATCTCTCCCAACTTTTATATTTACAAGGGCACCATATCATCACTCTTTGTCCAAAATCAACTCCTAAAGCCTCATGCTGGTTCGGGTTTTTTTACAACCTCTTATTTTAATTCAATTTCATTTGTTTACTTTTTCCGTACTTTTATAACGTAAATCTTTAATACATCATCCCTGAATTTCTGAAGGGTGACGCATCATTGCATTAGAGCAGGGCTGCCCGATACGTCGATCGCGATCCACCGGTACATCGCCAAGGTACAGCGGGTAGATCGCGCGACATTCAAAAACATTGTCTTAGATGCCACTTGATAGACGTAAAGGGCGGCTAGTTTGCTCTCGCTTAATTAAACCTGTGTTACATTAGGTTACCATAACATCTACTTAGATCCCTTCTCTTCTAACGTATCTCGGATCACACGTGGGTCACCAGGCAGAAAATGCGAATGTGAATGAGCTCATGCAAAACTCCAGCGAGCAAAGCGACCCAGCTAGCCGTCCGATTTATATCTCTAAATATATATCTAA